>JAVSCE010000782.1:0-233669 GCA_032199065.1 Smutsia gigantea | reverse complement strand
GCCTAGCAGAATTTGGAAATTCTTAGAGTCCTGTGTAATAGAATAGGGTAGGTTGTTTGTCCAGGAATTGCTGTGGCTTCAGCTGGGATGTTTTCCTGCCTTACTTTGTCCTGTGCAATGAAGAGCAGGTGCCTGTGAGGTGGCAGAACCATTCCTACTCTGGTTTAGATAAAACTGCCTAAAAATATTTGAGCAATTGTTCAAATGAGCTTTCTTTAAGAGAAAAACCTTTATCTAAGTACATACCAACAGGTTGCAACTTGGATTTTCCTCAAGTATTTTTAGCTTTGGGAAGGGACATCATCTCACATATGATTATGATTTCCCAGATTTTTAGGTTCATTTGTAATATTCAGACAGAACTTCCTAAAGAAATACTGTTACCAAAGAATTCTAAACAGTACATATACTTATGGTCAAATGAATCACTCATTGGTTTTACACTGTATCATGCAAATATATTTAAAAATAAGAATATGAAAAGTATCCTCAACATACAGTTTTATAAGATCTGAGCCCTTAATAACACAATGCTCAATTTTAGAACATCTTCACTTACATTGTTAGCTTCATAATGTATCAGAAGGATCATACAAAGATATTTGTGTAATTCCTAATATCTGGTTCTGTATATGAAGAGCTTAGATGACACAATTCTGTCCCAACAAGTAAAAAGCTGAACACACTGAAAAATCAATAACTCTTCTTGGATCCACTAGAGAGGGAAGGACAGAGGCAGACTGCTGTCCCCAAGATTGGGGTGACAGACAGCTGGACACAAGGAGTCATACCTTACCAGAGTAGAGACTCATGAGCAGAGACCACTCCAGGCACCAATGCCAGAGTTGAACACCTGAACTGTCATTGCTGAAGTGCTGGAGGCTCAGTGTGGACAAACCCAAGAGTTCACACCAGGTCCCCACAGTTACTGTTGGAGAAAAATTCTCTCATGCTTGTGACATGCTCACTGACCTGGGAAAAGGGATGCAAGCCCCTTCTGCCATCCTGTTCCACCTGTGTGGGGAGGAAAAAAAAACCACTGAGAAACACTTAAGACCTTCACAATTCAGAGTCACAGGCTCATGAAAAGATTGAGACCTAATTATACAACTTTAGAATACTTCCCTCCTCCCCACATTACTAAAGACCTATTTTTTGCAGTTACCTTTACCCAGTGTATCATTTCCAGCTATCAAGAAACAAAAGACAAAAAACAGACAAACATAAAACAATCTGAAGAAACAGAGCAAGCTTCAGAACCAGACATGGCAGAGGTGTTACAATTACCAGCCAGAAATTTAAAACAATGCTGATTAATATGCTAGGGACTCTGATGGATAATATAGGCACCATGTAAGAACACATGGGAGATATAAGCAGAGAGATGGAAATTTCAAGAAAGAACCAAAAAGAAATGTTAGAGATCAAAAACCCTGTAAAAGAAACAAAGAATGCATTTGATGGACTTATTAATGGCCTGGCCCAGCTGAGGAAAGGTATCTGAACTAGAGGACATGTCAACAGAAACCTCCAAAACTGAAAAGCAGAGAGAACAAAAACTGAGAAAAACACAGTAGAATATCCAAGGACTTTAGGACAAAAGGTGTAATATGAAGTTAATAGAAATAACAAAAGAAAACAAAAGCAACTGAGATTTTCCCCAAATTAATGTCAGACACAGACCACAGAACCCAGACATTGAGAGAACATGAGGCAGGATAGTGCCCATAAAACTGTACATAGGCATCTCATTTTCAAACTATAGAAAATCAAAGATAAAATAAAATACTGAAGGAAACCAGAGGGGGAAAAAAGCATCTTATCTATAGAGGAGCAAAGACAAGAATTATATCTGTCTTTTCAGAAGCCTTGCAAGGGAGAAGAGAGTGAAATGAAATATTTAAAATGTTAAGGGAAAAAAAAATACCAACCTAGAATTGTTACCCTATGAAATTACCTTTAAAAGTGAAGGAGAAATAAAGACTTTCTAAGACAAAAATTGAGGGAACATTTTTGGCTAGTAGACCTACCTTGCAAGAAATTTAAAAGTTTTTTGGAGAAGGAAAATGAAACAGATCAGTAACTCATATCTATGTAATGGAAGGAGACCACTGAAGAAGGCAGAAGCAGAAGTAAAATTAAAACTTTTATTTTTGTGAATTTATCAGATAACATACTGTTCAAAATAAAAACAATGTATTATGTATGCTTATGTATCATGTATACACACACACACACACACACCCATATATATATATATACACATATGCTTATGAATGCTTAGATATAAGTGAAATGAATGACAACAGTGATACAGACAGGAGGGAGGAATTAGAATTATTTGTTATTTTAAGGACTCACACTAACCACAAAGGTGTACAGTGTTCTATAAGACTGATATATAGGACAACCACTAAAAAATGTAAGAAGAAAAAAGTGTAATTGTCATACTAAAGAGAAAGTGGAATCATATACAATTTTCAATCAAAACCACAAAAGACAAAAACACAGTAGAAGACAAAATAGGTACCAGAAAACAAAGGCAACAAATAGGAGTCAGGAATAAATACGATAGTATTAATCCAGCTGTCTCAATAATCGCTTTGACTATCGATAGTCTAAAGGCACCAATTAAAAGCTGTCAGTGTATTAAAAAAACAAGATCCAACTATATGTTATCTACCAGAAACCCACTTTAAATATAAACACATTTATAGATTAAAAACAAATATGTGGAGAATTATATACCATGCTTATGCTAACCACAAGAAAGCAGGAGTGGCTATATTAATTTCAGACAAAGCCAACTTCAAAACAGGGAAAGTTCTCTGGGAAAAATGAGGGCATTACATAACAATAAAGGGGCCAATTTGCTAAGAATGCATCACAATCCCTAAAGTCTGTCTCCTTGAAACAGAATGTCTATGTGAGACAAAAACTAATAGAACTACAAGGAGAAAAGATGAATCCACTATTATAGCTGAATGTTTTTACACCCTTCTATCAGAAATGGGTGATAGATCCAGCAAGGAGAAAATAAGGTTATTATTAAATCAGTAAGAAAATCAATAAGCTGAACTCAGTAATTCTTACTATCCTGGAAATGGAAGAAAAAACTTCAGCAACATTAGTAATGAAATATTTTTTAAATACCTGGGAGACAGTTGGTATTTAATGCAACTTAACATATTTAATTTCTGCCACCTATTATAATAGATTCATTCAAATTAAACTTTTTCTGTTTCGCAATGTCCACATCTCTAAAATGAGGATAAGTTTTAAAAACAATTACAATGATTAGTAACTTCTGCTTTAGGTGGCATTTTCCAAAACAAACTGTATTGCAAAATAAAAACATCCTAAATTCCCTACCAAGACCTGAAAAGCAAGGATGAGAAGAGAGAAGAAATAAATTACGTTGACCGAATAGGTGTTAGGAAGAGGAAATGTGTGTAATGCTGAAATATTTTCTCATTGATTTTGAGACTGGGGACCAGATTTGTGGAAAAATAAACTTGGATAAACCATGGACATAGCTGTGTGTAACAGACTGAAAGAGCCTATTTTAATGTTGTTGTCAGGATAATATTTTAAAGTTTTTAATATTACATGATGTGTCAAGATCACTGTGATTTTGGATTGCCTGCCTTAAAGTCAGCTAATTTCCTATCATAAATTGGGAAATGTTTTCCAGGTACCTCCAGGGGGCGCTGTGATTTTGAATTTGATCTTTGTTCCTGGGAGCAAGAGCAGGATGACGACTTTGACTGGATTCTGAAAGCCAGCAGCTTTCCTCCCGTGGGCACAGAGCCAGCTGCTGATCACACCTTGAGAAATTCATCTGGTCATTACATCTTTATAAAGAGCTTGTTCCCCCAGCAACCCATGAGAGCAGCCAGAATTTCGAGCCCAGCCATAAGTAGAAGAAGCAAAAACTGCAAGGTATGGAAAAAGCAGAAATATGGTGAGCCCCCACTGATAGAGCTAATAGAGAAAATGCAATGGCTAGCACCAAACCAAAAAGATTTTATGGATAAATGCCATAGTTAATGGAATTTTGGAAAACGTTGGAAAGTTTCATGGTTCTCATCCATACCGTGGAGAGTACAAAAGAAGTGAAATACCAGTTGCTTCTACTTAAGGAGTTTAGTACTTACTGGAATTATAGGAATTTCACCATCAGAAAGATAAACAAGTAATATGTAGTTAAATACTTCCAAAAATTAATATTAGATTTAGTTGGAGCCTCAATAAAATAACTGAAGAAGTTTTCATGGAGAAGGAAAGATTGAGATTGGCCCTTAAAAAAGTTGTATTTCTGTGGGCCATTATCCAGTGGAAATTTGAAGACATTTTGTAGAGTGTAAATGTATATACATCAGCTGTTTGGGCCTTCATGCCAAACAGCATCATATGATGAGTGTGTGTTTACAGGCTTCTTTCCTTCCCTGCATTTATTGTTCGCTTGCTTGCTTGTTTTTATTCCACAAAGGATTTGAGTCGGCTAGGCTAAGAACTAAATTTAGCTTTACATGTAAAAAAAAAAAAAAGCACTCAGCCATGACTTCACAAGAATCTTGCTATAAGAAATTGATATGTGCATAACTGTGCCATGCGTTTATAGTTAGGATGACAAATGCAGTCTCTATGAGATCTCAGTGCATGTATTCCCCCAGTATCTGGACACTGAAAAAGAAAGCAAATAACATCCAAAAAGTTGCTAGCGAATCAAAGAATCAGCCTGGGAGACAATAACATCATGTAAATCTTTGTCTTCAAATTATACTATTCTCGTGTACCTGTCTCCTCAATAGAGGGCGCCCTAACCTTGTGAAGAAACCGTATTACAACTGTGCTTAAAGATCCCCAGTTGTACTTTTTGCCTGTTAAAACAGATGCTCTCTCGTCTGTTTCATACCCACCAGCCTTCACATTCCACTGTCACAGGCTTAATACACCTTACACCTAAATTTTTCTGACTCAACTTGATTTCCTAGTTTGACTTTCAGGTAATAATCTCATCTCTCTTATCTCTTCAGGCACATTCGATGAACAGAATTTTTTGCAAGTGAGTGACATGATCAGAGCTTTAGAGAGACACCACAATCCACAATCTAGAATGGATATAAAAAATCTGACAGAATAACATTAAGCTATGTTTGATTAGTTTGGCAAAACCATTGAGTTTTAATCAAATCAATTTTTGTCTGGTTTTATGTTTTTCCAGATGACTCAATACTTTCCCAAATATAAAGCCCAAACATTACCACATTATGCATATGTTGACTCTATATCTATAATCTATCTATATACATCCATAGCCTGAAATTTTCAAGTTGTTTCTAGTCTTAGAAAGCTAATTAAAAATTATACATTAAATACCAAATTTCCAGTTTGACTTCTAAGCTTTTCTATTTAGACTTCTGAAAATGTTGAAAAGAGTTTTTTTCTTTCATACTGTAGAAATTAAGGATTTCAGCCATCTCTATTTTTCCCTGGTGCCATAACTGTTGTCCCCACTGTTTTAAACATCTATGTGAGAAATGTGAGAATAATGAAGGATGCCTAGAAAAAGTGTCAAAAAAGTAATGATGAATGGTTCATTTTATGAATACTGATGTATATTGAATACAAAAAAGTAGGGAGAGGTCATGCTGGGAATGATTGTGTCTTTCATATATAAAACATGTTTATCAGGTAAGCAGGGTGACCTACCAAATTTTCATGAAGATCCTTTCTGTCACTTGACTTTGTGGAATACCTTCAAGCAGAAAAAAAATCGAATTGGAGATTTTTCTTACTTTTGAGAGATGGGTGGTGGAGATGCAGACAGAGATTGATGAGGGAAGAGATCAAACCTTTGAGTAACTGTTAAATTTCCAGTGAAAATGCCTCTGTAGAAGAATTCAATACACAGCAGATTTTTGTTCACTCACAATGTTCCGTGATTAGGCTATGTTTGGTGTTAAGTGTTCTCTGTAGAAGTGGAGGCGTTTAAGTGTTTGCTTGTTGGCCTGATGGCATCACCCAGAAAATGGCCTCAGGAAGATAGCGAAGTATTAACTATGGCCTAAAACAAATAAGAAGACAGAACAAGTCAGAACACTGGGCAGAGCATGTCTGTGACTTCAGGGGATCCAGCCAGAGGAGTGTTACCAGCCATCACACTGTTTCCTCTGGTGCCCATGGATGCTGTTCAAGAGGTCGGCTCTAAGCCGCTATGGTTTTCCACCCTGATAAGTCATGTCAACCTATTTCACAAGTCCTCCCAGACAAGTCACATGGTGATAGAATGCATGTTGAAAATGAAAAGGTTAATCAACAGAAGAAACATTTTTGGATCCTGGAATAATACCTGAAGGTTTCATCAGCTAGGAAATTTGAGTAGAGTCACTTCACAGGACTTAACCTGTTTAGTCGATGCCTTCTGAAGTATTCATGTGTATCTTGTTTAATCACATTCTTTACCCATTAAACACATTCATGCATTCATTTTTTAGGGCATAATATCCATGACTGCTAGTATTTCAAAAGTGTTTCTTTTGCATGTGTGAAGCCCACCCATCTTTACTGTACTGCCTCATTGATACTCAAATGACAAAAACAAAAAAAACGCTGAGTTCCTATTGTACCTAACCTGCACTCTTTTTCTTTTACAGTTTTCCCCAATGTTTCCCTTCTGTGTAATAGTCACTAAAAATCTGGCAAACTCCATCTTTGAGACATTGAAATGATAGTCCCTGAATGTACTTCTGTTAATTTTTCTTGGGAAAAACTTCCAAAGCTGCTCTTTTAGGGAACATTCCCAGCATTTCAAGTAAAAGTTGGATAATTGCTGTCCGGTGTTTTTGCTCTCTCTAGTGCAGCCCTGAGGATCCTGTAGAATAGAAAATGTGTTTCAAGTTCAAGACTGTGATAGAATAAACACTAGGGCATCTACTCTATTGACCAAAATGATTTAAGTTTCATGAGACTGAAAATTATCTCCTTTAGTCCCTATTTCTTAATCATAAAAATATTTTTATGTAAGATTCATATAAAGACATACAATCTTTTTATATTAATGATATATAAAATAGCATTAAAAAGTGATAATGCATCACTTTTCAATGATACTTCATTCCTCTGACAGTGGACTTGAAGAGTTCGTCAAGGCATCCTGCTTTTAGGAGTCACAGAAACAAGTAAACTCTGTTCATTTTTTCGGCTAAATTTCTGTTTGCTCTTTACTGCGCTCCCTTCCATATATTGCAGGATATAACTTAAGGCTGGCCTAACTTTGCTCAGTACTAGAGGACTCACAGCAATAGGATATGCAGCTCTCTTTTCCTTCTGGAATCTGTTAATAAAGGAGAGAGCAATAGGATGTAATTGAAAATGAAATGGAACTAATTGTACTAATTAGATACAATATTCTTATTCTTGGCTACAGATCATTTTTCGTTATCACATGTATGGAAATGGCATCGGGGCCCTCACCTTGACCCAGGTATCAGTCTCAAACCAAACGAAGGTCCTATTTAACCTCACTGTTGAACAAGGCAATTACTGGCAGTGGAAAGAACTGCCACTGTCTGGTGATGAGGACTTCCAGCTCAAATTTGAAGGCAGAGTCGGGAAAGGCTGCTGCGGTGACATAGCCCTGGACGACATCGTGCTTACCAAGAGCTGTCTACCATCCTGTCATACCGTGAAAGAAGATCTAGCCATGCCTCTTCCCACAGGTACACTTTAATTTGTGTGCGTTTGGTGTTTATTTTATAGAGTGGATGGTGGGAAGGTGGGAAATTGAAATGGTAGAAACACCTTGTAATTCATGGCTTACATAATAAAGACACAAATCTTTTTGAATCTAAAAAATTATCTTTCAGGCCTTTATTTATAAAAGTGCCTTCCAAATTTTCTCCGACTTCAGTGTATTTTGCCACTTCCTGAGTCTCTGTTTAGTTCGGCTTCTTCTTAGACCAAAAAAATAAGAGAAGACTCCTTTGGAGTGTCAATCAGAATTCAGTCTTAAACAAATATCAGTTCTGACAGTACAATATAAGAAAGTCAAGAATAGGCTTATTCAATTTTAATTAAACAATCCTGGGTTATGCAGCTTTATTCATTTTAGAGCAACGGACATTCCAATTTGAATGGTTGAGTTTATATATTTAAATAGTTTAGATAATTAAATATGTCTGTATGCTCTTTTAACCTAAAATATCTTTGGTTTTTGTCTACAGAATTTGTCCAAAGGTAATTTTGTCTACAGTAATTTGTCTGAAGAGTTATATTAAAATGTTGAGTTGGTAGATGTTCAGTATAATACATGCAGTGATAATGTTGTAAAAAGTGGAAATAACAAGCACTGTTAGTCCTTATAATACATTACACCATGAGATGAAAATAAAAGTATCATATATATTATTAAAATGACCAAAAAGCAAATTTTGTGAATTTATAACATGGCACATAATAATATTTGAACCATGAGTTTAGTGCAGAAAACAAAAGTATGCTATTCCCCTGGCATCTAAATTATCTCTTTTATAACTAATGAAAACAGAAGTGCTCTAGGAAGCCTGAATTTGTTCATGCTGGCCTTTAACGTGGCAGATGGAATGAGGGACATGGACTTTCTGCCTTTAGTTCTCCTTTCATTTTAAAGGGAGTATTTTAATTTGGTTAAGAGGAGTTTCTAGATAAATGTTTCCCAGTTGACAATGAGTTAAACAGACTCCTTGCCTCGTGTTTTTAGCACCATATGGAAGAGTATAGAGGAAAACAGTTGTTTCAAGACCGCGCTGAGGGATAATGAGCCTTCTGTGAATGTAAAGCAGGATTTCAGATGCCTTAGGCCCATCTACCTCCTTGAGAGAAGGTTTGCTTTTGACTCGTTGTGGGCTGTCTGGGTGGCAGCTGAACTAGCTCTTGTACAAGTCTGGTGTTTTGCATAGTAGTATTTTGATCATAATAAAAAAAAATGCATAGCATTTAAATAATGAGGGAGCAAAAGCTTCATGTTGAACCACTTCAGTCTTTAATGAATAATTGCAAAATGGGATGTAATGGAATACACCAGTCTTGTTGGGAATATTAAATTCTTAAATCTGTGAAATCTTGAAGAGTTATTATTTTTTAATTTCCAAAAGGAAAATTAAAAAGTGTCTACAAAGTGGTACAAAATATATATTAATTACCAAATTAAGGGTGCATATTAATAATGCTACAGTTCTCTCTATATGCTTAACGATATTTGAGGCATTGCATTAAAATTTTTGATGAATGGAAAATAGAAGACTTTTTTTTTTGCCCTGAAGAATACTGCAACACGGTAAGGGGGAATAGGAAAAACACTGCAAATACCTCTAAAATTAGGTAGGATATAACAAAATGCCATGAGAAATACATACAAGTTTAGGAAAGTACAGGGAAGATGGAGGAAATGTCCAGTTGAGGGCATCTGATTTGAGGCTTCTTGGCAGGATAAGCAGGAGTTTCGATCCACACTTGAGCTCGCAGGAAGGAAAGATCCCTTCAGTTTGTAGGGTGGGGAGGGCAAGTGTAAGTACAGTGGACCAGACAGCCGATGTGGTAGGGAGAGCCCTGGGGGCAGGCCTGCAGCCGTGAGCCAGCAGAGGTGGCAGCGGACAGACAGGCGCACACCTCCTGTAGCCGAGCATCGGAGATAACCTTATCAAGGGAACGGGAACTTAACTGGGGCCCCCTTGAATATTTGTTTGTTTTAGGTTTTGCCTCAACCCAGTATGCCTTGAAAGTACATTGAACTGGCCTTAGAAAACAAACAAAACAGAGAGAAAATATTAATACAAAAAAGAGCCAAAAAGGAGACACAGGATTCATTCATATAAAATATGGTAACTGGCAGGCATGGAAAAAAATACAAAACCAAATGTCTGTATTTCTATTATTTGCAGCACTCTGAAAATCGAGGTGAAATGATTTACTGTCTTCATAGCTATTTCATCTGTGATGTTCCATTCAAATGAAGCAGATAAAAAATAAATGTGTATGGAGTCAACACTCTCCTACACTGAGAAACCTTTAACTGCCTCCAGAAATAAAAAGCATATGGCTTTCTCTTGGTAAAAGTGGAAAGCTAAATTTTGTTTGGACTTGAACTGTGAAATGATTCTGAACAACATGAGTTCTGAGGACTCTGCTGGAGTCCTTTTCAAGGAAGGATATATATATATATTTCAGGGACTGGATGGTGGGATGGCATCTAAACACATGAAAACGCCAAACCACCTCTTCTGAAGCTCATGAAAGTTGGTGCCAGAGAGTTGATAACACGGGCAGCAAGTAGAAGTGTAATGAGAGTCACAAATGTAAGCCACACCTGTGAGTTTACATTTTCCAGTAATGTTCAAAGACGTGAAATTAATTTTAATAATATATTTTCATTAACTCAGTATATCAAAAATATTATCACTTCAATACCAAGGCAATTTAAAACATTCATGAGATATTTTACCTTCTTGTTTTCCTATTAAGTCTTTCAAAATCCAGTGTATATTTTTTATGCTCACAGCACATCTGCATTTGGCCTAGCCACATTTCAGTTGCTCAGTGGTTATCCAGGGCTAACGGCGACCCTGTAACCTAGTGGACAGCACAGGGCTGAAGTGAACACGCAAGGGTCCTTTGGATCTGTTCCTGATGATGGGGTTTCCATTAGATGGAGTGATATTTGTGAGTTCCCAAGAATTACAGTTGCATTTTTAGTTGAATACAAGCACAATAGTGTACCCCATGGCCAAATGTGAAAGCCCAGGTACCATGTTTTAGTAGACTAGATACTAGTTGCAGAGTCCTCTCTTACTGGGTGTTCCACAGCTTCTCTGAGACCCATTTCCTCATCTATACAGCAGAGGGAATTTCACCTATTTCTCAGGTTCTTAGGCTCCTAAGAATAAAAAGAGACAATTGCCAATGTAATTTGTCTAGGTATACAGTAGGCATTTATTCAATAACTCATCTCCTTTTATGTTATCCTCTGTTTTGGGGCATCTTTCTCAGTATTCCTTCAGTGGTATAGACATTTGAGAGTAAGCCTCCGTTATTTATATTTTATTGAGATGTTTCCATCATTTGTTTTGACTGAGTTATCTTTCTTTCAGAGATCACAAGTGTATCATTATTTTACATTACATTATAATCAATCTTATCATTTATTGACTACCTCACTAATTAAATCTTTTTGATGTGTCATGAATAATGTGTGTGTATGTGTGTATCTTTGAAGTGTTTAATCACTCTTAATTTCTCATCACTGCAAAAACACTTGAAAATTTCATGAACTGAAGAAAGGTAAAAGGCATTATGTTCCATAAGCTGTGGCTACATCCATTAAACTTTTGGAAATGCCTTTACACAGACTTTTCATCTATATTCATGTGCACTGACTAACAACTCCATCAAGGATAACTTAGAAAAGACAAGAGCAGGCAAAACATATATATTTAGGAAGATGCCATCGAACTGAATCTGGAATCAGTGATTCTAATTAGTCAAATAAGACCCAGGGCTTTATTAGCAGAAGTAATATTAAACTATTATTAAGTCTCTGGAAGTTATATTTAAGAGCTTATTTAGATGGCAATTTTGTTAATTGCTAAGTGATGATGGATAAAAATAATTGTTTAATGAATTTTAATAAGAAAAAGACAACCAAAATTCTTCTTCCAAATGTTCTTAAGAAAATGTCCCAACTCACATATTCTCCATATTATTGGCAGATATTTAATAAAAACTCTAAGAATGATGAGGGCGGGGATCAATTGTGTTTTAAATCCCCACAGTTATTTCCAAATATGAGTTATACAACAAATATTGAGATACCGCATTGTAATCAACTTCTTTAAAAAAAAGTATGTAAGGCAAAGGCAATGAGTGGATTAGCTACTCTTTAAGGTCCCTCATTTCCCTGAAATATTTGGCAATAGTTTAAAAGGCTGCTGCCTACAGGTGAGAATGCTGGCAGAGCAGCTCTGTCAGGGTCCTGAGTTAGGGAAATCTGGCTCGTTGTACTTGGCTCTATGATTTAGTGAACTCTGTACACAATGCTTAGTGCAAAGTGCATGTGTTTGAGGTTTAAGACATGAACTTGGATATTTGCACTATTTGCTACCTATATAATGTCACCTGATCTACTTTACCTCCCTAATTCTCACCTTTCCTGTTTGGAAAAATGGGACTGTTGGAATTTACTAATGAGTGATTTGAAGAATAATTGAGATAATAATATATAGTATGTTTTAAACAATACTTGGCATGTAGTTGGTGTTTACCTCTGTTGTAATTCTGCAACCTGCCAAGTCAATCTCTGTGTCTGATTTTTGCCTACACCAGTCTTGGGCATACAAGCAAAATGAGATTCCCTTGGGTCATTGTAACAACACCCTGTATCTCTGACCAGGCCTTGAACCAAGATTTGAAAGTTCTACCAATTATTTCTATAAACTCCCGTGCATCCACTCACTCCTGTAAATGACTGCATTTCTCATGTCTTTTTCCCTACCCTATGCAAACCACTACTTGGGCTTCCATGGCTTTGCCTTTAACAGATACTTATTTCCAGGTAACTACAGGGGATATTTAAATTATACTGTGGACTACTAGTGACTTAACAGATCCTTGCTATTTCTAAATTTAATCAGATCATGTAAATAATACAGATAAACACAGTCAATGAAAGATTAACATAATAAAGTTATGAAAGCAAAGACTTAAGGAGTCTTGGGAATTAGCCAGGTTTCAAAGAGCATTCCAGCAATACATAGCTGGGTGAATGTATGCAAGGCAGGGCATTCCTGACCTGTATAAAAAGAAGCGAGTGCAGCCAGAGAAGAATTAGATGTGGAGGAAGGTAGCAGGATAGGAGATCAGTGACTTAATGGGGTTTTGTAGGTTATTATAAGGATTTTGCCTTTTGCTCTGAGTGAAAATGGGGAGTCACTGCAGGGTTTTAAGAAGTGACATGATGTGGTTTCCATTTAGAAAGGATCACTCTAGCTATAATGTAGAAGGTAGTTTGGAGTATAAGCAGCCTTGAGAATCGAGAGGAGTTTGTTTAATAATAGAATCAAATGGCATGATGGAAAGGATTGGAAAGGGGTACAGAAGGAAAAAAAATGAACAGGGGAGAAAGAAGGAAACCCAATTTTTGTGTAAGAGAATAAGAAAGGATTGGAAATCATTTGTTTTTGGATAAAGCGTTAGAATCTTAGTGATGAAAGTTAAGGATGGAATTACCCGAGACAATGTTCTGTGAGCCCTGCATAGGCAGCATCTTACACTAAGTTTGCTGAATAACTACTGAAATGATTGAATTTTAGATCTGTCATACCAGCTTATAATGATTATCTCGTTTTCTGTTAACTGATTGGTGGTAGTGATTTATTACATAATTCTCAAATACGTGCTTTTGTATCTTAAATATATTCTTTTGCATTTACAATTTGGGTCTTAGTAACTCTAAAAAACACCATATTTGTAATCTGTTAAATGATGTATGTGTTTGTGTTTCTTATAAACTTGATCTTTATTTATATTATAAGCACAGTGAGAAATTATAACATGTTGGCATTAATATGGTTATCAAGCTCAAATTAAACTATTTTACTGTTTGAGTCCCCACAGTTAAGTCCAGTTTAATAAAAACCAAGAGAGATCATGCGATAAACTATTTTGAATGGTTGAGTGTAAGTAAAGCAACACAGATTACATTTCTCTTGGAAGAAAAGTATGATCGTGTGAAATCAAATATATTTCATTCCCAGTGAACTTATTATGTTGGAAAATTTGAACTTCACTTGAAATGCCCATTGGCTTCACCCTACTTGTGTAGTGGTGGAGAGATACGCAGTTTAAAATACTTTAATTTTTAACTATACCATTGTTCCAAGAAAATGTCCTTTATTCAATTTAGAATTTTTTCCACATGAGATAGTTCTTTCATTTTGTGTAAAGAATACTGGGAACTAGGATATCTGAGTGCTGTTATTTTAACTGATATTTGGTCTTTCCAATATACATTTTCTGCTTTAAAAGGTGTATGGATAGATTACCAAAATGCAATGATCTAACCAGAATATCACTTAAAAATCCCTTAATTGTTCATAAAAAATTTTGTGTTAAGATACCTTTTTATCTAAAAGGATTTTAATAAAGGACTTTAATAAGCTGGATCTTAACATTTTTAGCACCAGTTTTGTTGCTTATTTGTTTCTATTTTTACCTCTGATCTTGCTTCTCAGAGTTTCTTGCTTCCGGAAGTATATGTATAAGAAGTTCCTTCGGTGAAGGTCTTTTAAAAGTAAATTCTAATTAGATTAAATACTTTAATTTCAACATAATGTTTGAGAGGTGGTTGCATGGAATATACAGTCCTAGTTTGGCAATTATTTTGTTAGATATTTTTGACAGACATTTTCTCACTGTCTCTTGACTTCTATTGTTATGATCAAGAAATCAGCTGTCAATCTAATTGCCACTTCTTTGTAAGTAAAATCCTTTTTTCCCTTTGCTTTTGAGATTTTGTCTTTTTCTCTGGTGTTACACTAAATCATGTGAATTAGAACCTCTCTTTATTCATCCTGCTTGTAGTTCAGTGAACTGTTTGAATCTGAGGATTGTTTCTACATGAATTCTGAAATGTTCTAAACTATTATGTCTGTGAATATTGCTTTTCCCCATTCGACCTTTTCCCTACTCTGGATCTCTAGCAAGATTTATGTTGGATCTGCTCATCAGATCTTTTCTTTTTCCTTTTTAAAAATGAAGTATCATTGAAATATAGTGAGAGGTGCAGATTGTCAGAATATAATGCCATGAATTTTGACAAGTGTGTAAACCAGTGTAACCTAGACTGCATCCAAATATAGAACATTTCCTTCACCCCAGAAGTTTTTCTTGTTCTTCTCAGTAATACTACCCCCTGTCCCTTCTATCCGAGGCAAACCATGTTCTGCAGTTTTCCACCATCCATTAGATTAGCCTGTCATGAGATTCCCATCAATGGTATGCCTGGCTTCTTTTGCTCAGCATAAGGTTTTTGAAATTTATCTGTGTTGTTGAGTGTATCACTGATTTGTTTATTTTTATTGATGAATAGTATTCTATTGTATGAATGTATCACCATGTGCTTCATTCTGTGGATGAACATGAGTTGTTTCAAATTATTGGATATTGTGAATTAAGCTGCTGTGAAAATTTGTGTACACATCTCTGCGTGGAAATGTGTTTTCTCCTTGTAAATACTTGGGCTACAATTGCTTGGTCATAGGACATGTCCAACTTTATATGAAGCAACCAGTTTTCAAAAATGATTGTGTCATCCCATCAGCAATGTATGAGATTGCCAATTGCTACTCATCCTCACCAATATTTGGTTTGTGCTTCTTAATCTGAGCAATTGTAGTGGGTATGATATGATATCTCATTGTGCTTTTGGCTTACTTATCCCTTGTGATTTTTACTTGTGCTTATTGGCTTTCTGCATATATTCCTCTGAGGAGTATCTGTTTAAGCATTTTTTTCCCATTATTTATCCACTTGTCTGTTTAATACTGAGTTGTAGATACCTGTTCCATATAAAGGATACAAGTATCAGCATATATATATATATTGCAAATATATTTTTTTCAGCAAATGTCTAATTTCCTTAATAGTGTTTTCTGATAGAACTGTCCATTTATCATTTTTTTCTATAATGGTTGCTGCTTTCTGTGCCTCTCTAAGGAATCTTTCCTTATCTGAGCTCACAAACTATTCTGTGTTTTCTCACAAGTTTTAGCTTTACCTTTTATATTTAGGACTCGGCCTCATCATGACTTAATAGCATGTATGATGTTCCAAAACCATTTGTTGAAATGACTTATATTTACCTTATTCATTGCCTGGAAGCTTTTGGTCAAAAACTAATCAATCGTATAAATGTAGATCTAAAACTGGTGCTTTGTTCTCTTCCACTGATCTGTTTGTCTATTACTATGTACTCTATGTCATATGTATTTTTATATAAATATTAGATTATACTCGGATATTGATTATGATAGTATTATATCTGTCAACACAGGAAAGATTGGAATGTAAATAATATTGACTTTATCCATGAGCAGGGCATATCCCTCCAATTTTTCAAATATATTTCAGCTCTCTCACTACTGCTTTGTAGTTTATAGTTCTTGCCCACTTTTTTAAAAACAAAGTTCTCCCAAGTTTTAAATATTTAATGCTGTTGTTAGTGGCATTGTTTTGTTTTATAGAGGTCCATTGCTAGTGTGTAAAACTACAATTGATCTTTGTATGATAATTATCCTATGGCTTAGCAAAATTCATATATTCTAATAGTTGCCATTTCACAAATTATTTAGAACTTAAAAAATCATGGAACATGATGAAAGAGAGTGTTACTCTTCCTTTATACACGTCAAGCATTTATTTAGTTTTCTTGCTGGTTAGCATATCTAGGACAGTATCAAAAATAAGTGGGGTAAAGATATATTTTGCCTTGCTTCTGATTTTGGGTGCAAGCATTCTGTTTTCTCCATTGAGTATGACATTAGCTGTACATTTTTAAAGTAGTGTCCTTTATCAGTTTCAAGAGTGTCCTTCTATTCCTAATCTTCTAAGAGATTTAATCATGATTGGATATTAAATTTTGTCAAATGCTCTTTTTGAATTTGTGAAGAAAATCATGTGACATTTCTCTTTAATATATAACTATGGATATTACATTAACTGATTTTCAAATCTTCAACAAGCTTTGAATTCTTAGAATTAAACCCTTTTAATTAAAATGTACTATCCTGTTTACATATTGCTAGATTTTAGCTGATAAAATTTTTGTCAAGGATTTTTTCAAATATATTAGTGAAACGTATTGTTCTATAACTTTCTTTTCTTGTAAATTTTCTATTACCTCATCTTTCATAGTATTTATATATATCACATTTATTTATATTTTTATATATTTATCTATAAATTTATATATTTATATTTCCTCTCAGAGAAATGTAAGTCACCAGGTGACACGCATTGTAGAACTTGCTTTTTTTGGTCCCTGGCACATAGCTGGAGCTTAGTAATTGTTACTTAAATAAATTAATGAGAAAAGCAAATGGAATTCCCACAGCTGAGGGTAGGTAGGAAGCCCACCAGGCAATCAGCCACATAAAGTGCAGAAGCAATACCTTTAAGAAAATGTACAAGTGGACAGTTATATCATAGATTGGATTTTATTTATAGTTTTGTATCTCAATTATATAACCATGTGAAAGAAAAATAGAAATAATTAAGTATAGGAAAAATAATTGTAAAAACTTCAATATAATAAACAAATATATATGTAGTTAAGTCAAGGGCAATATTTATATTGCTATAATAATATGAATACTGAGTAAGAATTTAATAAAAATTCGGAACAACTCTTCGCAATATAAAAGGAGAGACATATATGTGTTAAAGGAGGCAGTAGGATAAGGTTTATGTCTGCATTTCCCATAGCAAAAGCAATAGACTATACCTAAAATTGAAAAACCAAAAAATAGCATTATAAATATCTTATTTAGACACCTGCAGGAAATACATGTATTGAATTTTAAAAGTTGATTGCTACTTCAAGTAGCCCATGTCTCATTCCATACTACCTCTCTTGGGACCATGGATCTCTAGGCTGGACATTATTTAGTATTTCCCTAAAAAAATTAGAAAGGTCAATTATCTAAGCAGCATTGGCAGTTTTCACACTATTTTGTGGCTTTGGCCTCGACATCAACATGACAATATAGGTCAGCACAGAAATTGAAAAACTGGAATTTTCTATCAGATTTGCACTGAATATACAAGAAGACTCATTAGTCCAAAACTGTTTGTGACTAGCTCGTTTTTTCCTCATGTTGGATAGTGCAGAAGCAATTGAAGTGAATGAAATGCAGTTCTTTACTGCTCACTTAGCATAAATTATTGTTTGTACTAGGAAATCGTTTGAGAAGCTATTTATGAAAAGACTTTAATTTTGGCATCTTTATTGCCTTTCCAAAGAAAGTTCATTTAATATGTGCATGCATTAGCTAGTTTTTAAATGTTTTCAATGACTTAGACTGCACATATAAACACACTTTTTTTACATGCCTTAGTTATTAGCCTGTATGCATGGTACAATAAAGTAGTGGTGTAAAAATTCATTTTTTTGTAATACAGAGAACATTTTAAGATACTAGGAATTATATTGTATAATCTTCCCAGAGTTTGCAGTTCAGCTTTTAACGTATATTAGTACTATAACCTATTACAAATAAACTAAAAATTTCAATATTCTTTATGATAAATGTTCACATTAAGGATTTGATGATTGGTACAAAGTCCAGTAGCACAAATGCTATAGGCTGTTTTCTGCAAGCTATCACGAACCTAGTTGGTATATTTTCTGAAGCCTTGTGCAAATTATTCGAGGCAGTTACATGTTTTTATTTAGTATCACATCTTAAGTCATAAGGGATTTGAGGAAGCATATAAATAATATATATTTAAGTGCACATGCACACATGTGTGTACATATATATGCATCTATGTGTATATGATTTTCCACTAAGGGTTTATGGACTCGAGGTTCTTCCAATTCAAAGACAGTTTTCACAGTCTTCAATCTTTATGTTCCAAGATGATGGTAGTGGGGTGGATGGGGAGGTAAAGAAAATTTTGGATGCAGAGGTGAAGAAAATAGCTAATACACGTGTGCCAGCTGTCCTTTAGGGAACATTTTTGGAGGCTGCCACAGGACACTTGTGGTCATTTGATACAGGCAAAAACCTAGTCATGTGTTCACACTAAAGGTTTCTGGTAAATGGACTCTTCTGGGTGACTGTGTATCCGTAACAGTTATAAAACAGAAACAAAGGACAGATACAGGGGATAAAGAGCAGCCTTTGCCACAGTAAGGAAACAGTACATTTTAGCGTAAGACTCACAAAGAGAAATTCATGTCCTATAGCCTATAGCTTCTTACTAACCAAAGGGAAAAGGAAATGTTGGTGAGGTGTAACACTCACAGTCATAGCCAGTAACCAGTTCAATAGAAAAATGCCTTTTTTTTTCTTAGTTTGGGATCTGATAGTGTTTTCCACTGACATACTTTCAACGTTCCCAGCAATGGATACAATACAATAGTACAACTTTAATGTTCTAGGTTTTTAATGTTTCTAGAGTGAATGCCAAGGGGAAATTCATCAATTGCAACTCTGAAGAAATAAGAAATACAACAGCTACTATATGCAGGTATAGGTTGTAACTAGATCTAGTGTACTCTTTATTACAGAGAAAGAACTTCATAATGATAGCGGGAGTATTAGGAGGAGAGAAGAGTAATCATAGAAAGGCATATGGGACTTTAAGATCATAGTTCTTAACCATGTTGATTTATCAACATCACCTGCAAAGCCTTGTAAAAGTATAGACTTCCTGCCATGCCACCCCTGCCCCCCTGGTCCCTTACTAAGTTGAAAGGCCTCAGGCAGAGCCTAGCTCTTTCTGTATTTTTAAGGAGATACAGTGGTGGTTTTGATGCATGACCTGGTTGAGAATCATGATGCATGACTGGTATGTCAGCAGCTTCATTTTTTTTAAATTGATTGTAAGAAGATACAGAAACCAATTCCTTGACAGCCACAAACTACCAAAACTACGTGTTAAGCAGATTATGAGAGAGAAGACAGGCACAATTCCACTTCAAGGTATTCTACAAAACACCTCTGTGAATTCCACCACCTTCAGGTGTGTGTGGCTTCTTGCTGACAGACTTGCTTTGTGTGTAAGGCACACGGATGTAATAGGAAATTGCACAAATTAAAAAGTAAAGATTGAGCAATTTGGTAAACATTGACCTTTTACAGATGACAGAGGCACACACATCCTTACAAACAATGTTTTTGTGTGGGCTCTTTGCCCAATGAAAGCATGCCAAGCTGAAAGGACAGAAAAAATTGACTGGAGGCCTGAAATGAGAGCCACAAAAATAAGCCGAAAACAGCCAACACTCCATACAAAACATACACACAGGGATTTAATTACCCGAGACTCAAGAGGCAGCCAGATTTGATAGCTATTTCCTTTTATGTTTTACAATGAGCTGAGTCTTTCGGTGAGGCCATCAAGGAGGTATTTTGCATCCACGAAAGCTGTGTAGCATGACCCAGCAGGTGTAGTTTTAGGCTTCAATCTCATGGCAGGTTGAAAAACTATCAGAAAAATTTAGACTGAATGTAAATAAGACACTGTTGAAAAAAGTAGTTCTTGTTGTAATCCTCAGGATATCAAAGAAATCCAGTTTTTATTAGGATGTCCTGTATTTTTAACGACAATGCTTAATGCTGTTCTGGACAAACAGGCCTAAATCAATGTTTGTTGCAGGGATGACAGAATGAGTTTGATAGCGTGAAGATACTCCTACTGTTCAATAAACATGGGATATTGTCACAATTTATTATAAAGAATACCATTGCCAGAAAAATGCATGAATATAAAAATATAGCATAGGAGATTCAAGATGGCGGCATGAGAGGTGAGACAGAGAACTCCTCCCAAAACCACAGATAGGGGAAAATATAGTTAATACAACTAACCTTAAAACAGCAACAGGAAAGAAGGCTGCACCAGACTGCATACAGACCTCACGAAAAGAGCAGACCTCACGGAGCAGGGTAACGCACCAAAGCCGTTATGCAGCGGGACCCAAGCCCTTCCCCCACTCCAGCTTACCAGCAGTAGGAAGACAAATGGAGTGGGAAGGGGGTGGAAGCCTGGGACTGCTGAACACCTAGCCCTGGAGATCTGCTTTGAGAGCAGAAACCTACACTGTATGGTGTTCTGCAGGATGGGTAGCTGGGACAGGCGGAGTGCTGGAGAAACAGATTCTGGCCATTTGTGGATCCATACCCAGCTACTCTGGGACAAGGGAAAGGCGGCAGTCTGAGAGGCTTCCTAGCAGCGAGAGGGCTGCTGAAGGGGCAGAGTTTGCATGGAACTTGCTCCGTGGGAGAAGGGATAGGGGGACAAAGTTGTCTGGACACACTTTGCCCAGCAGATTGTAAACTTTGAGGAGCTTCAGGTGCTCCATCCCTCTGGCTGGCTACTCAGCACCGAGGCCTCCAGCTGTGATTCACAGCCTGCTGCGCCTTCCTCCTGGCCTGACAGCACTGGCTCACAAACTGGCAGTCACTGCGCTGGCATCAGGCCAGTCAGAAGGAGACCCCACCTACAACAGCTAGAGACACAAAGCACAGAGCACAGAGACTAAAACCTGTGTGCCCTGCCCACTGGCTCTGATACTGGAGACAGGCGTGGCAGACAGGAATCAGGAAACAGATTTTCCTTCCCCCAGGCAACAGCTCCATTACCCACGACCACCAACCTCACTCTAGAGGATGAGCGGCACCAGAGATTGGAGCTTCTGGTCACTAGAGGGCACCACACAGAAATATGAAATATCAAAAGAAAATGGTTCAGACCAAAATCTCACAAACCCCAGAAAAAGGGCCAAATGAAACTGAACACACCAATCTTCCTGAAAGAGAGTTCAAAATAAAAATCATAAACACGCTAATGGAGGTACAGAAAAATATTGAAGAACTCTGGAATAAATTTAAGACGAAGATTCAATCATTAAGAAATTTCATACCTGAAATGAAACATACAATGGAGGGATTTAAAAACAGATTAGATGTAGTAGAAGAGACGGTAAATGGAATAGATATTAGAGAATAGGAATACAAAGAAGTTGAGGCACAGAGAGAAAAAATAATCTCTAAGAATGAAAGAATATTGAGAGAACTGTGTGACCAATCCAAATGGAACAATATTCACATAATAGGGGCATCAGAAAAAGAAGAGAGAGAAAAAGGGATAGAAAGTGTCATTGAGGAGGTAATTGCCAAAAACTTCCCCAATCTGGGGAAGGAGATAGTCTCTCAAGCCATGGGGGTGCACAGATCTCCCAACACAAGGGACCCAAGGAAGACAACATCAAAACATATAATAATTAAAATGGCAAAGATCAAGGATAAAGACAGACTTTTAAAGCAGGTAGAGAGAGAAAAAAGATCACATACAAAGGAAAACCCATCAGGCCATCATCAGACTTCTCAACAGAAACCTTACAGGCCAGAAGGGAGTGGCATGATATATTTAATGCAATGAAGCAGAAGGGCCTCAAACCAAGAATACTCTATCCAGCAAGATTATCATTTAAATTTGAAGGGGGGATTAAACAGTTTCCAGATAAGCAAATGCTGAAAGAATTTACCTCCCACAAACCACCTCTACAGTGTATTTTCGAGGGACTCCTATAGATGGAAGTATTCCTAAGGCTAAATAGATGTCACCCAGGGGCTAGACAAAGAGTAAAGAATATGATTAATAACATACAAAGAATGGAGGAGGAAGAAAAAGGAAGGAAAAAAAAAGAATACTTAGGTTCTGTTTGTAATAGCATACGAAGTGAGTTAAATTAGACTGTTAGATAATAAGGGAATTACCCTTAAACTTTGAGTAGCCACACACCTAAAGCCTGCAATGGTAATAAGTACATACCTGTCGATAATCACCCTAAATGTAAATGGTCTGAATACACCAATCAAAAGATGTAGAGTCACAATGGATTAAAAAAAACAAGACCCATCTATATGCTGCCTACAAGAGACTCACTTTAAACCCAAAGACATACACAGACTAAAAGTTAAGGGATGGAAAAAGATATTTCATGCACCTAATAGGGAGAAAAAAGAAGGAGTTGCAGTACTTGTATCAGACTAAATAGACTTCAAAACAAAGAAAGTGACAGGAGACAAAGAAGGACATTACATAATGATAAAGGGGTCAGTCCAACAAGAGGATATAACTATTATAAATATCTATGCACCCAACACAGGATAACCTACATTTGTGAAACAAACACTAACAGAATTAAAGGGGGAAATACAATGCAATGCATTCATTAAAGGAGACTTCAACACACCACTCACTCCAAAGGACAGATCAACCAGACAAAATAAATAAAGAGACAGAGGCACTGAGCAATGTATTAAAACATATGGACCTAAGGAACATCTACAGAACACTCCATCCAAAAGCAGCAGGATATACATTTTTCTCAACTGCGCATGGAACATTTTCAAGAATAGATCACATACTAGGCCACAAAAAGAACCTCAATAAATTCAAAAAGATTGAAACTGTACCAACCGGCTTCTTAGATCACAAAGGAATGAAACTAGAAATAAATTACTCAAAGAAAACGAAAAAGCCCACAAACACATGGAGGTTTAATAACATGCTCCTAAATAATCAATGGATCAATGACCAAATAAAAACAGAGATCAAGCAATAGACAGAGACAAATGACAATAATCCAACACCGCAAAATCTGTGGGATGCAGCAAAGGCTGTGCTAAGAGGGAAATATATTGCAATGTAGGCCTACCTCAGGAAAGAAGAACAATCTCAAATGAACACTTTAAACTCACAATTAATGAAACTAGAAAAGGAAGAACAAATGAGGCCCAAAGTCAGTAGAAGGAGGGACATAATAAAGATTAGGGCAGAAATAAGTAAAATTGAGAAGAATAAAACTATAGAAAGAATCAATGAAAGCAGGAGCTGGTTCTTTGAGAAAATAAACAAAATAGATAAACCCCTAGCCAGACTTATCAAGAAAAAAAGAGAGTCTACACACATTAACAGAATCAGAAATGAGAAAGGAAAAATCACTACAGACACTACAGATATACAAAGACTTATGAGAGAGTACTATGAAAAATTATATGGTAACAAACTGGATAACCTAGAAGAAATGGACAACTTTCTAGAAAAATACAACCTTCCAAAGTGGACCCAGGAAGAAACAGAAAATCTGAACAGACAAATTGCCAGCAATGAAATTGAATTGGTAATCAAAAAACTACCTAAGAACAAAACTCCTGGACCAGATGGTTTCACTGCTCAATTTTATCAAACATTTAGTAAAGACTTAATACCCATCCTCCTTAGAGTTTTTCAAAGAGTAGAAGAGGAGGGAATATTCCCAAACTCATTCTACAAGGCCAACATCACTCTAATACCAAAACTGGGCTTAGACACCAAAAAAACAGAAAATTACAGACCAACACCCCTGATGAACATAGATGCAAAGATACTCAACAAAATATTAGCAAACCAAATTCAAAAATACATTAAAAAGTTCATCCATCATGATCAAGTGGGATTCATCCCAGGGATGTAAGGATAGTACAACATTCGAAAATTCATCAACATCATCCACTACATCAACAAAAAGAAGGACAAAAACCACATGATCATCTCCATAGATGCTGAAAAAGCATTCGACAAAATTCAACATCCATTCATGATAAAAACTCAACAAAATGGGTATAGAGGGCAAGTACCTCAACATAATAAAGGCCACATATGACAAACCCACAGGCAACATTATATTTAACAGTGAGAAGCTGAAAGCTTTTCCTTTAAGATCAGGAACAAGACAAGGATGCCCACTCCACCCACTTTTATTCAACAAAGTTCTAGACATCCTAGCCACAGCAATCAGGCTGGACAACACAAATAAATAAAAGGCATCCAGATTGGTAAGGAAGAAGTCAAACTGTCCCTGTTTGCAGATGACATGATATTATACATAAAAAACCCTAAAGAATTCACTCCAAAACTACTACATCTAATATGTGAATGCAGTAAAGTTGCAGGATAAAAAATTGATACACAGAAATCTGTTGCATTCCTATACACTAATGATGAACTAGCAAAAAGAGAAATCAGGAAAGCAATTCCATTCACAATTGCATCAAAAAGAATAAAATACCTAGGAATAAACCAACCAAAGAAGTAAAACACTTATACTCTGAAAACTGTAAGACACTCATGAGAGAGATTAAAGAACATACCAATAAATGGAAACACGTCCCTTGTTCACAGATAGGAAGAATTAACATTGTCAAAATGGCCATCCTGCCTAAAGCAATCTACAGATTCAATGCAATCCCTACCAAAATACCAACAGCATTCTTCAATGACCTAGAGCAAATAGTTCTAAAATTCATATGGAACCACAAAAGATCCCGAAGAGCCAAAGCAATCCTGAGGAGGAAGAATAAAGTGGGGGGGGATTATGCTCCCTGACTTCAAGCTCTACTACAAAGCCACAATAATCAAGACAATTTCGTGCAGGCACAAGAACAGACCCATAGCCCAATGGAATAGACTGGAGAGCCCACATATAAACCCAAGCATATATTGTCAATTAATATACAATAAAGGAGCCATTGATATACAGTGGGCAAATGACAGCCTCTTCAACAGGTGGTCTTGGCAAAACTGGACAGCTACATGTAAGAGAATGAAACTGGATTATTGTCTAACCCCATACACAAAAGTAAACTCAAAATGGATCAACCTGAATATAAGTCATGAAACCATTAAACTCTTAGAGAAAAACACAGGCAAAATCTCTTGGATATAAACATAAGCAACTTCTTCATGAACATATCTCCCCGAGCAAGGGAAACAAAAGCAAAAATGAACAATTCGGACTGTATCAAACTAAAAAGCTTCTGTACAGCAAAGGACACCATCAGTAGAGGAAAAAGACATCATACAATATGGGAGAATATATCCTTAAATGACATATCCGATAAGGGGTTGACATCCAAATTATATAAAGAGCTCATGCACCTCAACAAACAAAAAGCAAATAAGCCAGTTAAAAAACGGGCAGAGGAGCTGAACAGAAACTTCTCCAAAGAAGAAATTCAGATGGGCAACAGGCACATGAAAAGATGCTCCACATCACTAATCATCAGAGAATGCAAATTAAAACTGCAATGAGATATCACCTCACACCAGTTAGGATGGCCAACATCCAAAAGACAAACAGCAACAAATGTTGGCGAGGATGTGGACAAAGGGGAACCCTCCTACACTGCTGGTGGGAATGTAAATTAGTACAACCATTGTGAAAAGCAGTATGGAGGTTCCTCAAAAAATCAAAATAAAAATACCATTTGACCCAGGAATTCCACTCCTAGGAATTTACCCTAAGAATGCAGCAGCCCAGTTTGAAAAAGACAGATGCACCCCTATGTTTATCGCAGCACTATTTACAATAGCCAAGAAATGGAAGCAACCTAAGTGTCCATCAGTAGATGAATGGATAAAGAAGAGGTGGTACATATACACAATGGAAAACTACTCAGCCATAAGAGGAAAACAAATCCTACATTTGCAACAACATGGATGGAGCTAGAGGGTATTATGCTCAATGAAATAAGCTAGGTGGAGAAAGACAAGTATGAAATGATTTCACTCATCTGTGGAGCTTAAGAACAAAGAAAAAACTGAAAGAACAAAACAGCAGCAGACTCACAGAACCCAAGAATGGACTAACAGTTACCAAAGGGAAAGGAACTGGGGAAGATGGGTGGGAAAGGAGGGGGGAAAAAGGGATATTACTATTAACACACATCATGTAGTGGGGTGGGGATATGGGAAGGCAGTATAACACAGAGAAGACAAGTAGTGATTCTATAGCATCTCACTATGCTGATGGACAGTGACTGCAGTGGGGTATGTGGTGAGGACTCGATAATAGGGGAGGAGGAGTCTAATAATCATAATGTTGCTCATGTAGTTGTACATTAATAATACCAAAAAAAAATACTGTTAACAATGAATGTTGGTAAGAATGTGGGGAAATAAGTATCCTTTACTTTGTTAAGGAAACATAAACTGGTGTAACCCATAGAGGGCCACCTGGGAAATGCCCATACTCTTTAACCCAACAGTTTCCACTCTGGACAAATAAGTATATTCAAGGGTATTTAATCTCAGTATTATTCATAAAAGCAAATGTCAAATCAACCATAAATGTGCAACAAAAGAACTAGGGTAAAAATATGGCAAAGTGATACCATAGAAAACTAAGCCATCATTTCATTTAAAAAGTCCTAATGTCAAAAAAATATATATATAGCATAATCTGAAAATGGCAAGTGAAAAAAATGGGCACAAAATAATGCCGAGGGCATTGAATATTAAAGATGTAAAGATAAACATTCTTTTATTGGTTCGAAAACAAGAAATGAGTCACGTGCTGACATCCTAAAGACACAATACAAAGTTCCCAAAGCACAGGAGAAAACAACAACAAAAAAACACCCATTACACGTAATTATACCTGGTTAGTTCCTTCTTTTGAAATCCAAGGAAATAATAGAAGCAGAAGCTAATGAGCTAGAAATCAAATGAACTATAGAGAAACTCAACAAAGCCAAAAAGTTGGTTCTTTGAAAAGACTCATAAAATTGACAGGCCTTCTTCTTAAATAAGCCACATATTAACTAACATCTGGTATGAAAAATGCAACTTTTTTCCTCACTAACATTTTTTTTTCCATCTCATAATCGCTGTCCTTATAGGTATGAGGTGATCCCATTTTGGTTTTGATTTGTATCTCCCTGATGGTTAGTGATAGTGAAAGATGTTTAAATACCTGTGTATGCCGTCTTCGGAGAAATGCCTATTTAAGTCTTAATCAGGTTGTTTGTTTTATTACAATTGATACGTTGGAATTTCTTATGTATTTTGGATATTAACCTCCTATCAGATATGTGGCTTGCAAATACTTTCTCGAGTTCTTTTGACTGCATTTTCCCTCTGTTGATTGTTTCTTCTGCTGTGCAGAATTTTAGTTTGATATAGTCCGACTTATATATTTTTGCTATTATTGCTTGAGCTTTCTGTGTCATATCCAGAGGCCACTGTCTAGACCAATGTCAAGAAGTTTTTCACCCATGTTAACTCCTAAGTGTTTTATAAATTCAGGCCTTATCTTTAATGTTTAATCCATTTTGAGTTGATTTCTGTTTATAGTGTAAGGTAAGGACCCAGTTTCATTCTTCTGTTTTGTATGTATGCTCTTCCAAGAATCCTTGATGAGGAGTCTTTCCTTTCCCCATTGTGTATTCTTGGCACCCTTGTTGAAGATCAGTTGAACTATATGCCTGGGTTTATTTCTGGGCCCTCTGTTGAGTTCCATTGGCTAATGTATTTGTCTTTATGCCATTACTATCTTGTCACTGTGACCTTGTGATATATTTTGAAACCAGAAAGTGTGGTGCCACCAACCTTGTTCCTCTTTCTCAATATTGTTTTGGCTGTTCAGAGTCTATTGTGGTTCCATTTGAATTTTAGGATTTTCCTTTGAAAAATGATATTGAGATGTTAATAGGTGTTGCATGGACCCTGTAGGTTGCTTATTGTAGCATGGACATTTTAGCAATATTAATTTCTTCCGGTCTATGAGCAAGGGAATATCTTTCCATTTATTTATTTATTTATTCATTTCCTTCGTGAATTTATAGTGTTTTGTAATGTTCAGTGTGTAAGTCTCACTTCCTTGGTTAGATTTATTCCTGAGTATTTAATTCTTTTTGATGCTACTGTAAATGAGATTGTTTCTTAATTTTCTTTTCAGGTAGTTTGTTGTCAGAGTGTAGAAACACAGCTAATTTTTGTTCATTGATTTTGTATCGTGCAACTTTACTGCATTCATTTATTAATTCTAACAGTTTTTTCATGGAGTCCTTAGGGTTTTCTGCATATAACATCTTGTCATTGGTGTACCATGTTGAACAGAAGTGATGAAAGCAGGAATCTTTGCCTTGTTCCTGATCTTAGAGGAAATGTTTAGATTTTTACCTTTGAGTGTGGGTTTGTCATATATGCCCTTAATTATTGAAGTATGTTACTTCTGTACATAATTTGTTAAGGGTCTTTTATCATGAACTGATGTTGAATTTTGTCAAATGCTTTTTCTTCAACTAATGAGATGATCACATGATTTTTATTTTCCATATTAATATGGGATACCGTATTGATTTATTTGCACAATTTGAACCACTATTGCATTGCAGGGTTAAACTCCACTTGGTGGTGATGTGTCATCCTTTTCCTATAGTGCCAGATTTGATTTGGTGGTATTTTGTTGAGGATTTTTGCATATATATTCATCAGGATCATTGGCCTATAGCTTTCTATTCTTGTAGTGTCTTTGGTTTAGATATCAGGGTAATTCTGGACTCATAAAATGAGTTGGGAGGTATTCCTTCCATTCTATATTTTTGGAAGAGTTTAAGAAGGACTGATCATAATTTATTTGTAAATATTTGGTAGAAGTCACCAGTGAAACCATCTGGTCTTGGGTTTTTGTTTGTTGGGAAGTTTATTTATTACTGATTCAATCTCCTTACAGTAATTGGTCTGTTTAGTTGTTCTGTCTCTTCATGGGTTATTCTTGCTGGTTACTCATTTCTGGGAATTTATCTATTTCTTTTAGATTATCTAATTTGTCTGTATGTAAGTTTTCATAGTTTCTTATGACCCTTTATATTTCTGTGGCATTTGTTGTAATGTCACTTATTTCTGATTTTCTTTAAGTCTTACCTTTTTTTTTAAGTCTAGCTAAGAATTTGTCAAACTCATTTATCTTTAAAAACAACCGTTATTTTCTTTGATGCTTTCTCGTGTCTATTTCCTGTATTGCTGCTCTAATACCTACTGCTTATTCTGGGTTAGTTTGTTCTTTTTCTGGTTCCTTGAAGTGTAAAGATAGGCCATTTGAAATTTTTTTGGCTTTTTTAACGTAGCCATTTTTCACGGTAAACTTCTCTCATGGTACTACTTTTGCTGCATCCCAAGTAATGGTATGTTAAGTTTTCATTTCATTTATCTTGAGATGTTTTCTAATTTCCTTTTTGATTTCTTCCTTGCCCCCTTGGGTGTTCAACAATATATTAAATTCTACTTTTTTGAGAATTCTCTAGTGTTCTCGTTATTAATTTCTAGTTTTATTCCATTGTGATCAGAAAAGACAGTGGGTATGATTTGTTTTTAAATGTTTTAAGACTTAATTTGTGACCTGACATGGATCTGTCCAGGAGAGTGTTCAGCGTGTCCATAAGATGCATGTGTGTTCTCCGATACTGTTGGGTGGAGGGTTCCGTATGTGGTTATAGGCCCATTTGCTCTATAGTGTTGCTCAAGTTTGCTCTTTCCTTATTGATTTTCTGTCTGGATCTTCTGTCCATTATTTTAAGTGGGATATTGAAGTTTATATACTGTTATTATATTGCTCAATTTCTCCCCTCAGATCTGCAACGTTTACGTTATATATTTAGATGCTTTGATGTTGAGGGTACATATATTTATGTTGTTATATTTTCCTGATATGTTGCCCCTTTTGTATTTTTCTTGTGACTGACTTAAAGTTAAAAATGTACTGTTGACTATCACCAGATGAATTTAGTGTAGTCCTTGTAGCCCTATTTCAGATTTTGTGACTGTAACTGAATCAAATGCATGGCTTACAGTACCTGTTACACTATCATGGCCATTGGTAATGCCTTTGTCTTGGTCCCTGTGGCACCAGATCTAGATAAATTTGCCATCATTTCTTTGGGCCTCACAATACAATTACTGCTAATGCAGGAGTGTTTGAATCCTCCTATTTGTCATGGAACTGAGACATAGAAAAAATACCCCTGTCCCTTACAGATTAATTGGCTCTACTACAGTGATGATATAATGCTGATATAATGCTCAAAAAGAATGGATAATAATGGCTTTAGAGGTGACACTAACTCACATGAGACCTCAGGAATGCCTCATTAATCCTTGTGAGAGAGTATGACCAACAACCCAATATTGGAAGACAGTTCTCCATGGATCTCTTGCATTTCTGCACATTTTGCAAAGCAAGGCACTGACTACTCTTTGGTTTGAACTATCTTTTCTTGGGTGTTTGTGTAATAAACAGCCTTGAAAGATACAAGCATTATCTCCCTCCAAAGCAAGTTCAGGTTTCCTAACAGCCTTGGTTGATATGTAGGTAGTTTCTCTAGAGCAAAGGGCAGGCATGCTTAGTGCCCATTATAAAACATTTGGGTTCCTTATGCTCAGAGTTCCTCTCCTGCAATACAACCTACTATGCAGGTATCATATATTCTTGTTCATATCACCCTGTGGAAACTGAGGTTCAGGGAATTAACACACATACAAAGTGATGATACTGTGGCTACTTCTATTACTGTGAATAATACATTGTCCTTCTGTGTTTTCTAATAGCATCCATAAAATTAAGACAGGCTAACTTATTAGCTTACAGTCAAGGTAAAATCTCAGATCCTTTACACTTCTTGATACCCAAGTCTATCTTTGAGGAGCATTATAGACTGAGACTCAAAGACTGATCCCTGAGACAGGAAGGAAAATTTACTTGCCCTGTGACCCCCCACTACCAAAAAGGAAGTCTAGCACCTAATCAGACTGAGTATTAGAGGCAATAGTTCGCCTCATCTAGGGATGCTGAAGTTGACCAAAAAATGTACCATATTTAGCAGGTGTCTTGAGCAGCACATGGTGCTAGAGGGGGCACAGCAGGCTGCTGCAGCAGCAGCCTCTTGAGGCCTAAATTCCCCAAGGCTCCCTGTGAATGACAGGTGTCTATTATGGACAATGATACTGAGTGGAGCCTTTGGCAAAGGGAAGCAGCTTCTGCCCGGAGGTCCCATTCAGGTACTAGACTCACTGCTTCCCCAATAGGTCTACCCAGTACATTCATTTAAGAAATAGAGATGGCCTGCTGCTGGGAGTTCTTGGAGACCGGTTACCTTTCACAAGATTTCCAGGTAACATTGTGCCCACATATCCTACCTTGGATTGGGGACCACTCAGGTGCTAACTGCAAAATTGGAAAGGTTCAACAGTCTTCTCCTATTAGATGGAGATGGTATATTCCAGAGGGAAGCCAGTCTGGTTCTGAAGTTGTGATTTCCTTATGAAAAAGGTCACTGACACATCTTTAGAGTCTTTTAATTCCCCATTGACCAATAATGGGAAGCCTTTGATTACCCTGGGGCCTCACTTCCAGGAATTCCTGGAGGACGCTTGGATGTAGTTTATTGACAGCATAGCCACACTGAAAGTTGGTGGTCTCCACTGGGTTGGTAGCAGTCAGCCAGACCCAGTAATGGCTCTGAAAGACCTTTACTCTTGCCTTAGACCAGTAATCAGCAAAACAAAGTCTTTGTTTTTTTTATGTTTCATGTATGAATGGCTTATTTTACTAGAAAGATCTTAAGCATATATAAGGCAAGGATTAGATCTTATATACCATATATGTTTCCATGGCTCTATGAAAATCATCTCCCAGTATACAATTGAATTTTAATTGCATCTTAAAAATTTTTTAAGAATATATTTTTATTTTGTATCTGAAACATACAACCTACTTTATTTGCATCCTGGTTTGGTTGCAGTAAAAGCAATCATAAGGCAACATGACAGTTCACTTTATTGTAATTAGAGTATTTAGATGACCCATTGACTAAGGTTTGGGCATAGATAATGTGTGCTGAGTTCTCAGTACGTCCTGATGCAGATCTCCGTGGTCTCTGTTACATCAGATGCACTGAGAGACCTGGTATTGGCTCCTGAGAAGTGTGGCTTCTTGATTCAAAGAATCTTATTAGGCTGAATGATCTCTCTATATAGCTACTACCTCCAGTAATTATAGTTACACTTGATTCTTCATTATTCTTAAGATTATTAAGTCTTAAGAGACCTATGGAACCAGAAGCTACTATAGGCAGAGACTTGTAGCAATAGTTCACAAGATTTTGTGTCTACCTTCAGTATTTTAAAGCAGTGCTACTGTGGAAATCAGGCTGGACCAGGGGAGGCTATCCCTAGTTAATTTCTCATTATACTTTGAAAAATGACTACTAACCAGCAGGCGACAGTTCTTTTTAGGGTTCTGCATTAAGTTCATCAATAAAAGCTCTGAACCACAGGTAACAATGTTATATATAGTGGAAAGAATATTGGACTTGAATTTTTTTTTTAATGAGTTTTAGCCCTTTGTCTCCTCAGAGTTAAAAATATAGCCTTAAGCAAGTCACTTCACCTCTCTGGGTCAGTGTCCTAATATGTCATAAATCAAATGAAAGAAACTAGCTAATTGATACCCAAGTACCCTGTCTCTAGTCACTCCCAGTTTCAATTCATTTCTGAGTTAAAAAATTAAACTTCCTAGAATAATACTCTGCCCACATCACTTCTCTGTTGAGAATTACTGAATAGCTTTCCCATGTTAAAAGATAAAGTTCAGACTTCCCAGATGGGTATTACCCTTGGTTCAGTTCAACATACTATAGATGTGATGGTGTTCTAGGCTCCAGTGATGCAAAGATGAATGCCATATGCATCTTGCTCTTCTGTAACAAGCTTATGGTTTAATAGGAGAGGCATCCTTACGAATAATTATTAAAAACATAATTCTATGAAGTTTAATATTGTGAAAAACGTAACATTCACAGGTTTCAGAGATTTGGGCAGGAACATTTTTGATGATTGATTATTCAGACTGCTACACCCAGTTTCTTTGTGTTTTTTGCCTAAGGGATTCAGTAAAGTTCAGTTAGTTGGAACTGATGGAATAGTAGCTCTTTGTTAGAGATATACCTTAAACTAGGAGGAACACCTTCAAGGACTCAGGTACATAAAGGTGGATGTGTGTTTATACAGGAATGAACAGATATCTGGTGTGAGTAAAAATAGATGATAATGTGAGGACTTGAAATAATGATGCCAGAAAGACAGGCTGGGACTGGCTTGTGCATGTCTTTGAACGGTGTGTTCTGGAGTTGAGGTCAAATCCCACTGAACACGGGGAGTGAAGAAATGTTTGACAATGAAGCAGACAACTGAGTACCCTGCATAACTGTATCTCCACTAATTCTGTACATGAGTTTTGGAGTGAGAGGACATAGGTTTTGAATTCTGGCACCAATATTGACAAGCTTGTTCCCTACATGATTGCTTTTAAAATATGATACAGAATATGATCACACACACGGGTATGTGTACATGCATGTACAGGTATGTATGTTTCTACACATGTATGCACATAGGGAAGTGCTTTGTATATTATCAAGGGCTATAAAAATATTAGTTTGGATCTCAAGAGTGATTTCATTCTTATCCACCAGCATGCTGAGAATCATGCCTCTCCCTATTCATACTACTTTTTAATTGCCAGACATGCATTTTCTCTTCTCAGTATTTCTTCTATGAATCCTACTCTCCTTTTTAAAGCAGTTTAGCTCCCATCTCCTCTGTGGGGACGCCACTGGTGACCTCTCCTACACATTGTGGTGTCCGTGATCTTTTCATAGCATTAATTTATGTCAGTCAGTTCTCACCATATATTGAATTGTATTATTAGTAAACCTTTACTGTACCCATATATATAGTTGTTATTTATAAACTCCATTGAGAGATGTAGTCTTTTGCTTCCTATTATTTCTTAGTTCTTACTTATGTTTGGCCTAGGATTTTATGCAATGAGCTGTGATGGAAAAGAACACAGACTTCAATGTTAGATCTGTTTGGGTCTAAATCTCAGCTCTGCCATATGCGAACAATGTGAATTTGCACAGGTTAATTAATATTGGTGTTAAATCAAGATATTATTTATTTTTCAGTGTTGTGAGAATTAGAGATAATGTGTATAAAATGGCTGGCATTCAATTAATTTTAGCCCTGATAATAAAAGTGGTGACTATTAATGAGTATTTTCATTTTCTTAACCAAAGCTTATGTTCATTTAAATTTGTTTTGATACAGTTATTTAAATGGTGATCTGTTTTTTCCAGAACATCTTAGAATCATTCATTTCTATTTCAAAACTGCCTTTTAAGTGAGACCAATTCTATTAACTACTTTAGTAATGGAAACATTTTTATACAGAAAGGTTAAAGGAGCTAAGATCAAATTGAATCAGTGAAGTTCTGTGAATTGATCTCAATGTAGTGATTCTAGGTTAACTATTTTTGCTTCCAGAAACTGGCCTTCTCTCTCCAAAAGTAGAACTCATGGTGCTAAAACTATCTGGCACTAGCATATATTCATCAAAATCATTTGACCCCTTGATTATGTAGCAATTAGAAACAATATAGTTCTTATTTTTACATTGATTCTTTATTTTTCTTATTTCAGTTTTTTTCTTGCATTTTTCAAAAAAGCTGTTTTAGGAGAAAACAATTTGTGTTTACCTTTGATTACCTTCATCAGTTCCTTCAGCCTTCAGTACATTCTCAACCTATTCTAAATAATTTATGACTATCCCCCTTTCTTTTTATAAATGCATCATATATATGGTTGCTGGGCAGTAATTTTCAAGGAAAACTCAGCATTATCTTTCTCTGGAGAGAACAGTCAAATACAGCAGTGTAGTCAATATTTATTTGCGAACGTATGATATGCTGTGGTAATATGTCATGGCTGATTTATAGACTTTGAAGCCATTTACATTCCCTCAAGCCCAATTAGCCCAGTCTTTGCATTTTCCTGGGAACTCAGGTGAGGATAATATAAGATAACACATGCTAATGTCCTATAAAAATAATGTATTTATATTATTATCTAATACTAAATTCCCTTTTTTTTCAAATAATTGTAGAGTAGAATTTTATTCTGCCTCAAACTTCTCCCCACCTTACACTTTAGTAAATGGTTAACATCATTTAGCCAGTTTCCTGTGCCAAAAATCTAAAAATAATTTTTGACCGCTCCCACTTGGATCATCTAGCATCAGTCTATCAGGACTTTCTATGGGCTCTATCTTAAAAATATTTCCCACTTTCAGCTACTAATGGTGCTGACACTGCCTCACATTTGCTGGGTCCTCGCTGGGCTCCAGTCACTAGCTGATACTCTTAATACCACTCGTCTGAATCTACCTCCTCCCCTACCTGGCCTACTGCAAGAGCCTCTTCATTGTCTTCCTTTTTTGCATTCGTGTTATTCTCTGTCATCCCCTTCCCATGTTCCAGCTCCCCCGTTTTTTTTTTTAGTTTGTTTTTTATGTTACTAATTATCACATGATTCTAGGCAAAAACTGCAATGGCTATCCATCTCAGAGTAAAGCCAAAGCCCTTCCAGTGGCATAGAGCAGAGCCTGCCTGGCGGCCCCTGTGACTCCCTTCCCATAACTCAGAAGCATGCTCATTAGGATCTATCTGCACAGGCTTCTTGATGACCATCCATAACTCCAAGCCCTTTTCCATCATAGGGCCTTGAACTTGTGGCTCCCTTGGCCTACCTTTGTAGCTTTTTCCTTCTGTGCTTTCAGGTGCTATACTTAAATGTTCTTTCCTTAGAGATACCTACAGAGGACCACCCCTCCTCTTCCACCTGCATTCAGTTTACTGTCATCCTGTCTGTGTGTGCATTCCATCACCGCTTTCCTCCTCTACTGGAGGAGAGACACCATGAGGGCAAACACTGGGCGAGCAGTGTGCCTGGCACAAAAGAGGTGATTATTAACTATTGTGTGAAGGAATGAATGGAACAATGACATGGAAACTCTTCTGATACTTTCGGGGTTATCAGAAGCTTGTTATAAAGCTTAATTCCCTTAGCATTAGCTTACTTCTTTTTTTAACATGTACTTTCCAGCTGAAAATCTATGGGAGATGAATCATAATTATAGATAAAATGCACAGCAGATGTCTACCACAGGGCCAGGTATAATTAAACATATGATAATTCTATTGTAAGCTGTTATTAACATGTTATTTTGTTTTGTACATGTTTGATAAATTTTAATACAGTCAGGAAACTTGAAGTTGGATGCATATTAAGTATTATAACCTTGGCAATTGCATTTTAGCTTTATTTAATTATTATGAGGATTAGAGATAATATTCATAAACTGCCTAGCAAAAAGCACAACATATAGGAGCTGATTAATAAATGGTAGCTACCATTATGACTAATTTTACTGTTTACTTTTACATTGCCCTTCAATTGTTTTTAGCTATATCTTTTATACATATGCAAATCCATATACGTAATACTCTTGCACATGCATACATGAAATTGACACATATGAATTATAGAGTACATACATAACTTGTGCATATACAAAACCTCACAGGTGCGCATGTGTGTGTGCATGCGTGCACACAAACACACATAAATACTGAGAAATAATTTTACCCTAGTTAGAGGAGATACATTTTAAGGAAAGAGAGCCCATTTTCCAATCCTATTTTAAAAGAATTTTGTACTCAACTCACTATGAAAGATAAATACAAAGTCAAAAACCCATAAACTAAAACAAATTCAGACATAGTTTACCCCAATTAATTTAAAACATACTGCACAAATAAGAGTGGTGTTCAGGCATACGAATACTGTGGATTTAATTTTGCTTCCTATAGACTGAATACAGCTTAGATGCTGTTTTTTTTCCCCCTTTGAATTAGATGATTACCTCAGTTTCATTACATAGAATTTGTTTTAACCAGATCAGCAAGGTTTACAAATGGAAATTGCTTTGTTACAGGATCAAATTATATGAAGGCAGTGTTAAATTTGGGTTGTGACAATAGAATTCTGTTTATAAAGAAAATAGGGAAATCTTTGCTAGAAGTATTAGAAACACACACGTCAAACAAACTGAATATCTGCTGTCCCTATCCAAAACAAAATAAAGAAACCCAGAAATGTGTGTCATTTTCACCATAGTAAGTAGGTCAGAGGTGACTGACTGCCTTTCTCTGATACTCTCAGGCTAGTTTCACAATGCTCATCAGTCGGAACACAGCCCCATCTCTGTCATCTTGTCTACCAGCCAAACGCCAACCCATCTTCCAGTTGTCCATCTCCTAGAAAGCTTAGCAAGCTTTCACCGATATGTGCCCTCCTCCACTTTATTCAGTTCACTTGTTTGGTTATTCATTCTTTTTTGTTGTTCATCCAGCAAATGTATAGTGAGCATGTAAGTACTGCCAGTTTCTCTCCCCTGTGGACGCTCAAACGAGAGGTGGAAAGAATTATGCCAATAGCCATGCAGACAAGTACAGCACTGAGTGTTACTGAAGTTTTGTGCAGAAGAGCTGCCTACTTTGACAAGAGGCTGTAATAGAGGGATTTGACCAACTAAGGGCTGTTGCCAAGTGGAGATTAAGCTGAAATCTGCCAGATGCTTAAAGGGCATTCTGGGGGAAGGTGGCCCTGCATCGTCAAGTTTCCATGTTTTGAGGGGCTGCAAGGATGCCAGTGGGTTTTTGGTGGGGAGTGGAGAAGGAGCATGCTGGGAGAGGAGGATGGATGGATAAGAAGCACATAGACTTTGAGTGTACTCTGCATCACATTAGCAAATTTGGTCTTCACCTAACACTGTTAGGAAGCCATGAAGACTTTCAGATCTCAGGGTGTTGATCCAGTTTGCATTTTGGAAACGTCGCTCTGCTTACAGTGTAGGACACACTTTTCAGGAGGACCAGAGTGGCAGAGCAGTCAATTAGGAAGCTGTTTCATTAGAGATGAGTGTCCCTTGGGAGACACTTCAGTATGGGTGACTTAAGAGATACCTGTGAAGTTAAATAGGAAGGTGTTAGTGATTGACTGAATATGGAAAGGAGGAAGAAATGGATTTCTGGGTTTCTCCTGAATTCTCCTAGTCTGCTCATCTTCCCTTTTTGCTTTAGTCTTTTTTGACTTGTACTCTATGATACATTTAGATTAGATCTTAAGTATTTCCACAGAGCATTTTTATTCCTTATATCCACTTTCCTAAACTGAAATTGTGTCTCCCGTAATTTCGTCATTTCCTTCCCAGCCATCTGGAGTGAAGAGTGTTTGATATTCTACTTCCAGGAAACTATGGTGTCCAGATAACTATCAATGTTCTTGTCACTCGTTTCAGATTGATACCCACCCAGGAGCTTCAGCCTGCTTTGGGATTTCCCAACTATAACTCTGCTACTTCAACCTTTTTTAATCCTGTAGTTATGCCTTAGCATGTAGGGGACTTTCTTTTCCCATGTTATTACTTTTTAAATAAAGCAAATGTTTATATAAATACACACATAGTATTACCAAAAAAGGGCATAGATTAAGATATCATCTTCTGACTTCTGTCTTTATGTTCCTCCTCCCAGAGGCATCATTAATTTCTTATGTATCTTTCCAGAGATATTCAATAAATACACCAGTATGTGGGAATGTTATGCATGTATTTCTCTTTTTCACTTTAAAAATCTTACTAATTCCATATGCCAAAGTAAATTTCAGTTGCATCAAAAGTTTAAAATCTTTACAAATGAAAGAATGAAATCATATAGCACTAGAAAAAAGTATGGGAGAATTTTAGTAAATATTGGATGTCAAAAACCATAAAAGAAAAGATAGGCATATTTGACTGCATAAAGTTCAAAATACAATTTTCCTAAAGGGATTTTGATCTTGAGATTTATCCCTAGATCATACGTCTAGTGCTGGCACATGACAGCTGCTGCAGTTGTGATGTTTTAGGCAAAATCAATTGTCTTTAAATACTCAAAGCCTCTTTCAAGTGTACTGGAAGACAATAAAAGATTATTGAATTTTACATTTCCTGACAGCACAAATAATTCAGTGGACTGTTCATGTTATCTCTGATAGTTGAATTTTAAACTTCAGAAAATAATGACTTTAAATGATCAACCTCATTACCTTATCTTTCTATATATGGTACACTAGAAACTTAAGGTATACAAATTATTCATCACCCAGGCATCAGAAATTTCCTCCAAGTCAGAATCACTAAGGAATATTTATTTTTACAAGAAGTCTTTGGATTTCTTGCTTGAGTTCTTTTCCACTAGGGAGTTAAAATTAGTTGAATGTTAGCATAACATTTTTTAAATGTTTAGTATTAAAATAGGGTAATTTAAAAAATTGGGCAATAAACTATTCTTTCTGGAAGTATCTTTTGAATGAAAATGAGTGGTAACTTTGTTAGTGTAAATTTTGTCATGCTGCTTAAGACTGTAAAAGTGCTGTGAATATTTAGATTACTATTATTTAGAATGAAGAAGGTGGAGGGTGCGGGAACAATATTTGGACTAATTTGCAGTGTGTTTCCAGTTGAGGCCTGAGCGCAGGGCTGCTAAGCATTGCCCAGGAAACAGATAAATACTGAAAGCCACTGTTCTTTGAACTACAGCCTCAGCCATATTACATTTGCAAGCCAGCTGGAATCGCATTAGGCCTTTCTCCTTAAAGCCTGGAGGCTTTTTTTCTGCCTAGACATCCTTCCATGTCTTCCTCTTTTTATTAATGCAAATCCCAGTTCCTCTACCTGATTTTCCCTCAATTTCTTAAGGCTACTGTCATCTAGTTTATGGAATTTCTTTCCACCTGTAGTCTCTTTCCATGCTAACATTAAAATAGATCCCAGAGCACCTTCATATTTTCAAGTTTTTGCTGCAAATTATTAATGGAAAAAGTCAAGAGGCTTAACAAATAACACATATGAAGGCCTTTTAAATGTTTCACAATCTCCCAAAGCAACTGGTCTGCAATTTTTTACCTATTGCAAAGAAGATAACCAGAAGGGTTTTATTTTCTATCCGTTACGTATAAGGGCTGGCTGCTCCAGTGAACTCTCTTGCCAATTCTAAGTAGAATTGCAAAGTGAGAAAAAGAAAACCAGTCCTGGACATCGGGACCTGGCCTGGTACTGTGAGCCAGGCTTTGGGGCTGCTATGCACTGCTGGTTCTCTTGTTAAACGTAAATAATTTTACAGAGTATCAGCCTCTCTGGGACCATGGTGCATCAAGACAAAAACAAGGTCACTTTGTAATTATGCCTGAACACAGGTAAAACATGTACATTGTCTCAGCCAAAAGAATTACCTACCAAACATTGCCCTTTTTTAACTCACATAAATAGAAGATGTTTCTAACTGATTATAACTTTAGCCTATCTAGTCTTCCCTTTGTTAGTTAAGAATTATTAAGATACCTAATCAAAGAATTATCCGTTTCCTGACAGCACCTAACCCAGAGTAAAATTCCACTCTCTTGAACCCTCCCCAACATAACCAAAGTCCTAATCACATGATAAGTCTTTCTAACACCCTCTTACTGAACTGCCCAGTGGTTCCCCATGGTGTTTGTTCTCCACTGCTGCAATAAGTAATAAACCCAACTTACTCAACTACAGATGTGTGCCTGGGAGTCTTTGTCTGGAGGACAATGATAAAGGAAAGAAAATAGGGGCAAAATTGTGCAGTACATACGATCCATGTTAAGACCTTTGGTTTTTACTCTGCGGGAGATGGGATGCCTTTGGTGGATTTCTATTTCTTTAACTTCAAAAATTTTATATTCTTAAAAAATTTTGTGATCGTTCCCAATTCACAGAAACATTGCAAGAACTATATAGAGAATTTATGCATGTACTTCAGATTCACAGATTATCAGTTTGCCCATTTGTTACAGATAATCTTTCTCTCTTCTAAATCATTTCAGAGTGAGTTGCAGACCTTGTCATGTCCTTTTACTTTTAAATAATTCATAGTCTGTTTTCTAAAATAGAGCACATTCACTTATGTGTGTAATGATCAAATCAGGAACTTTGACATTGATAGAATATTATTATCCAATTTTAGGCCTCACTCAAATTTTACAATTGCCCCCAAAAATGTCCTTTATATAAATTTTGTTTTTTATCTGTTTCAGGATCCAGTCAAGAATCATGCACTACATTTAGTTTTTATGTATCTTATATTTATTTAATCTACAACAGTCTTTGTCTTTTTTGACATTGATGCCTTTGAAAAGTATAGACCTTTGATTTCGTGGAATATTCCTCAATTTGCTGGTTGATGTCTCATAATTAGGTTCAGTTTATGCCTTTTTGGTAAAACTACATGGTAACTTGGTCACCTTTTTTGAAAATCATTTGATTGTGTGTGTGTGAGTCTAGTTCTGCATGGTAAATTCAGTTCCACTGATCAGTCTGTCTATACATAAATCAATACTGTACTGTGTTAATTATTATAGCTTTATATTGAAATCAAATACTGTGAGTCTGCTAACTTTTTAGCTAATCCAAGTACTTTACATTTCTGTATATATTTTAGAATAATTTTGTTAATTTCTATAAAATTCTGATGTTTTGATTGGGATTATATGGAAATTATAAATTTGGAGAGAATTGAGTTTTTAACAATACTGAGTTTTATGATTCATAAATCTGATGTATATCTCCATTTTTTTAAGTGTCTCTTTTCCTATCAGTGTTTTGCAATTGTCCATGTAAAGGTCAGGCATATATTTTGTTAAATTTATCCCTACAGTTTCATGTTATGGGTTGCTATTTTAAAGGATTTTTTTAAAATTTCATATTCCAGTTCTTTATATCTAGCATATAGAAATGTAATTGATATTTTTTATTGATGGTGTGTAATCTCATGAGTCTTTAATGTTAGTACAAATAGCTCTTTGGAGATTTTTTAGAATTGTAGATGAATCCATTGAGCCCTTTTATAATAACTGCTGCTTTAACTTCTTCATCTGATAATTCCATCATCTCTGTTGTATCTACATTTTCTTCTATGGACTAGTTTTTATCCTGACTATAAATCACATCCTCCTGCTCCTTCATGTGCGAGTAATTTTTAGTTTGATGCTGGACATCATGAATTTTATATTGCTGAGTGCTGAAGTTTGATATATTCCTTTAAAAATGTTGGACTTTGTTCTAGAGGTACTTAAGTTTTTTTTTTTTAAAGATTCAAGAGTTTTTTTTTAACTTAATTTTTTTAACTTAAGGGAAACTTTAGTCTTTTTAAAGAAATCTGTTTTAAAAACAAGTGGAGGTTAAGAAAATAATATGTTCAGAGAATGAATATGTTCAGCTTTTCAGGCCAGATGGTCTTGAATACAACTACTCTGCTGCCATTTTAGTGTAAAAGTCACAATAGATTATACGCAAACAAGTGAACATGGCTAGTCCCAATAAAATTTATTTACTTCAACATGTGGTAGGCCAGATTTGATCCTGAGACTACAGTTTACCAATCCACCAAAAATTGGAGTAAGACTTTATTACACAGAGATCCTTACAAGGTTTTTTTCCTCTGAGTAACTGGTATTAGGGAGTTGCTGTTAATGCAAGTGAAGAAAACTGTACAATAGGAAAGTTTGGAAGGTATAACTCTGGGGGGGAAATCCCAGAGCAAAATACCTTTGAAAACAAAATCAGTCAAAGGAAGAAATAAAATTTAAGAAACCCATTTATTTCTTACAAGCAATTGTCCCATCCCTCTCAACCCAGATGCAGCAGAAGAGAGGGCCCTGCCCAACCTCTCTGGTCTAGATAAGCCCTTGCTGGCCCACGTACCTATTGAGATGGAGATGGACTACTTCTCTCCACCCCTTGGAAACACTTATTGATATGAAGATGCACTAAAGCCAGGCGAGAGATTCTGGAAATACTGCAATTTTACCCACAGCTCATGCCTCCTGAAATCTTGCCTCACAAGCTACACGTTTCCCATCTTCTGCAATGGCCCCTGTGTGAGAAAACTGGAGAAAATCATGGTGATCCTCAAACTGGAGGACTCAGCTAGGTTCAAAGTCCCATGCAGATTAAGTCCATAGCTCATGCATTCCACAGGCAGTCAGTGGCTGAACAGATAGGGAGTTCAGAGCAATCACCATGTGGCAGCTGCAGCCAGGGGGCGCATCCAGGCCACAAGGACTGTAGAAAAAAATAACCTTAAGGGCGGTAAGATACATTATTTAATGACACTAGCATAAGCAAATCTTGTCCATCAGGTAAGATACATGCAAGAGAGTGGTCCTGTGATGGGACAGTGGCAGGAATGGGATCTCATCCTGGTCTAGTATACCAGACTTTCACCCCCTCCCTGTGAGAGTTACAGATGGGTCAATATATAGGGCTCCGGGAGGTACATGCACTGGCCGTAAAGATAAAACAAAACTTTCCCATAAGATGCTCTTACACCCTGGATGTTTCGGATACACTACAGTGAACTTTGGGGGCCACTCTGCTGTTACTTCAGGAATACACATGAGGCCAGCTTCCAGGCTTTTCCCCAAGGTGCCAGAAGGGCCAGCCATGACTGGTTTATGTGTCAAAATGTGCAGGGCCACGTCCATTCAACAGTGTCTCCAGGGTTTAATGCAATAGGGGCTGGCAACAGGTTGTTGCTATGCTGACCATAAACTGGCTACAATAACTCCTCTTTGGTTTGCGCATAGAGTTGTATAGGAGAGGCAGCAATGTGGGTTATCATATCCACAGGGCTCAAGGCTCCTTTTTGGTGCTTCTCATTCAAACGCCATAGCACTGTCCATAAGCAAACTGACCAGCCCTGTAGACTATTGGTGTCTGACTTCAGGCCAGATTTCAACAAACTGTTGTACCTCTCTATCATGCCTGCCCCAGTAGGGTTATATGGTAAACGAAATTTCCACCAGATTCTTAATTGATGCACCCATTCTTGTAACACATGTCCAGTAAAGTGGGTGTCTTGATCGCTGTCACTCACCTACAGCTGGCCATAGGCTCCAAAGAAACACACTGGGCCCCTCTTGGTGGTTTGCTGATCTGCATGACATGCAGAAAAAGCAACCAACAGGTGACTACTGTGTCCACACAAGTCATGGCATACCAATATCCTTCTGATAAGGGCAGAGGCCCAATATAATCTATCTGCCACCTGACAAGGGGTACTGGCCCCCTTACTATTGTCCCACGTTGCTGAGGGACTCTGTGTAAGTCCCTTTTAGAGCACACAAGGCGCTCCTTCCAGGCTCTGCTGACTTCTTCAAGGTCAGTGGCAAGTCCCACTGATGGGCCACAGCCCACATTGTCTTTTGCCTCACGTGCAACAAATGCTGATGTAACCATTGGGCTACATCAGAGGCAAGCTTTCTTTCTAGCCAGAGAACCTGGCCAGTGTTTCTGCTTCATCATTCCTTGGGGATGCCAAAGGCAAATGGCCAATCACATGATATATAGTAACTATCTTAGTCTGATGAGAGGCCCATAGGTCTTGCTACAACTCTTGCTCCCAAAGGGGCTGACGATCAACCATCCACTTGGCATGGTACCATGTCGGTAGCCACAGGGTCAAGCCCCTATAGGCAGCCCAGGTTTCAGTGCACACAGCCATAGGGGAGGGCTCCTGGGTGATCACAAGCCCTACTCTCCACAACTCAGCCCATTGACTCCTCTTTCCCTTTCCATCCTCCATCCATATTGTCTCAGTCTTAGGATGGAAAGCCACAGCCCTCCACTTAGGGGGCTGCCCATGATTGGAGCCGTCTGTATACCAAGCATCTTCAGGTATAGGGATTTTACCTCCTGATAAGGACTCTTGGCTACCGATGGCTTGAAAGCAAGTTTTTCCTGCTTTCCACTCGTATAGGTCATTGGCCCCAATAAGTGTTGGAGTTCTCCACTTAAGGGGCGAGTAGCAAGGGCCCTACACTGTTGTAAATATGTGCCCCATTTGGCCAGTGTAGGTGACTGTGCCATGCTACTTCATGGCCTTTGGGTCCAGTCTTGCACCCACCCCATGGTGGGATAGGTGGTTATAACCTTGGTTGGAACTGTTCTGGTGATTGACTCCATAGCCAGCAAGACGTAGTAAATAGAAGCCAGTTGCTTCTCTATCAAGGTGTACCAGACCTCTGCTCCTTTCCATAGTTGTGACCAGAATCCAATAGGTTGGCGTGTCCATTCAAGCCGCTGCCAAAGACCCCATCCATAACCTTCTTTGGTTACATGAACATCTAGCTCACAGGGCCTTTATGAGTCCATTAGACTCAAGGCCTGTAAAGCCTTGACTGCTCACCTAGCAGCTGAGCATGTCTCATCCCAGTCTCACCTGATGCCCTTTTGTACCAACCAGTATAAGGGCTTTACAATTTGTGCCAAGTGTGGGATAAACACTCTCCAGTAGCCCAAAAGACCCAAAAACTCTTTGAATACTGCCACAGTGGTAGGGGTGGGGAAAGCCTGGACCTTGTCTATGACTGCTTCAGAAATAATTTTAGTTTTACCCAACCAGACAACCCCCAAGAATTTTACCAACAAACCAGGATCCTGAACCATAGTGCTGTTCACAGCCCATCATTTCTCTTGTAGATGTTACAGCAGCTTACGATCTGCCCCTTCTAAATCTGCAAGAGAATCAGACATGAGCATAATATCGTCAATGTAGTGATACAGGTGCACCATTTGCAGTTTCTTCCATGTGGCCAAGTCCTGGGCTACAAGTCCATGACAGATGGTGGGACTGTGAAGGTATCCCTGTGGAAGGACAGTGAATGTCCACTTCTGGCCTTCCCAAGCTGTTCCTGACTTCTTGTGCTATATCAATAGAGAAGAAATCATTAATAAGGTCCACAACATAATGATACATTTCCAGCTCATGACTGAGGGTGTCCAGAATGTCTGCTATAGAGGGGACAGCAGCATGCAAAGGGGGTGTGACTTTATTCAATTCCCTGCAGTCTATGGTAATGCGCCAGGAGCCGTCCGGCTTTTTCAGTGGCCACACTGGGGAATTAAAAGGACTATGAGTGGGCTTTTTCATGCCCACCTTCCCCAACTCCTGTAGAGTTTCTCCAATTTCCTTGTGCCCCCAGGCAATTTATACTACCTAGTATTTGTCACCCGCTGAGGTACAGGCAGAGCTACAGGTGGGTGCTTAGCATGTCCCCTCAGAACTACCTTTACCACACATACCCTCAGTCTGAACTCACCTGCAGTGGTCTGTAACCACAGGCCCTGCAGGATATCCACCCCTAAAATATATTCAGGGATAGGAGAAATGTACACAGTATACTCCTTGGGGGTAAATGCCCTATCCCCAATGGGATTTGAGCTTTCTTCACTCTAATTGACTTACCCCCATAGCCATCTATCACAGCAGGGGTTCTGGGAAAATGCTCAGGGTTGCCATAAACCAGGAAACATTCAGCTTCTGTGTCCACCGGCACCAGTACATGTTGTACATTCACAGGGGACCAATGAGTTGCTATTTCTACATGTGGCCTCTGGTCCCTACCACGTCCCACAAGGTGGAAGCCTTGACCCTCCCCTCAGTTGAACTGTGATGCCCAATTGTTGTCCTTTTGTGGGTGAGGGCCTAGGCGGAGCCTGAGTACTGTCCCCCAGGAAGTCTTGCAGGGACACAGGCTGAACATGGCGCTTTGCCTTTGACATCCATGTCCTGGACCTCAGCGGCTTGAATTGCTGCTCTGGCTTTAATTGGTGCCACAGTTATAACGCTATTCTATTGGGTTGCCCATCGAGTTTTTCTTTCACTACCCCGGCCTTTATCAAATCAGCCCACATCCGGGTCCTCGAGACCTTCACTGGGCCTTTTGCACTTCTTTCAGTCGTGGCCCATAGTTCCCTCCATACCCTATTGTTTCAACCTCTCCCAGATCTGCTGAAGTACTAGTAGTCTCACTTAAGGATTACCCTATGTGGATCCCAACAATAGTTACTAGGGACCCAAATAGAGATGGGGGAGCTGTATATGCAGCACCAGATTTCTCATTCCTATGGTGAACAACTCCTCATCAGGGCCTTAGGTGTCCATATTGTAGATGATATTTTTCATGCCCAGCTCCTATAACACCTGCTGGAGCTCTGCATATGTTCTCCAGGTAGTGGGTAAGTATGGTAAATCACCCCGATTAAGCCAAACTGCCCTGATGGCTGCTGTCAGCCATTCCAGAAGCACCTGATTCCCTGAGGTGTAATGGGCACTTTTCAATCACTGCTGGAGAGAAGGGTGAGTCATTAGGAAGCCAGTCTACTCATTTCAGAACCCGACATAGTAATGTTTTCCACCCCCATATCCCAGAGACACAAAAGCCATGTAGACAGGGGATCTGATGGCCTCTGCCTATACCGGACGCTCATGTCCACCAGCTCATCCTGGGTATAGGGCAGAGCATGGAGGGCTCCAAAGCCTGGGGAGGGGGCTGCTCCTCCTCCTGAGGAGCCGCAGTTGTTGCATTTCTACTTTATTAATTACAACTGGTGAGCCTTTAATACAGGAGAGGCTGCTGCCTTGGTTGGTGGGCTTGGAAATAGATCAGCCCTTGGCCCCACCCCGTCATCCTCTCCAGACACCTTCTCCACCATCGCTGGGGCTGAAGGCACTGCTCTTTCCTCCCCCTCCCCAGTGACCTCCTGCAACGTAGACTATTCTGCAGCCTCCCCCCTTGCTGCTGCTAAGGAATCATCTGTGGCCGTGAGTCATCTCCTCAATAACTGTCTCTTTTACTTAAGGGCATCCCATAGGTCATCGCCCAGCTCTTCCAAGCAATGCTGAAATGTGTCGCTCTCCTGCCGAAGTCTCTCTCCTCGATAACTCTCTCTCTCTCCTTGATAACCCTCGCTGATAATGCCAGCTGCTACATGGCCATTCAGGGCCTCTAAGCAATCTTCTATCTGATGGAGGGCTAATTCTGCAGCTTCCAGTTTCTCCACCCTTCCACAGTTCTGGGGAAGACCCCACCCCTCTAGGAGGTGCTTTACCCTAGATCAATTCCCCTCTAGGGTCTCCGTAATTGGAAGCCCCACATATAGGGGGGGTCCCCAAGTGAAGCAGCACCCTCTACCTCTGCATCCACTGGGACGTCCCACCATCCCTAGAGACAGCCTGCCCAAGGGTCACACCAATGCAGACAGATTTTGGGTTCAGATGTCCTGGTGACTACCACCAGATGTAACTCCGTGGGGAAAAAAATCCCAGGGCAAAATAACTTTGACACCAAAATCAGTCAAAGGGAGAAATAACGTTTAAGAAACCCATTTGTTTCTTACAAGCAATTGTCCCGTCTCTCTCAACCTGGATGCAACAGAAGAGAGGGCTCTCCCAGCATCTCTGGTCTAGATAAGCCCTCTCTGGCCCATGTAATTACCTAGTGATAAGGAGATGGACTACTTCTCTCCACCCCTTGAAACACTTATTGATATGAAGATGCACTAAAGCCAAGTGAGGGATTCTGGAAATATGGAAATTTTACCCACAGAGGGTAAGAAACAGAGTTTGGGTTTAAGTATGTTAAGTTTTAGATGTCTCCAAGATTTACATAGGAGGTTTTTAACTTTTATAATCTGTTCTTTTTTTACAAGACTAAACTGCCCACCAAGAAGGTCTCTGCCTATTTTAAAAAATATATTTTTTTGTAAAATCAAAGTTACACAATTTCGAAAGAGTTTTATATCAGGATCACTTAGAAATATACATTGTGTTCTTCTGAGGTAGATGACTTCTTGGGTAAAACAACAGCCATGGAGAGTAAATTTGAAATAGGTAAGTAACATTAATTGATAGTTTCTCTTTAATATTTATCAAAAAATATTGTTGGGTATTATATGGGTAGAATTCATAATAGCAGTGCAATTTTATTAATATAGAGGGCTTTCTGTTCACAATCTTGTATAATATTTGAATTACTGTATTTTTTAATTATTCAGCTATTATATTTTAGAAATATAAAAATTATGATTCTAAAGTATTAGCCATATTGTATGCATAATATATTGGAATCTGTAATGTGTTTCCATTTAGAAACATGTTTATTTTCTTGTTTGTTTGAAAAGAATTATATTTTAGCTTGATTGAGTCTCTTTGCAGAAAAATCATCCTAAGGACCAGTTTTGTTTTTATTCCCCAAACAAATTGGAATTGACAGAATCACTATAAATGCCAACTTGTATAAAATTAAATGATCTAGTAATTTCTCAGGTTCTCAACAGTCCCACGAGGAACTGTGCCTCTGGTTGTCAGTGCCACCATTTCTCTTTCTTGCTGGTCTCATGTCTTATGATAACTAACCTGATATCACTGTTCTTCTCAAGTCAATGGATTTAGAAAATAATTCTTCAGACAATAGACCTGGGTCCAAATTGCATTTATAATCTTGAAAAATCAGTCAGTCATTTAACTTAATAATCCTCAGTTTTTGCATCCATAAATGAGAGGGTTAATGTAAGTTATTTCCATTTCTGGGTAGCTCAAAAATACTGTGATGTTACGATTCTGAGTCAAGCTCTGTAACTGAAATATTAAAAATCTTTTGTCATCTTATCCCCAGTTTGCTGAACTGGGATCCACATAAAAATAGTTTAATCTAACCCTGCAAGAAAGGAAAATGTTAGCAATTAACCAAGATAAGAAGTTTTGTCCGAGGCAAAACGCAAGGTGGAAACTTATTTTCAAGGGCTTTGCAAGTGTGAAGGACATTTAATTAGGTGATCTGGAACAAGCAGTCCAGGAGAAGTTTGGTGCAGAAAATCGCTAGGAGTCGTCAGAACACCAGTCTTCTCCCTAATGGTTTCTACGTAGCATTCATTCATCTCCTCTCACTTCTTCCCTCTTAGCCATCTGTTTTCTAAAATGTGAGACTGACCCAGGGCTTAAAAGCTTCTATATGAGATTTTATCAGCAGGAGTTCCCAGCTCCCAGAACATCTTCTGATAAATCCCCAAATTACCTTCTCCCTTTCATCCACAACTGTCCACCACCAGCTTGCCTTGGGGCATAGGAGCTACCCTCTGGAAAGGAAGTGGGGAGGGACATTAACAGCTCTTCTGCTTGGCAGATGGGCAAGATGGAAAGGAAGAGACAGTCTAACACTATGGTGTTACAGGGCAAATAGGAAGCTGAGGTCCCTAGTTGGATCTCTGAACAACTTTTCTTACTGAAATAAAGTTATGCATTGCAGTTTTGTTCTTCTGTAGATGGGAGCATATAATAATAATAATACTTTGAACATGCATATAGAACTACTTTGCCACCTCCACAGAATTGTATTTCACTCATTCATTTATTTGACTAATATTTACCCATCACACCCTAAGAGCCAGCTAGTATTCTAAGGACTGGTGAAACAAACAGCAGTCTGTGGCTTCCCTTTTTTAGGTGTTACTGTTATGTTTCCTCTTTTTAGATAGAGGAGCTAAAGCTTATCAAGTGCTGGTGTGATCCAGGTCATGTGCCTGATAAACACCAGCATCAGAGTTCAAACTCAGGTCTTCGGAAGCCTTGCCTTATATCTTTTTAAATTATTTTTATTATTTTTTTATTTTGCTATTATTAATGTACAATTACATGAGCAACATTATGTTTACTAGACTCCCCCTATTATCAAGTCCCCACCACATACCCCATTACAGTCAGTGTCCATCAGAGTAGTAGGATGTTATAGAATCACTACTTGTCTTCACTGTCTTATCCTGCCTTCCCCGTGTCCCCCCCCCCCACATTATACATACTAATCATAATGCCCCTTTTTCCCCCTTATCCCTCCCTTCCCACCCATCCTCCCCAATCCCTTTCCCTTTGGTAACTGTTAGTCCATTCTTGGGTTTTGTGAGTCTCCTGCTGTTTTGTTCCTTCAGTTTTTCTTTGTTCTTATACTCCACAGATGAGTGAAATCATTTGATACTTGTCTTTCTCCACCGGGCTCATTTCACTGAGCATAATAACCTCTAGCTCCATCCATGTTGTTGCAAATGGTAGGATTTGTTTTCTTCTTATGACTGAATAATATTCCATTGTGTGTATGTACCACCTCTTCTTTATCCATTCATCTACTGATGGACCCTTAGGTTGCTTCCATTTCTTGGCTATTGTAAATAGTGCTGCGATAAACATAGGGGTGCATCTGTCTTTTTGAAACTGGGCTGCTGCATTCTTAAGGTAAATTCCTAGGAGTGGAATTCCTGGGTCAAATGGTATTTCTATTTTGAATTTTATGAGGAACCTCCATACTGCTTTCCACAATGGTTGAATTAATTAACATTCCCACCAGCAATGTAGGAGGGTTCCTCTTTCTCCACATCATCACCAACATTTGTTGTTTGTCTTTTGGATGTTAGCCATCCTGACTGCTGTGAGGTGATATCTCATTATGGTTTTGATTTGCATTTCTCTGATGATTAGCGATGTGGAGCATCTTTTCATGTGCCTGTTGGCCATCTGAATTTCCTCTTTGGAGAAGTGTCTGTACAGCTCCTCTGCCCATTTTTTAATTGGCTTATTTGCTTTTTGTTTGTTGAGGTGCATGAGCTCTTTATATAATTTGGATGTCAGTCCCTTATCAGATATGTCGTTTATGAATATATTCTCCCATACTGTAGGAAGTCTTTTTGTTTATTGATGGTGTCCTTTGTGGTAGAGAAGCTTTTTAGTTTGATATAGTCCCACTTGTTCATTTTTGCTTTTGTTTCTCTTGCCCAGGGAGATATGTTCATGAAAAAGTTACTCACATTTATATTCAGGGATTTTTGCCTATGTGTTCTTCTAAGAGTTTTATGGTTTCATGACTTACATTCAGGTCTTTGATCCACTTTGAATTTACTTTTGTGTATGGGGTTAGACAATAATCCAGTTTCATTCTTTTGCATGTGGCTGTCCAGTTTTGCCAATACCAGCTGTTGAAGAGGCTGTCATTTTCCCGTTGTATATCCATGGCTCCTTTATCATATATTAATTGACCATGTATGTTTGGTTTTATATCTGGCCTCTCTAGTCTGTTCCATTGTTCTATGGGTCTGTTCTTGTGCCAGTACCAAATTGTCTTGATTACTGTGGCTTTGTAGTAGAGCTTGAAGTCAGGGAGCATAACTCCCCCCAGCTTTATTCTTCCTTCTCATAATTGCTTTGGCTATTCAGGGTCTTTTGTGGTTCCATATGAATTTTAGAACTATTTGCTCTAGTTCATTGAAGAATGCTGTTGCTATTTTGATAGGGATTACATTGAATCTATAGATTGCTTTAGGCAGGATAGCCATTTTGACAATATTAATTCTTCCTAACCAAGAGCATGGGATGAATTTCCATTTATTGGTATCTTCTTTAATTTCTCTCATGAGTGTCTTGTAGTTTTCAGAGTATAGGTCTTTCTCATTCTTGGTTAGGTTTATTCCTAGGTATTTTATTCTTTTGGATGCAACTGTGAATGGAATTGTTTTCCTGATTTCTTTTTCTGCTAGTTCACCGTTAGTGTATAGAAATGCAACAGATTTCTGTGTATTCATTTTGTATCCCACAACTTTACTGCATTCAGATAATAGATCTAGTAGTTTTGGAGTGGATTCCTTTGGGTTTTTTATGTACAGTATCATGTCATCTGCAAACAGGGACAGTTTGACTTCCTTACCAATCTGGATGCCTTTCATTTCTTTGTGTTGTCTGAATGCCGTGGCTAGGATCTCTAGTACTCTGTTGAATAAAAGTGGGTAGAGTGGGCATCCTTGTCTTGTTCCCAATCTTAAAGGAAAAGCTTTCAGCTTCTCGCTGTTAAGTATAATGTTGGCTGTAGTTTTGTCATATATGGTCTTTATTATGTTGAGGTACTTTCCCTCTATACCCATTTTGTTGAGAGTTTTTATTAGGAAAGAATGTTGAATTTTGTCGAATGCTTTTTCAGCATCTATGGAGATGATCATGTGGTTTTTCTCCTTCTTTTTGTTGATGCAGTGGATGATGTTGATGGATTTTCGAATGTTGTACTATCCTTGCATCCCTGGGATGAATCCCACTTGATCGTGATGAATGATCTTTTTGATATATTTTTGAATTTGGTTCGCCAGTATTTTGTTGAGTATTTTTGTACCTATGTTTCATCAGGAATATTGGTCTGTAATTTTCTGTTTTTGTGGTGTCTTTGCCTGGTTCTTGCCTTGTATCTTAAGCTCTGTTAAAAGTCTTTATCAGTGACATTGCTTCGTAGGGAAATTCCATCTAAAATTCCAAACAAATTGCATCTAAAATTCCAAACATAATTCCAAACAAAATATGCATTTTGGAGAGAAGTCTGTCATAAAGTTGGATATTAGTTATATATTCATGCCCCTTCTCTGAGGAAGTGCCATATAGATGTTTGGCCTCTGTGAAATATTGGTGTGCATGGATGGTAATGGAATGTACTTCCAAATACCCCATAATACATAAGCTCTTAAAACCCTAAAGATCTTGTTTCACAATAAATAATAGAAAGCCTCACTTTGGCTTTCAGATCTAATTTATATCCTTGAACATAACTTATAAGAAATGCTGTATTTTAGGAGACTTGTGATCCTCTCCTAGATCAATAAAATGATACTTTTTTTTTTTCCATTTTGAGTAATCCTTGTGAGTGATCTATAAACCACAATCCTGCAGGGGATTAGGAGAGAGATAGGTGTCAGATACCTCACACTCCTAAGAAGACCATGCTTATTTATATGTTAAAGTGAATCTACTTTTACTACCTTTTAACATCATGAATGTATCAGGAGCATTTCCTCATCTTCTTGTTTTCTGTTTTTCAGGTCACTGTCCCCATGGCTATCGGGAATGTCAGAATGGCCAATGTTATGAGCCCGAACAAAGCTGTAATTTTGTGGATGACTGTGGAGATTATACTGATGAAAATGAATGTGGCACCTCCTGTACTTTTGAAAAGGGCTGGTGTGGCTGGCAGAACTCTCTGGCTGAAAACTTTGATTGGATTTTGGGTGTTGGCTCTCATCAAAGCCTGCGACCCCCCAAAGACCACACACTTGGAAATGGAGATGGTAGGTTATTAGGTTGTTACAAGGGCTGGAATCGTATTCACATCCCATTGTCTTCCCTGACAGCAGCTGCAGAGCTCTGGCGAGACCACCACGGTGCCATGGCAAGTAAGTCAAACCTTTGATGAGTGTATCTGTCTCCCAGGAGGGCTGGAGCAAAGTGCCACAGACTGGGTGGCATAAACACCATTTATTTTCTCGTGGTTTTGGAGGCCAGGAGACTGAAATCAAGGTGTCAGCAGAACTGGCTCCTTTTTTAAAATCACAGGTGTCAGCTGTGATGGAGAAGCATCTGGTCTGTTCCTCCGTCCTGCTCCGGTCACCTCAGACATTACTGGGCTCATTGATGGTTTTCTCTTGGGTCCTTACATTGTCTTCCCTGTGTGTATATCTGTCTCTGCATCCAAATTTCCCTTTTTTTGTTAAGACATTCCCTAAAGACTTCACTTTAACATGACCATTGGCAAAGACCTGTTTCCAGATAAGATCACATTCACAGGGACTGGAATTAGGACTTCAACATCTCTTGGGGACAGAGTTCAAGCTGTTATAAAACAAAATTCAACCAAGTACATTTGAAGATCTGATAGGCTCTATGAAGCAATTCATGAATCAGGAAACAACCCCTCTAGCAAGGTGATTGTTGCTCTGCGGAGCCCTACAAAAGGGAAGGTTTATAGGAAGGAGGACGGGGCAAGTTAGTAGCTAAAGAAAAAAAAAGATTGTTTCAGGCAAGGTCACATTTCCTTAAGGGGAGGAGAAGGGGGTCTTAACAGGCAGATCAACTCATCTTCTGTTTTGGGGGTGAGGGGCATGGAGAAGGGATCATGTGACAGATTACCTCATTGGTGTTGGCTAGAAAATTCCTGACTGACTACATTTCTGGTGGAGGTTGAAGCTGTAAATAGGTAAGATACTAAGCCCCTGTTTGGTGAATTGGCCTCATAGAAATTACTCTGTTTGGGGACTTTTCATTTGGACAACAGGTAACAGCAAGTCATCAAAATTTAATATTATTACAATAATTGTAGATAGATGATAATATATGCTGTTATCAGGTACCTGTCCTAAATGACACACACTTGAAATCAATAACCCTGAATTTTGCCAGTCATTTGTTCATTGGCAAGTCACTTCATTTTTCAGGTTTTTCAAATTGCTCATCTGTCAAATGATGATAATGAAACATTCCCTGCATACCAAACAGGGATGTAGAGATGAAATGGGATGGCATGTATGAGAGGAAACAGTTTGAAAGCTGTAGAGTACCTTTTGCAGACGTCACTGTAAGATTACATATGTCAAAGGTGTTGGACATGGACCATTGCAGTAAGTAGCTGAGGTCAAGTCTCAGACTAATTGGTCAAGGGACAAAGAACATTAGCAAAATAAAGAAGGAGCCTAAATTCCTGGATGCTGTAAAATAGGGAAAAGGTGTCTAAATAATGTAGTTTGACAGTATTGTGATAAAACAAACTCTCCCAAGAGAGACTGACCAATCCAGAGAAAGGAAGGTCAAATACTCAGCTCTACACACGTTTTGGACATTTGGATGCACAGGTATAATACTCAAAATCTTTCTTAAGCTACAGATTAAAATTCACAGCATTTTATTTACACACTCAACAGATGACTGAACATTTGAAAGCATATCACATTCCTTTATTTAGATTTCATAGGTAATCCTTATGCTGTTTTACAATAACTAGATAGTTTGGGGAGTCCATTAAATGATATCTATAATTCTCTTGTTGATTCAATGATATAAATATCCTGTCAGATCAGTTAATCTGCATACAGTGCAGTATTTTGCTAAAAGCACAGGTAGTTGAAAATTGTTCTGTCAGTGAGCTGGAGGCAGAGCTATTAGATTTCGTTTCTGTTGCAATTAGAAATGACTTTGGCAGCTCAGACCATATGAAATGTAATTAAAACCCTAACTAAGGTGGAAAAGGTAGGATAGTACCCTCATTGTTATCTCCGTCCTGTCTGAACCCCATCTTTGCTCCTAGGGCACTTCTTGTACCTGGAGGCTACCCCAGTGGGCCTTCGAGGTGAAGAAGCACACCTCAAGAGTGCCCTGTGGCAAGAATCCAGCGCTGCCTGCACCATGAGCTTCTGGTATTTCATATCCACAAAAGCCACAGGGTCCATTCAGATTCTCATTAAGGTAAGATCTTTCTTTTCTTGTGATGCCTCTGAGCTTAGAGAAGGTTCCAACAGGCAGCACATGGCCAAAGGGAGCCTATTTCAACTCTGTTAACTTGGCCAGGGGAAGCCTCCTTCATCAGAGGGAACTACTGCTTGTGGTTCAAACGCCTTATGGGGCTTGGTAGGCTGGGCACGGGAACCAGCTTTGAGCTCAGCGACATGCCCTTCGATTATACCAAGTTCCAGAGACTCCCTTTATGAGAACAAATTAAGACACATAGATTTCTTCTTTATATTTAGGTATTTCCCTCCCTGTCCTTCTCAGTAAGAGAATAGATGGTTTGCACATCTGAAAGGAGAGCAACTATCCATTTTATAACTCATAGATGAACAACCATTAAGGGAACTAATAATAGACATGCTGGTTCTAAGCACACCATGCAAAGGACTAAACCACTCAGGAGAATCATCAAGGTGTGATTACATTGAACTGCTTATTAACTATGACACCCTAATGCATTTTCTTACTGAGGATTAATTGGATGTTTCTGTCAGGGCTTTAATTTAGTATAACAAAGTGACAGTGTTCAGGGAGAAAAATAACAAAGTATATATTAATATTAATAAGGTTTGTTCATATACCTTCACTCTTTTGCAAGTTGAAGCAGCAGCAAAAGGAGATGAGTGTGTTCATGTTGTCAGTGTGTTGGGGTGTGTATGTTCATGTCAAGAATAAAGTTAGAATTCCAAGAAAGCTTACTCTGAAAACATACTCTGGAGGCCACTCCTGTTTTATCACATGAGCTTTGGTGAAGTGCTCTGGCACTGGTGGAAAATGCCTGGCCAGATTACCCAAGGGCTCGTATGTCTGCATAGCTAATGGCTGCATGGTCCCGTGTTTTATCTGAAACCTGAGTTAACGTTATAATTTAGAACTATTCTACAATAATGCGAAAAAGCCTGCCTAATGAAATACATTCAGCAAATACCAGTGATTTGTTCTTGTATTTAAATACGGAAACTTACTGAAATAAAATGCTTAACATTCTCCCTGGCATATTTTGCCAGCACTCTATGGCATATGATACTGGATTCCATGGCATGTACCATGTGGAGCGTCTGGTGATGCTCTGTGGACTTGGCTTTTAGTATTTGTTCCACTCATGTTTCCATTCCACCTCTCTTACATTATAGTAACAAACTTCATATTACTATAAAATGTAAAATTAAACGAGTTTGAGATATAAATATTCCTATCAAGTCATGTTGAATTCCTTTGTTTCCTCAAACTGATGCCTATGGACATTTGGCAGCATTTTTAAAGATGTATCTTCCCACAGTATTTTAAAAAGTGCTTATTAAAAAAAGATGCTTATCTCTCTTTAGTGACATGGATTGCAAAGGAGAGAAATCTGTCATTACATACACTGATTTTATGTTCATGAAATTTAGGGCAGTCATTTTATTTCGGTCATTAATATGATCCCTGTTTTAGATCATCATTACACAGGACTTGATTGGCTTCCCTGTGTGGAGTCAGGCTGCATGTTACCTGCTCATTAGTTTGAAAGCATCCTGGCCAGATGGCAAATGCCATAGGGGCAGAAAATCTGCCTTTCCTTTCTTTCTTTTCTCCCCATTGTTTAAAATGGTCCCAATTTGTCTGGATGTTGCCTCCCGGGTCATCTCCCCTGCCTGTTCTCAGGAATGCCTCCTTCTGCATTTCCCTCTTTCCCTCCATACCAAGTCTGCCACAGTCTGGTAGAGTCAGCCTTTCACAAAACTTTTCTTGCCCACCTTTGCCCACCAGTGTTCCTCAGTGATGGGTGCTTTATACTTACAGTGAAGTGCAGATTCTCTTTCATGGAGATCCATTTCAGTGTACGGAATCATTTTCTTTTTCAAGGAAACAAAATGAGTAATAGGTCTTAGAAGGGTATGTGTGACTCCTTCACTACTCCTGTAATAAAGAGATGAATTTAGGGAAATCCCAAAAAAGCAAAGCTATTGCTTTAGGGAGCATTTAGTAAAGAGTAGTACTATTTTTCATACTGTATATATTATATTTTCCTTCTGTATTTCTTTCTTTCAGTCAAGTGAGAGCTACTTTTCCCTAAAGAGATGTCACTGAAACCAGTGTAATCTTTGTGTCTGAAATCAAAGTGATGGGTGCATTACAAGCAGATGGAAAAAATATTTCGTGGAGAAATTAACTTTAATTTTTTTTATTCCTTTTAAGTTTATGTGAGTTATAAATGTCAAAAAATGTTAAAATTGAGTAACTAATGTTTTTAAGAGAAATAACAACTTTTAAAAATACATCCATTTTTTAAATGAGATCGAAGAGTTTACCAGGTAGAAGGATCACTAGCTGTCACTTAATGCTTGGGTCAAGCCACTTTGTGAGTGGGATTCGATCCATGGGAACTGATTGTGTGATTTCTGTTATTCCTCTGCCTTCATTTTATGGGTGAGTCAGTCAAAACTCAGATGGGCTAAGTAGTTAAGTCCAAGGTTATAAGTACATGGATGAGCTAGGATATGAACTCAGGTGTTATCGAAATTAAGATTAGAATATTCCACAATCTAGTTTCTGTCTTTCTATGGAAGAAGATTGGATATTGATAATCTAAATTCAAATATACGAGCCACATCTTTTTCTGAGTTTAGTAATAATTAATTTAAAAAATACTATACTTATTCTTGATAACATTTATCATTTTTATCTACCTGTTAACTCATTTACATTCAGTATTAAATTTCTCATTAAATTTAAATGTATTGCTTTTCAGACCATCTAAAATTTAAAATAAAAAAATGCAACAGTGCTCAGGGGTAGAATAAGAGTTCAATATAAATCAACAAATATAATTCAAATATATAAATCAACAACTATATTGAATTTTACTTATTTTTCTAGTCACTTGATTTCTGATGGGTTTAATTAATGAAAAGTAACATGTACATTTTAATACACTAAAAAGAATTTTGGAGTAAATTTTAAATGTACTTGCATTTGACATTTTTTTCCATTGGTAAAAGTCTATCTAGCTTCATCAAGAAACAAAAGACCTTTGCATCTTTCCAGCTAGCCATTTGAATAAAAGGCAGGAACACCTGCTACCTGAAAAGCATTATTGTATTTTGAAACCACTCCATCTGCAATAAGCTGTTGATATTTTAATCAAGATGACCTCATGCTGTAGATAATTTGAATATATTTGACTGAGGCATTCAGGACTACCCATTATACCATCATGATAGAAAAAAATAATATATTCGAGCCAGAAGTGGAGAAAAATAATGTATTTCAGGAGTGTCCTCCCTACTGTAGCTACCTAGTTATGCTAAAAGACCAATACTGAATTAGTTCATTGTTTTATCTTGCTTATGGTTCAGAGAATTTTAGACCTGGTGGGGTCATTCGAAATATGTTTGTTGTAAGCTATTCATTTTACAGACGAAAGAACTAAGAGCATGAGGTTATACTTCTTATGCCACTTTGCATGATATTTTAAGAAAAACATTAAAAAATCTGTAAATGGAAATATAGATTTTTTTTCTCTACATTTCAACACAATTTTATTGGGAAGTTTTGTTTTCTGTGAAATACACTAGAGGAAAGGAGGCACATTCATTTCACAAGATAAGGGTGTCCCACCACTAAGGGAAAGGCAGGGGGCCAAGTGGGGCAGGTCACATGGGTTTAGGTCCATTTGCCACCTTGGTCTGGTTCTCTTGTGTTTGTTTTCTCTCTCAGCAAGTACTAGAGGACACAAAGACAGGAAACAAGTTAGGATATGAATACAATTCTTCTGACTTCTAATTTAGAGCTCTTAAATGTGACTTCCTGGAAATTCTAACTAAAGATCATATTCAATATGGAAACACAGATTTTGTTCAGCAGGCAGTGGAAAATGTCACATCAACAAAGGAGACACCCAATTCCTTTGTCTACTTAGAAGACTGTGGCTGTTCTGGGCCTGTTTTCACCCTCAATCTGGTGAACAGTGAGCCCCAACTGGGTGCAAGGATCAACTGGCATAGTGAACCTTCCCCACCCTCTTCCTCCCCTACCTCTACCCTGTTGCCTGTGCACATCTGACCATAGTTGTAATCTGAGGTTTCCAATGGATTGCTGACAATACACGTGCCTAACTCTTTGTGATTCAGATAGATTTTCATATTTAGGCATATTTGGATCTTTTCAGCTCACTGAACATCTCATGCTATTTTAGTCACATTGTTGGCCTTGTATTCATTAACTCAGAGAAAAGGATGTAGAGAAAGGTTAGAGAGGGTACATAGCATCTGGGTATAGAAAATTGATTATCAAAGACTGTTATGTAGAGTGTCAATCAGTCCAACTAAACTTTTAGTGCCAAAATGTGATTTGCTTTTCCAGAATTGTTTCAGCACGTGAGTAATTCAGTTGGCATGGTTTGGGCTATATTGTATTATTGACCTGGACCAATGCAAGAGAGAAAAATCGTCGGCTCTTTGCATTTAAGCTCTAGTATGCAAGATATCAACACACCCAGAGTTTTATTCAACTAGTTGCCACAAGATCACAATGTCATGATTTATACAAAATAAGTTTTCCTTTTTATCATCTTGGAGAATATGGCAGTGTTTGTTCCAGGCGTATTTTTTATTTTTTTATTTTTTAATTCCAGGCGTATTTTTGACAATGAGATTTCCCTAAACTTCTTGCTTCATTTCCCACATCCTTAACCTCTTGTCTAGGCGCTGCTGCTCTCCACTAGGATCCCTAAGCAGCCAGCACCCCTGGAGTTCCTCTTGTTGTATAAAGAATTCTGTTCAGCCACTTACACTGTAGTTTAACTGATCCCAGGAGCCTTTGTTTCTTAGGAAAATCATATGGTCATAATGATCACATTTTCACTACTATGGGTGCTATTTTATTTCACTTCTCCCACTATTGCTACTCTTCTTGTGACCAACTTCCAGTTACTGACTGATTCCTTTTCATCATTCAATGTGCTCTCTTTTATGCCTGTTAACTTATTTAATGTTCAGAATAAATTTTCAAGGTAGACATTTTGTCCTAATTTTACACACCATGAAATTGATACCCAGGTCACGTAAACAGTAAGTGGTATAATCAGAATTAAAAGCCAATTCCAACTCCAAAATCCATCCTCAACCACTACATTGAACTTCTGCTATTGGAACTTAAAACATTCTTATACCCAGGAGACAGAGATATTACTGTCCATCAAAGATTTCCAGTGGCTCTGAGACAATACACTTTAGAGATTTCCATCTCTACATATTAATAAATCCACAGGACTGTTCCACACGTTAGAGAGGGGAGGGGATTATACTTTGTATTCAGCAAGTGAATTGTTGAACTGCACTGTTCAAAACAAGTAGTCTTGTTTGTTTTCTAACTTAGCTTATCAGCATCTTGTAACAGTAACCATATTTATCTAAATCACTCTCCCTCATATCTAACATAATTAAAAAATTTTAAGATCATATTTAATAGCTGCATTTTAATGTCAGTGAGGAAAGAATGAATTAGAAACATTAATTGATTTTTATAAGAACAAAAATAGCTAGATGAAATCTCAATTGTATTAATTTTTATTAATCTGATAAACATAAATGATATTTTTCAGATATTCCCAGCACTGTAATGTGAAATTAAAATATTTGATATTACTACTGGTGAGAGAGTTACAGGATCTACTAGTACCTATGACTTTGTTCCTTGTATACATGAATGCAGAAAAAAAAACAAATTTAGTTAATAAAAATAAGGATGTATTTCTCTCATCTATGTTATAACCCTCCTGAAAAACAACATTCTACATATAAGGAGCCTTGAGATTTTTAAAATTTTATAAGGGAATCTTACATGTTAAGTGTTTATGCTTATTTATTTATTAACAAAAATCAATGTACCTTATTAAAGGGGGAATTTTTTGCAAGAAAAAGTAACTTTAGTTCTCAGTGACTGAAACATAAAGACACTGGCAATATCATTCTAGCTGAACAAGGTTCAGAGCAAGCTAATTGTAAATGGGCCTAGGTGCTGCCCCAGCAAAGAGCTATTTCAGGCCAGGTAGATATCAGGTTAGCAAACAGGTAGAGTCAGCAACTTCCAAACTGAGTGCTGGTGGATATGATATATCAGGAGATTTGTCACCCAGATTCAGGAGTGTGCTTTTCAAATGTCACTAATAGTCATAGCTATTGACTTTTTATGTAACAGAAGGTCTGGGAGAAGAAAGAAAAGAAAAACAATATTATAACTTGCCTGGTTTCAAATACAATAATTAGCCAGAAATTTCATGTAGTTACTTTTCATTTGTGCACAAACTTCGTGGGCACAATTATGTACGGACCTGCCCTGTATAGGAATCCAGAGTGCCAGTTTTTACAACTTTTGCTTATTTCTTGGTAATATTTGCATCTTAAACTGTTCCCAGCAAATTTATTATGGCAAAACAGTCCTTTTTTTCCATATTGCATTTCATGTTTTTAGGATGTTGCCTGAATATCACAATATTCTTCAGCACATGATAGTAAATCTTTTTGAACTCATAAGTTCTCATCAATGAATTTTTAATGCCTGTTCTTGTTAATTTTCTGTGGTGTTTGTGACACATGCATCTACCAAAATAAGTTGGAATTGCTTATGTGTGGGCTGATCGTTCTAACTGAACCATCTCCCTGACTCAGACGCTGCTACAAGACAAACAATCTGTTCTTTCTAACTATAGATCACAGAATTGAAGTAGAGAAAACCCCTATGATTCACTCTCATATGTGTTATCAAAATGAATCATGAAAATCCTAATCACGTTTGAAATCTTATGTGTGTAAGAGATGACTATGTAACACATTCCTATGTGTAATCTTTGGTGAATTTTAGTTAAAACATGTTAAAAAACCTGTTTTTTTTTTAACAATGAAGAAATAGTCAGGCTTACAGTAACATTTTCCAGGTTAGTGCATCTCTCTCTATATTCTAAAGCTAGAAATATTTTCTAATAATCTACGAATGTGTCAAAAAAGCCCTTTAGCAGATTCGACTGTGATTCCACCTCTGTGGGTAGCATATTGTGGGAAGAAAATAAAACTGGGCAATTTGCAATATATTAGGCATTATTTTAGGTGGTTGCTGACTACCAACTCTTTCACGTAGGACCAGAGCTTTCCTTCTCAAGTTTCCAGCTCAATCCCAACTCTGTCCACCCTTGCTTCCCTTCCTGAATTTAGACACATCTCTCGTGAGTTTCTATTAAAGTCATTCCTTGTTGTCATGGAGCTTGTGAATTTAGAGTGAATTTAACTGCTTGCAAAAAGCAGTAGTGTGGCACTCAGTCTCTCTATCAGAAACAGTCAGGGCTCCCCCATTAGAAACTGAATGCTCTGTGATACTTAATGGTCGTCTTTCTGAAATTATCCGCTTTCTGAGAAAGTAACTTACAGCTTCCTGTGCTGCAATCCAGGAACAGGAACCCCTCTGAGGTTCATGGGATGGGTCCTAATTGAACGGCATTGTGTTCCCCTACCACTGAGCCTTTGATTCATGGCCCTACTGCACTGTATGGTGACTCTCTATGTATACAGAGCCAATGTCCAGTGATGAGGGAGCTTTGATTCAGAGGTGGCACCTGCTTTGTTTGCTGTCCTGTTTCTGGCCTGGAGCACAGGGTTGAGCATATAGAAGGTTTTTAATAGAATGAGTGAGAGTACAGGCAGTATATAATCAAATGCCAACTACATAGAACACACCATTAATATTCTAGGAATTCAAAAGCTATTAAAATATTTATGAACTGAAAATGTTTAGAGGAAACGAGAAATTTGAGCTGGATCTTGAAAGTTGAGAAGAATTTGTATAAACAGGAAGGAAAGGAGAACATTCAAGGGAGAGAACACGTGAAGATAGAGAAGCATAAAACATATTCAGTGGATGCTGAATTTGCCAATTAACTGTTTATAATTAAAGATAAACCATGAATGAAAATAATAAAGTAAGCATTTATTTAACTCTGCAATTTATTTCATACATTTGTATATCTGATGCTGTGAAGCTCTTTTGTTATTTCAGTATTACTTGTTTTTGTGGTTTTCAGTTGTTCCTGACTGACTAGCTTTTTAATTTTTGGGGGGGAAAATGCTGTATTTCATTTATTCATTCATTTTTTTAATTGAATTGACATACATTTTCCTATTAGTTTCAGGTATATATCATAGTGATTCAGTGTTTTTTTACATGCTATAATTCCCATAATAAATGTAGTTATTATCTGTCCCTATACAAAATTATTGCAATATTTCTGAATATATTCTCTATGCTGTATTTTATACCTCCATGACTTAGTTATATTATACCAGGAAGCTTGTATCTCTTAATTCCCTTCACCCAATTTACCTGACCCCCAGCCCATCCTTCCCCCAGTAACCAACAGTTTGTTTCCTATATCTAAGAGTCTGTTTCTGTTTTGTTTTGTTTATTCTTTTGTTTTTTAGATTCCACATGTAAGTGAAACCATACAGTATTTTTCTTCTCTGACTTATTTCACTGAGGGTAGTACCCTCTAGGTCCATTCATGTTGTCACAAATGGCAAGATTTCATTCTTCTTTATGGTTGATTAATATTCCATTGTATATATGTACCACATCTTTATCCAGTGCCCTTATCAAGGACACTCAGGTTGCTTCCATACCTTGGCTGTTATAAATAATGCTGCAATGAAAAACTGGGTTGCATAGATCTCTTTGAATTGGTTTTTTTGTTTCCTTTGGATGAGTAACTTGAAGTGGAATTGCTGAACAGTATGGTATTTCTATTTGTAATTACTTGAGGAACCTTCATACTGTTTTTCATAGTGACTGCACCAATTTACATTCCCACCAGTAGTGTATTAGGGCTTCCTTTTCTCCATATCCTTGCCAACACATTTTATTTTTTATATTTTTGATAATACCAACACTCTTCTGACCAATCAAGGTGATAGCTCATTGTGGCTTTGATTTTCATTTCCCTGGTGATTAGTAATGTTGAGTATCTTTTCATGGGCTTCTTGGCCATCTATATATCTTCTTTGGTAAAATGTCTGTTCAAGTCCTCTGCCCATTTTTTAATTGGGTTGGATTTTTTTATATTAAGTTGTATAAGTTCTTTATGTATTTTGCATATTAACCCCTTATCAGAAGTATAATTTGTTTATACTCCCATTTAGTAGTTTGTCTTTTTGTTTTGTTGATGGTTTCCTTTGCTGTGTAAAAAATGTAATCCCATTTGTTTATTTTAGCTTTTGTTGCCTTTGTCTGAGGAGACTGGCCCAAAAAGTATTTCAAGACTGATGTCAAAGAGCTTATTTCCTATGTTTTCTTCTAGGAGTTTATAGTTTTAAGTGTTACATTTGAGTGTTTATTCCATTTTGATATTAATTTTTAACAGGCATAGCTTGTTTTATTGTGCTTCATGCTATATAAAACCACTACTTACGTGGTCCTAATTTTAAACCCTGTATCATGTTGTGGTTGATATTACTCTATCAAAAATTGAAAAATAGAAATATACTTGAAATGGGCTTGGCTGAATCACTGTTGTTTTTATGAAGCAGATCATATATTTATGGATTTACTTCATGAATCAGAGCATATGTATCAAGACTTTAACATTTAAATTTCCAGGGGTGACTCACTGAAACTTAAATATAGTTTACAAATACTGATGAATTTTATTTTCTATTCAAGGTGTGCCATTTACTCCATCCTACAGATGATCATTGTACATTGCTTTGTCCTCTTTTAATGCTAAACTGCTGGGAGCAAGAGAACATACTTTGTTCTTGCATTTTATGAGCTGGAGGATCATTCTGAGTGCTAACAATTGAATTGGTATAGAGACTTGAGGTTAAAAAGAAGAGTAAAATAATATTTTCTGTGAATTCATGGATTTCTTTTCATCAGCATTCGTAAGCCCTAAGGATATTAGGGGTCATATTTTTAATGAGTTATCTTGACTCTTTTTGACTTCACTGAGGGGTCATTCAGCAAATAAAATCTCACTAAAGTTAGAAGGGCATTTGGCACCTGAATGATGACAGAATGGTGAGAAAATTCTTTAGGTTTGAGGTGGACTTAATGGGAGGTAGGGTTATCTTAAATTATTTTTTAGAGAACTTCTAAATTATAAGGTAGAATGTTAAAATTAATGACTTTCTTCATTATAATGAGCTAATTTTTCTTTGTAATCAAAAGAACATAAATACACAAACACATAAATTGAAAAGCAGAAAATAATACTTCAAATGTCATTAAGAAAGCTAAGCTTTTCAAAGCAATTTTGTTCCTTTTGAGGTTTTTTTTTGAAAATTGTCTAAAGAGAAAATAAGAAGATGAAATAGTCAAAACTCCAGGAATTTCTTTTCCTTTTTCATTTTCTTCCTACTTTGAGCACAAACTATGGGAAGATATAAATGAAATTTTTGCAGCTTACTTTATTTAGATGTGGAGAGATTGTGAACAGTTTTATTTTTATAGATATACAGTTAGTAGTGATTTTTAGATTGCATTTATCCTTTTTTATTACTTTTCTATCCATGCAGTAATAAATATCATTTGGAAAAACTCCTATGATGCTTTTAAACAGATACCTCAGTACTTGAAAAATGTTTTTACATTTTGTAAAATGATTAAAGGCAGAGTGTTGACCTGGAGCTCCAGATAATTATTTTCTTAGGTAATTTATCAGTAACTAAGATACAGTACCTTCTATTTCATAGTAGAAGTTTCTGAAAAATCCTGCTTTCTTGAAAATCTCCCACTTGTTCTTCTCTAAGCTTTCTAGCCCCAAATATACGGGCTTTTTTTCTGAATAGTTTAGACACTATCAAATTTCCAAGAAACTTTTATGAATGCAAATATAGCTGAGATTATTCTGTCCTTTTGACACCTGGGACTTTGAGACCCCTGGTTTGATACCCTGTGGCATTTACCTTGCTGTTTTCAACCAGAGAAGAAAACCCTCTTCCCCTTTGATCCCATCCATTAATTCAAACCAGAACCACCAACACAAAGCTTGTGTATATATCAGATTTTATAGAAGGGTTGGATCTGATTAGAATTTTAGAACACAGGAAGGGAAACAAAATTAGTTCCTGGTCTTACTCCTTTGCTTCACTTTTGACCTTCCTTTGAGCCTTACAAGGAATCACATGATGTGTCTTTCCAATGAGTAGATAGATAGACTCCAGTTTCAGATAACGCTACTCCCTCAACAGAGCACTGGCTTTGAGGTTGGATGCAATTTTCTCCTTTTTGCCTGGGCAATCAGATAACACGGTGACCTACATCAGCTCATTTCCCAAAGTGTGAGATTTTTATCTTGGAGAATATCACAGTGGGTTTCTGGATATGAAAAAAAAGAAAAGATCACTGGACACGTAGCCAAGCAGAGAGAGACTTAGCTTTGAATCCCAGCTCTGCCAGTTATAACTCATGACCTTGGACAGATCACTTAGAATCTATGAGTCGCCATCTCTCTCTGTGTAATATGATGGTCATAACATGAGCTGAAATTGTTTCAGGATCATCAAATGCTATAATAATGGGGGAGAATGTGCTTTGAAAACCATAAAACATTTACATTTTAGGTCATTTTTTCCTGTTCATTCTCAATGAAAAGTGAGCCTAGTAGAGGGAGAAAAAGTAAAATTCAGAATGTTTAAATTTGTTAAAAACAAATAAAACTGTAGTCATAAATGTATCATCCAAAAATGTGTGATCTGTCACTTTTCTAAGTGGGAGTATTCAGATTGGTTCCATTTAAGCATCCTCTTGAATGCCAGAACTCATTATCTGTGTTTATTCTCACACATTGTCTGTTTGGACAGGTGTGCATAGAACTTTGTCCCTGTGTGCACTGATAGCCGAGCCATGATGACATTCTGTCAGGTGTTCAGCTTAGAGCACAAGCTGTTATTGTTTGCGTCCTATAACCTGGCTGAGAATGTCTGTCATTTAGGAGATAATGTTAGCAAAGCAGAATGTTGTCACGAGGTGGGTTTATTCATGACAGATAAATGCCCAGCTAAACTTAAGGTGTTTGTTTTTACAGTAAAAGAAAGGCATTGAGATATGTCGACATATCCCATTAAAAAAACATTATTCTTCTTCTCTCATATGACAAATGTTCAAATAATCACCATATCTCACAGATAGAAGGGCATTAACATGACATGGTGCTGCAGACAACTCATTTAGTAGCTATGTATAAAGAAAAAATACAATGTCCACACTTTATCAGAGTTCCAGTTCCCCATAAAATCACTCAGTAGGAGGAGGATAAGCTAATGATTAAAATGATTTTACATATTTCTTTTTTTTAAGTTTCCCCTGTATAGCCCTGTGTCCTCCTTCCACCTTCAAATATGTGTACAGCATTGCTTCCTATCTCAAATGAAAGTAGGTCTCTCTTCCTGATGAAGGCTGGCCCTTCCTCCTCTGGTCTTAATTGTACCCCTATCCTAGAATTCACTTGACATGAGCCTAGATTAAATCCCAAGATAAATCTCCAAAATATGTACTTTTAACCACCAAACCCTATTTCCTCTATAAGTAAATAAATAACTTCTACAGATTTCTAAATCATAGGTAAGTGAACAAAAGACATAAATAGGTATTCCACCTAAGAGAAAGTGCAGATGGCCACTAACCATATGAAAAGATGCCCCACCACTGTAGTAATGAGGATAATGCAAATCAAAACACAAGCAGCTATTATTCCAGACCCAGCTGTTGAGCTCAAGTTCAAAAGGCAATACCAAGTATTGCCCAGGATACAGCACAAGCAACAGAAAGTTTTATATACTCTTGGTGGGAGCAGGAAAATGACTTGGCAGTACTAACTAAAGTTTAAGCTGCACATTTCCTATTACCCTGCTATGTTCCTCTTTTGTGTGTTTTTTTTAGAGAAGTACTTGCTTGTGTGGCAAGGAGTAGGGGAAAAAACTTGTACACATGTATTAAGCATGTTCTAGTTGCCAACCTTGCTTTACATTTCAGTTTTGACCCTCCTTTGAGTATTTTCAAGGAATCACCTATTCTGCATTCCTTATGCACAGAAAGATTCCATTAAATAATGCTGGTATATTCAGACAATGAAAATTGTACATTAGGAAGTGCATTAACAAAAAACTAAACTATCCAATTAGACAATGGGCAAAACACATGAGAGACATTTCACTGAAAAGAATATAAAGATGGCAAAAAAAAAACTATGAGTTTCAATATTCTTAGCTATTAGGGAAATACAAGTTCAATTCATGATGAAATATCACTATATACCTATCAGAATGGCTAAAATAAAAATAATGTCAACACCAAATGCTGAGAAGGATATGAAGATACTAGGTCACCAGTACATTGCTAAGGAGAATATAAAATTGTACAACCACTCTGGAAAACACTTTGGCAATCTCTTAAAACAAATTAAAAAGTAAACATGCAGCTACCATATGATCTAGTCATTGAACTACCAAGTGTTCATTTAAGTTCACACAAAAAAACATGTACACAAGTGTTTATAGCAGAATTATTTGTAGTAGCCCCAAACTAGAAATAACTCCCTTCAATGGATGAATAGTTAAATGACCTGTGGTACCTCATTACCATGGAATACTAACTCAGCCAAAAAGGGAACAAATTATTGACCCATGAGATAACTTGGATGTATCTCCAGAGAATTATGCTGAGTAGAAAATGATCCCAAAAATTTATAAACCAAATGATTTCATTTATTTCACATTCTTGAAATGACAAAATCATAATAAATGAATAACAGATTAATTTTTTTTACTATTAATATTGACAACTTGTGTTTATTAAAAAAAAATTAAGGACCAAAGAGGAGGAGAGATTCAAGATGGCAGTGTGAGAGGTGACATGAAGAGCTCCCCAAACCACAAATAGTACAAAAATATAGTTAATTAATACAACTAACCCTAAAACAACAAGAAGAAAGAAGGCTGAACCAGACTGCATACAGACCTCACGAACAGAGCAGACCTAAGGAAACAGGGTAATGTACAAAACCCTTAATCCAGCAGGACCCAAGTCCTACCCCCACGCCAGCTCACAGGCAGGAGGAAGAGAAACAGAGCCGGGAGTGGGTGGAAGCCTGGGACTGCTGAACACCTAGCCCTGGAGATGTGCTTTGTGAGTGGAAGCCTATATTCTGTGGTGCTTTGGACGTCCGGGGAGCTCGGACAGGTGGAGGGCCTGTGAGACTGACATTCCGGGCGTTGGTGGAGGACAGGATCCACACCTGGCCGCTCTGTGTCAGAGGAAGGGCAAGCGGTCTGAGAGGCTTCCTAGCAGTGAGAGGGCTGCTGAAGGGGCGGGGTTTGTACAGAGCTTGCTGCACGTGAGAAGAGAGAGCTGGACAAGGTAGTCTGGGCTCACTCTGCCCAGCTGGTTGGAAACTTTGGGGAGCTTATGGTCCTGCATCCCCCTGGCTGCCTACTCAGCTCTGAGGCCCCCCCCACTGTGACACACAGTCTGCCAAGCCTTCCTACTGGCCTGCAGGCACTTGCTCGCAAACTGGCAGTCACTGCGCTCGTGTCAGGACAGCCAGAGGGAGGCCCCGCCTACAGCAGGTAGAGATGCCAAGCACAGAGGCTACACGTGTGTGCTTGGCTGACTGGCTCTGACACTGGAAACAGGCAGGGCAGACAGGAATCAGGAAACAGTCATTCAGGTTTGTAAGGAAGATGTCAGACTGTCCTTGTTTGCAGGTGACATGATAGTGTACATAAAAAACTCTAAGGAATCCACTCCAAAACTACTAGAACTAATATCTGAATTCAGCAAAGTTGTGGGATACAAAATCAATACACAGAAATCTGTTGCATTCCTATACACTATCAGTGAACTAGCAGAAAGAGAAATCTGGAAAACAATTCCATTCACAGTTGCATCAAAAAGAATAAAATACCTACGAATAAACCTAACCAAGAAAGTGAAAGACCTATACCCTGAAAACTACAAGACACTCTTAAGAGAAATTAAAAAGGACACTAATAAATGGAAATTCATCCCATGCTCTTGTCTAGGAAGAATTAATATTGTCAAAATGGCCATCCTGCCTAAAGCAATCTACAGATTCAATGCAATCTCTATCAAAATACCAACAGCATTCTTCAATGAACTAAAGCAAATAGTTCTAAAATTCATATGGAAAGACAAAAGACACCGAATAGCCAAAGCAATCCTGAGAAAGAAGAATAAAGCAGGGGGAATTACACTCCCTGATTTCAAGCTCCAGTACAAAGTCACAGTAATCAAGACAATTTCGTACTGGCACAAGAACAGACCCATAAACCAATGGAACAGACTAGAAAGGCCAGATATAAACCCAAACATATATGGTCAATTAATATACAGTAAAGGAGCCATGGATATACATTGTGGAAATGACAGCCTCTTCAACAGCTGGTGTTTGAAAAACTGGACAGCTACATGTAAGAGAATGAAACTGGATTACTGTCTAACCCGGTACACAAAAGTAAACTCAAAATGGATCAAAGAGCTGAATGTAAGTCAAAAAATGATAGAACTCTTAGAAAAAAATATAGGCAAAAATCTTTTGGACACAAACATGAGCAACTTCTTCATGAACAAATCTCCCCAGGCACCGGGAACAAAAGCAAAAATGAACAAGTGGAACTATATCAAACTAAAAAGCTTCTGTACAGCAAAGGACACCATCAGTAGAACAAAAAGACATCCTACAGTATCAGAGAATATATTAATAAATGACATATCCAATAACAGGTTGACATCCAACATATATAAAGACCTCATGCACCTCAACAAACAAAATGCAAGTAAGCCAATTATAAAATGTGCAGAGGAGCTGAACAGACACTTCTCCAAAGAAGAAATTCAGATGACCAACAGGCACATCAAAAGATGCTCCACATCGCTAATCATCAGAGAAATGCAAATTAAAACCACAATGAGATATCACCTCACACCAGTTAGGATGGCCAACATCCAAAAGACAAACAACAATTGTTGGCGAGGACGTGGAGAAAGAGGAACCCTCCTACACTGCTTGTGGGAATGTAAATTAGTTTAACCATTTTGGAAAGCAGTATGAAGATTCTTCAAAAAACTCAAAGTAGAAATACCATTTGACCCAGGAATTCCACTCCTAGAAATTTACCCTAAGAATGTAACAGCCCAGTTTGAAAAAGACCTTTGTACTCCTATGTTTATCACAGCACTATTTATAATAGCCAAGAAATGGAAGCAACTTAAGTGTCCATCAGTAGATGAATGGATAAAGAAGAGGTGGTACATATACACAATGGAATATTATTCAGCCATAAGAAGAAAACAAATTTTCCATTTGCAACAACATGGATGGAGCTAGAGGTTATTATGCTCAGTGAAATGAGCCCGGTGGAGAAAGACAAGTATCAAATGATTTCACTCATCTGTGGAGTATAAGAACAAAGAAAAAAGTGAAGGAACAAAACAGCAGGAGACTCACAGAACCCAAGAATGGACTAACAGTTACCAAAAGGAAAGGGACTGTGGAAAATGGGTGGGAAGGGAGGGAAAAGGGGGGAAAAGGGGCATTACGATTAGCACACATAATCTAGCAGGGGGGAGACACGGGAAAGGCAGTATTTACAAAGACATCATGTAATGATTCTATAGCATCTTACGCTGCTGATGGACACTGACTGTAATGTGGTATGTGGCTGGGACTTGATAATAGGGGGTCTAGTAACCGTAATGTTCAAGTGATTGTACATTGATGATACCAAAGAAAAAAACACTATTAAGGAAATTAACAGGTAAGTCACAAGTAAGAATAGATATTTTCAGTATATATGAATGATAAAATATTAGTATCCAGAAAGGCAAACAATGTTAAATCTATAAGAATGATAGAAAAACGGGCAAATGACTGGAATAGGCATTTCACAAAGAAGAAATCTGAATGCAAAGATTCTCAACTTCATTAGTTATTAGGGAAAGGAAAATGAGGACCAAAATGGTGTATAGTTCCATGTACATGAGGTTGGTTGTTTGGGAGGTGGAAACAACTGGAATGCTTAAATACAATTGATGGGAGTGTAAATTGGTACAGTAATGAATTATCTGGCAAATTTAAAGTTGCATGTACCTTTAGGCACAGTAATTCCTCTCCTAGGTCTTTTCTTTTTATTTAATGTTTTATGAAGTTATTATTGATATACAGTCTTATGAAGGTTTCACATGAAAAAACAAATGTGGTTACTAGATTTACCCATATTATCAAGTCCCCACCCATACCCCAGTGCAGTCACTGTCCTTCAGTGTAGTAAGATGCCACAGATTCACTATTTGCCTTCTCTGTGATACACTGTCTTCCCCGTGATCCCCCACATCATGTGCACTAAACATAATACCCCTCAATCCCCTTCTCCCACCCTCCCCCCACCCTCCCACACCCCTCCCCTTTGGTAACCACTAGTTCCTTCTTGGAGTCTGAGAGTCTGCTGCTATTTTGTTCCCTCAGTTTTCCTTCTTTGTTATACTCCACAAATGAGGGAAATCATTTGGCACTTGCCTTTCTCTGCCTGGCTTATTTCACTAAGCATAATATCCTCCAGCCCCATCCATGTTGTTGCAAATGTAGGATTTGTTTCTTTCTTATGGCTGAATAGTATTCCATTGTGTATATGTACCACTTCTTCTTTATCCATTCATCTACTGATGGACACTTAGATTGCTTCCATATCTTGGTTATTATTAAAAGTACTGCGATAAACATAGGGTTGTATATGCCTTTTTGAATCTGAGAAGTTGTATTCTTTGGGTAAATTCCAAGGAGTGGGATTCCCAAGTCAAGTGGTATTTCTATTTTTAGTTTTTTGAGGAACGTCCATATTGCTTTCCATAATGGTTGAACTAGCTTACATTCCAACCAGCAGTGTAGGAGGGTTCCCCTTTCTCGGCATCCTTGCCAGCATTTATTGTTCTTAGTCTTTTGGATGCTGGCCATCCTTACTGGTGAGGTGGTATCTCATTGTGGTTTTAATTTGCATTTCCCTGATGGTTAGTGACGTGGAGCATATTTTCATGTGTCTGTTGGCCATCTGAATTTCTTCTATGGAGAACTATCTCTTCATATCCTCTGCCCATTTTTCAGTCGGTTCATTTGTTTTTGGTTGTTGAGGCGTGTAGGTTCTTTATATATTTTGGATGTTAACACCTTGTCGAATATGTTATTTACAAACAGATTCTCCAGTAATGTAGGATGCCTTTTTGTTCTGTTGATGGTGTCCTTTGCCGTACAGAAACTTTTTAGATTGATGTAGTCCCATGAGTTCATTTTGGCGTTTGTTTCCCTTGCTCAAGGATATGTGTTCAGGAAGAAGTTGGTCCTGCTTATATTCAGGAGATTTTTGCCTATGTTGTCTTCTAAGAGTTTTATGGTTTCATGAGTTACATTCTGGTATTTGATCCATTTCAAGTTTACGTTTGTGTATGGGGTTAAACAATAATCCAGTTTCATTCTCCTGCATGTAGCTGTCCAGTTTTGTCAACACCAGTTGTTGACGAGGCTGTCATTTCCTCATTGTATGTCCATGGCTCTTTTATTATATATTAATTGACCACATATGGTTGGGTTTATATCAGGTCTCTCTAGTCTGTTCTGTTGGTCTATGGGTCTGTTCTTGTGCCAGTACCAAATTGTCTTGATTACTGTGGCTTTGTAGTAGAGCTTGAAGTTGGGAAGCATAATCCCCCCAGCTTTATTCTTCTTTCTCAGGATTGCTTTGGCTATTCAGGGTCTTTTGCTTTTCCATATGAATTTTATAATGATTTCCTCTAGTTCATTGAAGAATGCTCTTGGTATTTTAATAGGGATTGCATTGAATCTGTAGATTGCTTTAGGCAGGATTGCCATTTTGACAATATTAATTCTTCCTATCCATGAGCACAGGATGTGTTTCCATTTATTGGTATCTCCTTTAATTTCTCTCATGAGTGTCTTGTAGTTTTCAGAGTATAGGTTTTCACTTCCTTGGTTAGATTTATTCTTAGTTATTTTATTCTTTTTGATGCAACTTTGAATGGAATTGTTTTCCTGATTTCTCTCTCTGCTAGTTCATTGTTAGTGTATAGGAATGCCACAGATTTCAGTGTATCAATTTTGTATCCCGCAACTTTGCTGAATTCAGATATTACTTCTAGTAGTTTTGGAGTGGATTCTTTAGGGTTTTTTATGTACAATATCTTGTCATCTGCAAACAGGGATAGTTTAACTTCTTCCTTGCTGATCTGGATGCCTTTTATTCTTTGTGTTGTCTGATTGCCGTGGCTAGGACCTCCAGTACTATGTTGAATAGAAGTCAGAAGAGTGGGCATCCTTGTCTTGTTCCCCATCTTAAAGGAAAATCTTTCAGCCTCTCGCTGTTAAGTATAGTGTTGGCTGTGGGTTAGTCATATATGGCCTTTATTATGTTGAGGTACTTGCCCCCTATACCCATTTTGTTGAGGCTTTTTATCATGAACGGATGTTGAATTTTGTCGAATGCTTTTTCAGCAGCTATGCAGATGATTATGTGGTTTTTGTCCTTCTTTTTGTTGATGTCGTGGATGATGTTGATGAATTTTCGAATGTTGTACCATCCTTGTGTCCCTGGAATAAATCCTACATGATCCTTATGGATGATCCTTTGGATGTATTTTTTGAATTCGTTTTGCTAATATTTTGTTGAGTATTTTGCATCTATGTTCATCAGGTATATTGGTCTGTAATTTTCTTTTTTGTGGTGTCTTTGCCTGGTTTTGATATTAGAGTGATTGTGTCCTCATAAAGTGAGTTTGGAAGTATTCCTGATTCTTCTACTCCTTGGAAAACTTTAAGGAGGATGTGTATTAGGTCTTCACTAAATGTTTGATAAAATTCAGTGGTGAAGCCATCTGGTCCAGGAATTTTATTCTTAGGTAGGTTTTTGATTACCAGTTCAATTTCATTGCAGGTAATTCATCTGTTCGGATTTTCTGTTTCTTTCTGGGTCAGCCTTGGAGGGTTGTACTTTTCTGGAAAGTTGTCCATTTGTTGTACGTTATCCAGTTTGTTACCACAGAATTTTTCGTCGTATTCTCTCATAATTCTTTGTATTTCTGTGGTGTCCGTAGTGATTTTTCCTTTCTCATTTCTGATTCTGCTTATGTGAGTAGACTCTCTTTTTTTCTTGATAAGTCTGGATAGGGGTTTATCTATTCTCTTTCTGTTCACGAAGAACCAGTTCTTGGTTTCATTGATTCTTTTATTTTATTCTTCTCGATTTTATTTATTTCTGCTCTTATCTTTATTATGTCCCTCCTTTTACTGACTTTGGGCCTCTTTTGTTCTTCTTTTTCTAGTTTCATTAAATGTGAGTTTAGACTGCTCATATGGGATTGTTTTTCTTTCCCAAGGTAGGCCTGTATTGCAATATACTTTCCTCTTAGTACGGCCTTCGCTATGTCCCACAGATTTTGTGGTGTTGAATTATTATTGTCATTTGTCTCCATCTATTGCTTGATCTCTGTTTTTATTTGGTCATTGATCCATTGGTTATTTAGCGGTATGATGTGAATCCTCCATGTGTTTGTGGGATTTTTCATTTTCTTTGCATAATTTATTTGTAGTTTCATACCTTTGTGGTCTGAGTAACTGGTTGGTACAATTTCAATCTTTAATTTACCGAGGTTCTTTTTGTGGCCTAGTATATGATCTATTTTTGAAAGTTGTCCACGTGCACTTGAGAAGAATGTGTATTCTGCTGCTTTTGAGTGTAGAGTCCTGTAGATGTCCATTAGGTCCATCTGTTCTAATGTGTTGTTCTATGCCTCTGTCTCCTTACTTATTTTCTGTCTGGTTGATCTGTCCTTCATAGTGAGTGGAGTGTTGAAGTCTCCTAAAATGAATGCATTGCATTCTATTTCCCCTTTTAATCCTGTTAGTATTTGGTTCACATATGTAGGTGCTCCTGTGTTGGGTGCATAGATATTTATAATGGTTATATCTTTTTGTTGGATTGAACCTTTATCATTATATAATGTCCTTTGTCTCTTGTGACTTTCTTTGTTTTGAAGTCTATTTTGTCTGATACCAGTACTGCAACTCCTGCTTTTTTCTCCCTATTATTTGCATGAAATGTCTTTTTCCATCCCTTCACTTTTAGTCTGTGTATCTCTTTGGGTTTGAAGTGAGTCTCTTGTAGGCAGGATATAGATGGGTCTTGTTTTTTTATCCATTCAGTGACTCTACATCTTTTGATTGGTGCATTCAGTCCATTTACATTTAGGGTGATTATGGATAGGTATGTACTTATTGGCATTGCAGGCTTTAGATTTGTGGTTACCAAAGGTTCAAAATTAACTTCCTTACTATCTAAGAGACTACCTTAACTCACTTAATATGCTATTACAAACACAATCTAAAGGTTCTCTCTTTTATTCTCCTCCTTTTTCTTCCTCCTCCATTCTTTATATATTAGGTATCTTATGCTCTACTCTTTGTCTATCCCTTGATTGTCTTTGGGGATAGTTAATTTAATTTTGCATTTGCCTTGTAATTAGCTGTTCTCCTTTCTTTACTGTGGTTTTAATACCTCTGGTGACAGCTATTAAACCAAAGGAACACTTCCATCTATAGCAGTCCCTCCAAAATACACTGTGGAGATGGTTTGTTGGAGGTAAATTCTCTCACCTTTTCCTTATCTGAAAATTTAAATGGTAATCTTGCCAGATAAAGTAGTCTTGGTTCAAGGCCCTTCTGCTTCATTGCATTAAATACATCATGCCACTCCCTTCTGGCCTGTATGGTTTCTTCTGAGATGTCTGATGATAACCTGATGGGCTTACCTTTGTATGTGATCTTATTTCTCTCTCTGGCTGCTTTTAATAGTCTGTCCTTATCCTTGGTCTTTGCCATTTTAATTACTATATGTCTTGGTGTTGTCTTCCTTGGGTCTCTTGTGTTTGGAGATCTGTGCATCTCCATGGCTTGAGAGACTATCTCCTACCCCAGACTGGGTAAGTTTTCAGCAATTACCTCCTCGAAGACACTTTCTATCCCCTTTTCTCTCTTCTTATTCTGGCATCCCTATAATGCAAATATTGTTCCGTTTCGATTGCTCACACTGTTCTCTCAATATTCTTTCTTTCATTCTTAGAGATCCTTGTTTCTCTCTGTGTCTCAGCTTCTTTGTATTCCTCTTCTCTAGTTTCTATTTCCTTTATTCTCTCCTCCACCTTATCTAACCTGCTTTTAATACCCTCCATTGTGCTTTTCAATGATTGGATCTCGGACCGGAATTCATTCCTGAGTTCTTGAATATCTTTCCATACCTCCATGAGAATGTTAATGAGTTTTATTTTGAACTTCCTTTCAGGAAGATTCATGAGATCAATGTCATTTAAATCTTTTTCAGGAGTTGTATTAATGGTTTTACTTTGAACCACGTTCCTTTTCATTTCATATTTGTATATGGCGCCCTCTAGTGCTTAGAAGCTGTACTCTCTGGAGCTGCTCAGCCCTTGAAGCAATGTCAGGATTCACAGGGGAGTGGTATTGGTGCCTGTGGGGAGGAAAGAGCTGTTTCCTGCTTCCCAGCTGCTATGCCTGACTCCACTGCCTGAACCAGTGGGTCGAGCACACAGGTATAAGCCTCTATGCTTTGCATTTGTAGTTGCTGTCGATAGATCTTCCTTATGTGTAGCCTAATGCCAGGGTAGGTTTTTGTCAGTTTGCGAGCCAGGTGGGGCTGGCTGGGAGAAAGGCACAGTAGGCTGCATATCCTGGAGGGGGTCCTTGGAGCTGTGTATCCAGCCAGGGATCTGGAGCATCTGTATATTGTGAAAGCTTCCAACCTGCTGGGCATAGTGCACCCGGAAAATTTGCCTACCTGTCCTTTCTCCTGAGCAGTAAGCTCTGTGCAATCCTTGCCCCTTTAGCATCCCTCTTGCTAATGTCTTCCTTGTTAGGAAGTCTCTCAGACTGTCCACCTTTCTTTTGCCCTGGAGCCGCCAGATATGGATCCCTGCTTTTCACAAGTGGCTTGATTCTCAGTCTCTCCAGTAATTCTGCCTGTCTTAACTTTCCCACCCCCTACTCACGAGAGTACCATGCAAGCACATTAAATGTAGGTTTGTGCTCCCAGCGCAGATCTCCAGAGTTAGGCATTCAGCAGTCCCAGGCCTCTACTCCATCCCTGCTCCATTTTATTCCTCCCACTGGTGAGCTGTGGTTGGGGAAGGGCTTGGGTCCCGCAGGGCCACAGCTTTGGTATGTTACCCTGTTCCGTGAGGTCTGCTCTTTTCTCCAGGTGTATGCAGTCTGATGCAGTTCTCTTTCCTGTTGCTCTTTCAGTAGTAGTTGTAGTAATGATATTTTCATATTATATATGGTTTTAGGGGGAAGCCTCTGTCTCACCTCTCACACCGCTATCTTTAATCCTTTCTCCAGATTAATTATTTGTAAGAGTCAAGGAGGCCATGGAGGTGGGAGAGAAGTGGATGTAACTGTGAGAGAAAATTGAAGGACTGGAGTGCCCTTCAAAATGATGGAAATGTTCTATTTCAATGTCCATATCCTGGTGATCATATTTACTTTAATTTTGCTAGATATTTTCTTTGGAGAAGCTGGGTAAATGATATCTCTGTATTATTAAAACTACATGTGAATCTACAGTTACCTCAAGATCTGAAGTTAGATTAAAAATACTGTGGGAGTTAAATTCAAATCCTAATGGTGGTTTTGAATTTCCATTTCATTAATTATGACGTTATCTTTGTAGAATCTGTTGTTCATGATATTATCACATAGTAATCTTAGCTTATGGTTTTCCAAATTTGGGTTAATTGGTAACTTGCTTTGTGTCTGATACAAGCCATGTCCTGTAGTGAATACATAGATAATATCCCTCGCTACTTGCAGTTTCTCATCAATTTTACCCTTGCTTCAGCAATTCTTATTTCCAAATGTTTTATTTTCACACACTCTGCTTTTCATATTGTCTATATTATCCCATGTCAAGTTGTCAGTTTTAGTTGGTAGTGTGGTAAATGGTCTCGGATGTGTGAACCCAAGTTCAGTTTAGATTTTTTTCTTCCTTATTCCAAATCACTGTAAATGAGCCTGGAAGCATTCCTCATGCAAGTCTAGTCTAGAAAATAGACACTCTGCACACTACTTAAAAATTTAGCTGAAATAATTCTCGCTTTGGGATGAAGCTGTAATCGTGTTGCATATCAATAGAATTGTATAGTACAAGCCCAGCTCTCAACTTCTAGAAATCTGAATTAAATCTCTCAGTTAAGTGTGAGCATCATGCATTTCAGGAAATAACCTTGCAATAGATACAAGGAGAGAGAAAGCAGACAGAAGCTGGTGAATTGCTTTTCCTCCCTCCCTGCCTTCTTACCTTCCTTCCACAGTTACTAAGGTCCTGCCCTCTGATCCAGGCACAGTTGGCAATAAATACTGCATGGTGGCAGCAAATAGATGATTAATTTAACACTGTAAGAATTCCATTTAGCCTGTGGGATACTTCAAAGGTTACTGACTTGGACACCCACTCTATCAAAAATGGAATTTCTGTAAAAGAATATTAAAAAACATCTTAGTTTAAATGTTTCCTAGCAACATAATCTCTCCTGTTATTATAAAAAAATCTCCATAGAGATTTTTTTTCCAGATCAGTTTAATAAATGTCTCTTAATTGGGCTTTTTGGTAAATGTGCTATGTTTCATTTTCAGCTAAGTATTGTCAATGCATACATGATTTAGTATAGTATCAGCTTGGACCGTTTTTTCTTATTAAGAAGATATTGAACATTAGGCCACCTTCTTAGGCAAGAACAAGTGAAAGAAGAACATTTTTACATTAAGCTTATGCAAGCATCTGCAATTATGTACGGACCCTCCCTGAATGTATAAAATGCACGCTTATGAGAAGATGTTCAGGTTCCACCATCTAACTCCTTTAAGCGAAGTAAAGCTATGGAGAGCATAATTTAAAGCATATGGGTCTGTGAATAGACATACCTAGTTCTAAAAACTAGTAGCAGCAGCTGCTAGCATTTACCCAGTATTCTCTATTATACATATTACCCAAACACTACCTAACGCTTCATAACAACTGACAAATCTGTGCTTAATGGAACAATGAATGGTTGCTAAGTCAGTAATCTCTTCTTACTAAGCACTTTTAACCAAACACATTGTCTCTTATAATCCTTATGATAACTTTATGAAAAGGCTATTATTATTACAGTCTTATTCACATGGGATAATTACCATTCAGAGCACTTATTAATTGGTTAAAGTTAGTAAGTGGTCAAGCTGGACTGTAAGTCCTAGCCATCACTTCAGCCTGCCTCTCAGCATTTAGGACTTAGAGGTTTGCAAACACCACACATAGCCTTCCCTCAACCTCTAGCAGGCAAACAACCAGGGCACAGGCGGGACTTCCCTAGAATTCCTTAAGCAAAATAGTGTTGGGAATTTTGTTTGGAAAATTTTACTATTATAGAACTATATTAATTTTAAACAAAGTATGAACTTTAGCACTGTATGTACACATTTGATATCTTCATTTCACATTGATCATTGTGTAAATAAATTGCATACTACACAACTGTATTAAAAAAGATTAGAATGGAATCTGCTTTTAAGTGGGTTTGGGCTCACATAAATTACCTGCAAAATTAAATCTATTAATAATCAGTAAAAAAGGTACTAGAAAAACTCCATCAGTCAGCAAGAAAAGCAACAAAGAAGTTTGCCCTCTTTCAGGAGTTTTGTGTGGGGCTAAAAAAGTGTCTGAATAACTTGAAAACCCAGATTTGTAAAATGCTTCACTGGGAAATCCCAGTGTATACTACCTGCATGGTGGAGGTGTACTGAGCTAGAAAATCAGTATTAGAACAAATGTAGGACAACTGAAACCCTTAGAGCTGATCTTGAAGCCCTGGTAGGGATACTTTCACAGCTTAAATACATAACCTCCTACAAATGATGAATTCACAGAGAAATATGACAAACCAGTGTGGGAAATGAGCCCTCAGGAGGCTGAGTCAGCTCTCATAAAGCTGAAGAATTATCATGTCATTTCTACTCCCAGGCTTCCATCTTGCCATCTTTCTCCATGAAAATCCTAATCATAGTCCAGGGATTTCCATGATTTGTGTATCATTATTCTCTTTCATAGTAATGTTATATAGACACTTAATGCAGTGAGCAAATGCCAAGTTTTTACCATGTAGATAAAATATATTTCATTTTACACATAAAGAAAAAAAGTCATTCTGATATGTATTTTAGAAGATAATTTTATTCTTCCATATTGAACTCACTTGATATATCTAGATTGAAATCTTAAAAAAAAAAAGGTGATAGTAAATACCAGTTATGAAGTCCCCACTATGTGCAGGCATCCCATATACATGACGTTTTATAATTTCCTTAAAAGTATTATGAAACAGTTATCTACTCCATTTTACAAATGAGGGATTGCGATTCAAAGATTATAAGTCTCTCTGACTTTATAGCCCTTGACAACAATGAACTATTTACTGAAGAGTTTTGAAATTTGAGAGCTATTAGTAATTTTACACTGGTGTTTTTGTAAAATGCCTTTAACTTTTTGTCATTTTGCAACACTGCTTCAAACTTAGGCATAAGACATTGGTAGATTTATGTTCTTAGAGGAAGCAGGGTAATACTTCCATAAGAGTACTCAGTTTATTAACACTTTCCCTGTATTTCTTGGACCCATTTCCTATATCTCCTAACCATCTCCGTACATCTCCTGGGTTATTCTCTAGTTTCTCCTTGTTTTTCTTCCCCACTACACAGCCATTAAGTTACCTTTTCTTTAATAGTGTGTTTGCCCATTTCTTTCCTCATCATTGCTTCTTCCTCCTTAACTCAGAGTTCAATTTCCTTTTAAATGTAGGTCATTGTTTAGTAGTTATTTTAGTAAAGGTCTCCTAGTTCTAGACTCTACAGATCTTTATATGATAACACACTGTGTTCAGTAATTACACTTATGGATAAATAATCTCCTTTTCTAGAAGGATGTTCTAATGGTAGCATATGGGGTACACTAGAGGGGGAGAAACAGTAGTTTGTTCAGGTATAATTTAAAAGTAATAATTGGTAAACCATTCTGTCACAAATAGAATGGAAACTATATGACAAATTTTAAAAACATCACATTGATAAGTGGTTGGTGACTTCAATTTGGGAAGCTAGGTAAAAGAGAGGCATAAAAATCCTGTTTTTAATTTGAATGATTGGGGTAAAAATTACAAGTAGGAAGAATAGGGAAGTCAGGAAGGGAATCAAGCTGATTTTGAGAGGGAAGATGAATTAGGTTGTGTTCTAGTGCATATATGGCATGCAGCTTGTGATTTGAATTGTGTACTTGTGGCCAGAAAAAATTTGGTAGTTACTCTCAGAAATGTATTACAGTTGTGGAAAAGGATGTTATAATTAAGTTTCAATGTGTAGGGGAAATGAGAAGAGGTCTTAATGACAGCCATTGATAATTAGAATTGTAATTAGCAACATCTGAGTCAACTCTTCTCCCAAGAAAACTATAGGTTAGCAATTTTCTGAACAATTGGGGTTCTTACAAAATTTCTTGGAAAATTTATAGATGGCATAACTTTCTATGTTTTTTATATATATAAACACAAAAAAACAGAAAGCATGGTGAATGCACTATAGCTCTTTACTATAAACAAACATTTCAGGTCTCATATGGATCCTAGGGGGCCCCAAATGTGCAAATGATATATTTTCAAAACATCATCAGTAAATCACCTGGTTGGAACTCACAGCACGTTTTTTGGTAGAGACAATGTTGTAAATCATAGTTTGTTTCACAAAAGAGTCTATAAAACCCAACTGAACCATAATATAACTCTACATCTGATAAAATAATAGGTATAGAAAGCATCTTTTTCTTTTAAACACCAAAATTATAATATGTGCATGGGACAGACAAAATAATCTTAAGGAGACACAGTAAATTTTAAAGATGTTGAATTAGAGATAACTAAACCAAATGGAAAACCTGCCCTGAGTAAAATGGGTTTCTAGATTTACTTTTGGATATTAGCAATTGAGAAAAATTCAAGTTATTTTGGGAGTGACAAAATAAATGGAGAGATGTGGAGACTATAGGGAATTCATGGGCATTCTCAATGTCCTTGAACGTTTATTGTACTTTCTGTTTGATTTTATTTCAACACTGAACTTTTTTTCTTGGTATTGCTATATTGCCCACATCAACAATTAGGTTCATCAGATTTATTTGGATTGTAAGTGAATCAAATGTTTTCATTTGTAAGCACCAAACTTATTTAGCTGAGTGCCTCCCCTAATCCTTCATGGTTAAAATTCCGTCTTTTTCTCTATTGGATTAGTTTTCTCTATCTTGCTTTGTTACAGTTTCCTTATTTTATTGTTTTCTTCCTGAGCGAAAAGTATTTTCTGACTCATCTGCCTTTCTTTTTCTTTTCCATGCTTGTTTTACTTTATGTCTCTGGCTAGATCTGTTTTTAACAAGAAGGTGCCTGAGCTCCGAGTCCCAGGTCTTCACACCGATGTCACAGCTCCTTTAATTGGCAGGTGTCCCTTCCTAAGAAACTCAGATTCCTGGCACTTTCCAGTTCCATGTTCAGGTTTCTTTACCACAGAGCTATCAACTCGACCATAGGACTTCAGATGTTACGGGGGTTCGAGTGAGTCAATCGGGCAAGGAGCCCCTATGGCCTCTTACCAAAAGTAACATCATATCTTCAAAACCAAAGAAGTAGGATTGGAATGGGATGACTGCCTGCAAATCGGGTATTGTAGGCATGGAAGGGTGGCTCACCCAGCCTATCAAGTCAAATAGCTAAACTTAAAGGATGCCCAACGGGACATGGGCAGGGTATGCAGGACCCAAGTGGAATGGTAAGAGCCTCGGTAGCCTCCCAGATAGACTGCTGACCAGCTAAGCACACACGCTAATAAGACACAGCCATAGAAGGATTTTTCTGTTTGGGCTTTGATCATACCTTCAGATTAGTATTAAGATCTGTGTTCATTTAAATGAAGGTTGGTTGCATAAACTTCTCAAAAAGTAGTTAATATTGGGACTCCCCCTTCTGAGTGATTAGACAAAATCAATAATTTAAAGATATAATCCTTCTGATTTTTGAGAATCTGTTAGTTAAGATGATTTGTATTTTCATAAATAATGTATTATTGTACTGTCTTCAGGCTAATTAAGCTAATTAGCATATTTCAACATGATGAATGGCACTTAACATGCCATTTCTACATGGAGATCAGCTAGGAAAGTAGGAATTTTCTTTTTAATAGGACATACACAAATTACCAGACCACTTTAATGACTGGGTATTTTCTTTTTTAATTCATCAATGTGCTCTTTTAAGAAATAAGTCCTAGAGAATAGATGATTTCTGTAGACTTCCACATGATAATTGTTTTTTAAAAAGATCTTAAGAGAGTCTTCATATTTAGTGGGGGTAGTATAAGAATTTTAAGAAATGAAAAACCCTGGCTATATAATACTGCCAGTAGGAAAGAATGTGCTCATGGTCTTTATGATCTCTGGACAATAATCATTTTTTTGTGGTGGTCATGGACTTTTGTCTATTTTGTTCACAGGTGAATTCCAAGCATCAAAAATTGGGCTCAGTAGAGAGGCACTCGAGTATTTATTCACTAAATGAAATGAGCTTTCAAGGAAAAATAATATAAGTAAGGGAAGTGTTTTGGTTTGTTTCTGGCTGTAAACAAATCATTTATGTAATTGAAAATAGCACTGATTGGATGCCAACTAATTTGCCCAAGGGAACAAGACAGAGGTCACAATGTCTTTTACAACTTAGCCTCAGATGTCACCCACTGTCAGACCCACAATTACCTATTACATGCACAATGAGAAGGAGAGATGTCTCAGGCTAGAACTAGTAAATACCAGAAGGTGGAGATTAGGGCCATTTTGGAAGCTGGCTGCCACAGGGACCTCCTGATAACCACTGCCAGCTTGATTTTCACTTATATAAGGTCTAACCATTCTCATTTGCTCATATATATTCAGCAGTTCCTCATTCCCAGCTGTCAAAAAAAAAAAGTCTGTAATCCCTGCATATTACTCTCAGCAGTTTGACACCAATTAACTTTTGTATCCTTCTCTCATACACTTCCAGTCACCACCCATGTACGTTCAGGAGTGTATCTCTCCTTCCTTCTCCTGTGCTTGTTTCACCGGTGATGTCCTTTGTCCTATGTGGTCCGTCTCATGCTCTCACTGCATTGTAAATCACACAAACCTCATTTGTACACCCTTTACCTTTACCTCTATCGTTTCTTACTTCAGTTACCAGCTCTCTTTTTGTCTTCCCTTCTCCATAAACCTTCTTAGGAAGTTGTTATTCCTGCTCCCAGTTCTTCAGCTTGTATTCACTTCTCAACCAACTTGTATTCACCCCTCACAACTCCACTGAATCTTCTCTTGGAAAGGTTACTGGTTTCATCGCACCAAAGCCAATTAACACTTTTCTGTGTCCAAATTGCTTGTCTGCTCAGCAGTATTCGACATCTGTGGCCATGCCTGCTTGGAAACACTTTCTTTTTCTTTTCTTAGGTTAGAGATACTACCATGGCTTTCCTCCAACTTCTTCATCTCTTCCTTTTCATTTTCCAATTCTTCTGTCTATGCTCAACTTGTGAAATATTGGATTACCTCAGGACAGGATCCCTGCCTCCAAATTTTTTCTCTTTGTGTTTCCTTATTTTATTTTGTCCTTTCCTATAGTTTTCAGTGTCTCCTGTTTTGTTCCTTGTCTCATATCAAGCTGCCTAATATGGATTTCCAGGAAGTTTAACACATCACAATTAAACTTTGATTTTGGCATATGATTTTATATTCCCTTATTTTTGCAACAGCTCCATCTGTATGTGACTTGTTTTCTCAGGAGTGGTTATAAATAATTAGGGTTTCAAAATGCAGTTTACACTTTTATATTTGTCATGATACAGAACAATGAAAGGGGACTATTTGGTGCTTAATACTCATTGAATTTAATTAATATATCAATACGGCAGGACAAATAAACCCCATAAAATAAATGCAGTCTTAACTCTGGGGAGTGGAAAAAATATCATTTTAAGCAAAATTATTAATTAACCTCACTGGAATAATTTTCACAAGCATAAATGTCTAAAACTATATCTTAAGTAAGCTTGGGAACATTTTTAGATGGATAGAACATGCTTTAATGAATACACTTAGATGAAAATATTCCTTTCCTAGACTGCCATCGTTCATTTTTGTGTAGCCCTGTGCAGCTATTTATGTGCCATTTTTACTTATTTCTTCACCGCAGCACAGAGTGTAGAGATCTTGATTCAGAGTGACTGTAGATAGTAGGTAGGTAGGTAGGCAGACACACAAATATACATAATACTACATTGTATGTCACTTCATATAAATACATGATGTTGTGGAAATGCCATTTCTTCATCTTTCAACAAACGTTTACTGAGTATCTATCATGTACATGGCACTGGGGTTACAAGAGCAAACTCACGCGTTGATACTGTCCTCTGACTTAATTCCTCTTAATGCAAACAGATTCACCTAAAAAGGTCTGGACAACTTTCTTTATATTCCTGAATGCATATGAATATTATCATCACTAAGAAGGCAGAGTTTTAGGATACATGCAGTTTCCATAATAACTGTGTGCCCATAAACTATCATTACATTTGTGCTTATGACAGATATTCAGCTAGCTAGCTAGATAATATAGATTGATGTTTAAAACAAACACTCCCATCCCTACAAAGATGCACATTGCTTTCAAACATAAATGTCATAATTTAGAAGATTATAAACTAAAAAATGTTAAAGATTATATATTTCAACGTAATCCACTATTTTTTTTTAGTCATGTTTTAAATTGTCCTTGGAATTTCAGCATAAGCTTTTTGCAGATTGGTTTAAGGTTTTTTTGTTCATCTTTGAATAAGCTCCAACACCCATTGTGATGCCTGAGTTATGGTAAAATTGTAATGAATGTTTGCTTTTAGTGCCTTCCATGATGTCCAGGTTATTTACTATAACTGAATAATTGCAGGGCAGAATGGAAACTATACTGTTACAGTCATATGGCTTCCCTTAAACACATTCTGGTTACTGAAATTACTACAAAATGAAGACTTGTTACATGTATACATTAAACACAACCAAAAGCTTCTTTTCAGAGATGTCTTCTTTTCCATCTTTCTTATACAATATAAGAAAAATGTATATTTCAATCCCAAAGTCAGTCAGCCATGAATTTCTATCCGTTTAATCAAAAAATCTTTCATGATTTTTTCTCCCTTCTTCTAGCCAAGATCTTATTCAAGTCCTCATCACACAGAAACTCTGGGACTGATCTCTGTCCATTCTATCTTCACATATCCCTTAGCACGTAGGACAGGGATTATGTCTACACTGCCTCTGTGCTGCCTATACTGCCACAAAAAGTAGGATTCTGAAACATGTATGTGATAATTTCATTTCATTATTCAAAACCATTTGGTGGATTCCTATAACCCTAGAGAATGAACTCAAATGGTTTCAATATGCAAAACTGTCCCCAGCTAACTGCTTTACTTCCACATCTCCCTCCACAACCCACCCAACTCCCATATGGTCTACACCCCAGCCACTCTGGTCTATTAATACTTATGTTTCAATTAACAGGGCATTTTCCTTTATGGTTTCATAGTTTTATATGTGGTCCTTTTAGAATGATCTTTCTTATTTCAAATGGAAAAAATATCTCTCTTACACTTCAAAGCCAAGTCAATGTCACCATTTCTGTGAATATTCCAGCCAAAAAAAAGTAGCCCTTGCAATTTGCTCATGCTTCAGTTGTAGTAGTTGTAGTATTTTGTATTATTACCATCTTCTCCAGTAGACTCTGAGCTCCTGAAGGCAGTGCACTTCTCTTATTCATAGACTTAGGGTCAGGCATGATTAATGTTTACTGACTGGATTAATGGACTAAATACAATCCTGTTATTAGGAAAGGAAAACAATCAAAAGAAGACCTAAACTAAAAAGCTACTTTCACTGCCCTCTATTATGTAGAAAGATAGAAGTTATCTTCATAAGGAACAGCCATCACGTTCTTATTACTATGGTATCTTATTTTCCTCCATCAAATATGAGGAAGAGAGGAATATGTTTCCTCTTAAAGTCATCCCTATACTCAGCTAATGCTTATCAGTGAATCATGGTCTGGTGTTACAAGTTTAGTCAAGTTTTAACTGGAAATGGAGCCTGTTGTATTTAAAGCCCTCTTAGAGGGCTTTAGAGTCTTCTCTTAGAGTCTTCTCTGCACTTACTCTCTTTGTCCGGATCAAATCTTTGTCCTCCAGGCTGGATAGCAATACTGGAAAGTGAAATAATACATTTTCCTTGCAGAAACTTTCAGGGGTGGAAATTTTAGCAATACATGTAGCGTAGAAGGGGTGGTGTGATCACCAGGTGCTCACAACGCCCTCCTATGAGAGACTATAAAGTATCCAGGGCTGTGAAATCATTCTCAGCGGCAGTATCAGATGTGTACATTTCACTTTCCAAAAAAAGTGGAGCTACTTTTCTTTTTGGAGTTTTCACTCAGTTTTATTTTGTTCACATAATTCATCTGAGTACTCGCTGTTCTAAGTGCAGGATGGCTTTATCTACTGGTCTATTATATATTCTCAAAGATAAAGATAAATTTTGATCTTACCAAGGATTAGTTTATGGAGGCTGAGCTAATGGGAAAGGTCTTGTTCTAGTGTCAACTCCCTCAAAGCGCTTCTTTTTCAAATCTGTCAAAACGCTAATGCCTGTTGTTAATATTTTCCTGTCACCATAGATTTCTGATGTATGTGTGTGTGCATGTTAAATCTTGAATTTGTTGCACACTTATGTCCCAGAAACTCTGCTTGAGAACCAGTATGTGAACCCTGGCTTTCTGGTTCCAAGCTCTGACACTGTTACACTGGCTTTGGAGATACGTAAAGAAACTCACTAACTTAAACAGAGAGTAACAAGTAACACCTAATTTTCCTAGGGTCATTGTAGGACAGGACAGGCGATCTTAAAAGGGGGCACTTTTCATTCCTGGTTAGTGGCAACAGGGAAATAAGTACACGACATTACAGACATTAAAGTCCTATAATTCCTTTGTCCTTGGTTAATTACTCCAGGGTTAGAGAATGTTTGAAAGCTTTAAACCATGAAGCATCTAAGAAAGAAACACATTTTATTACTGCAAATTTGACCAAATGCAGCAAAGATTAATTGCTGCTCTAGTTAACATATCTTGCACTCCACTCAAATTAATATGGTTAAAAATATGATTTATGTTTTCCCTACTATCAGAGTGTTGGCTTGTCAATAGTCCATAAAGAATATTTTGATAATTCAACCCAAATCCTTCCCTAGTCTTCAAAGACAGACTGTTATTGCATCTTTTTTTTTTTTTTGACCAGGACAGAGTTAAAATTGTCAGCTTGAAAGATATGTAGAGAATTTGGCTTAGGTGCAGGGATTTCAGAGACCAGAGCCAAAGTTAAGGTTTTTGTGCCAAGAAGAAGGATGGAAAGAGCATGTGACTGGACCCATCGGTAGTAAATTGCTTTTGATGATGCAACAAAAAATAATTAAAACACAACAAAGAACAGTGAATGATACCAGTAATGAACAAAATCCTCTGGAAGACAGATAAAGATACTGGTGCAGAAAAACAGCATTTCTTCCAGGAAGAAATTTTGCAATGGAAAATCCATTCCTTTAACCTTTAAAAAAAAGTCTTACTGCTTCTGTGTAGGCCCTGTCCCATTTATATTCTTTTCTCACCTCATGTTGGTAGTAATAATATTTAGTAAAATTGACTATGAAGCCTTGAGTTGGAATGTCATTATGCAATATCTTTGCAATTTTATGATCAAAAAAATACCCTTATGCCAGAACATAATAATCAGTGTAGGAGAAATGAATTTCAAACAAAATAATAATAAAAGTAATAGCAAGATAAATATCTTTTAGATGTTAGGAATTCATATACAGAAAATAATCATAGCAACATAAAGACTGACACCAGAAAACCTGCAATATTTGGAAAAGTCATGAAATAAAAATCCAAAGGCTTATGAGATAACATGCCAGAGAGAATTTAAGAATGAAAAAGATAATTATTACTCCTAATACTTATGCATTGAGTGATAATTGCTTTCTAGCTGCAGAGATACAGATTTAAAGTGAAATTTAACAAATGAGAATTGTATTTTCATACCTAATGAGATGTAGAATACTCTGGCTCTATGGTTTATTGGAACAATGTAAAATAATGACTACATTATATAATCTTTTAAGCCAGATTTTACTTTCTGTCTAGAATTCTTTTTGAAGTTTATTCATGTGACTTTGCATTTTCCCTTCAATGTGGTAATGTGTTCATGAAGCCTCAGTAATTGGACTGGAAATTTTTATAAGAAATGCAGTGTGGAATGATAGCATTTTTATTCTTCTCTCTTGTGCTTCCAGCATGCGCCCAAGAGAAGTAGTTTGGGTCTGCAATCTTTTTCTCTTCCCCTTTAAGGGCAATTCCATCATTCATCAGGCTCTGCTCTTGTAGTGGTCATCACTAGTCCTTTAAGCAGCAAAGCCCGCAGTGAGCTTCCTGAGCCCCTACAGGTCTCACCAGGTTGGGTGATGCCGTCAGGGCGACAGTGCCCTTTTGGGTGTGAAGACTAAGATTCAACAAAACAAAAATGTTCACCTCCAGTTAAAAAAAATTTTGTGACACCTCGTAATTGCTGTGTGAGGTTCAGCTGACTCTGCTTTGGAGATTATATAAGGTTATCATTGTTTATATTGTTACTACAAAGCCCAGATCTAGACACTCTACACTCTTACCATTCCACAGTAAAATGCAATCCTATTTAAGTTGAAATCTGTTTCTTTGGGGGACAGAAATAAATTTGCTACTCTTTATGAACAAATACCATCATCGTTATTTCTACTGTCTTTAAGGTAGCTTATTTTATTTCACATGGCCGTGTTTTAGGAATAATAGGCTTAAAAGTTAATGATACAAACCAAATCCCCTTCAGGGACATGCTCTACACACATGATGATGCCAAGGTATAAACGAAGCGCACTAAGGCATGAATCATCCTGCCTGCAAGAAGTGTGGTCCAGATGGCACTGGGCATGCCCCCAGGGAAGAACCTAGAGTGTCGAGGGGCCCCAGTGGCAGGTCCTGTGTGTAAAAAGATGAAACAACTGACCCGGCTGCCAAGGATGAAGAGAGGAGAGACCAATGGATTGAGATTCTGGGAGGAAGGCTGTGTGTTCCTTCCCCACATGGTGCCCAGAGTCTAACTATTAACAAAACCAAAAAAAGACAGACTTGTTTAATTGGCAGCTTCATGTCACCCTGAAGGTCAGAGTGCCAAGGGAGTCAGATTCCAGTCAGCATAAGGACAACCGTGCTAACAGTGAACACAGTGTGACACAGGGAGAGGCTGGCAAATAGAACAAGACTGAAATGAGATGATTATAGCATATGGTTCATTTATTTATTAGGCACTAAATCGGATAGGGGTGGCATGTAAAAGTATGAATGAAACCAATCAAAGAAGACGTATAACATGTACAGTCTAAACTGAAAAAAAAGAAAACTAATTTGTTTAGAAAAATATTTAATTAAATGGATTGAACCATACATTTAGAAATCCAGCTCACATTTCTGGACTTAGGTGAATTATTCCTTCACGTAATCTTAACTAATTTCAGCTCAAGCAGTACTAAAATAGAGATGTTACTGCCTGTCTTACACACAAACACACATCAGAGGTCTGCCTTTTTGCAGGGATGTTTGAAAAATTACAGCGAACATAATTTTCAACGTCACGATTATAAAATTAGAAATGTGTTTTTTGCTTTTGTGAACTAGACAATTTACTGGTATCAGTTTTTGTATTCAGAAACTCCTTCAATTGTGTTTGGTTTTAAGTATTAACATTTGCTTTAAAAATCACATGAGCTCTTGCTTCAAAGCCTTGAAATGGCCTTCGTTCAAAAGTGATGAAATTCTGAACTGCATTCGCTTGGCCGCAGACAGAAACAACCAGTTTGACACCAGGTACCTGAGAATTCTGGGCTCTAGCTGACAAGAGTGGTTCTTAAAACTGAGTGTCAAGAGATTCAAGGAATGAAATAAAAGGAAAACACAACAAAGCAAAGAGGGTGGGATTGGATCAGGGGGACCACTTTCCAAAAAGCTGTTAATGGTTGACATGAATTATTTTTGGATTTGTCTTTTTAACTATTGTGGCTGTATATTTACTCACATCATTAAAAAATGATCAGAGGCTATTTCTTCCCTATCTTTTCATCTACCAGAGTGGCTTTCCAGGACACTGGTGATCTACCCTTAAACAGCTACTAAATGACATTGTGAAGTAAACCTAAGTCCTTTTTATTAGTCTGTAAAAATCAGTCTTTTCCTTATTTTTAGTCTTAATAATAGATTTTGGCTCTTTATTTTAATTTCATCTCAGTTCTGCCTTTACCTGTTACTCCTAATTTCCCCCTTCTTCCCTTCCTTCATCTTTGGAGTCTCACTCCTGTGGGAAAAGAGAGTGGCTTATGGTGACTTTCAAGAAATAGTAGCATTGACTTGGTTGTGGTGGGTATAGATACATGTGTGTACATATTCACAGTATGATGGTAGATATATATACATATGTGTGAATCCGCACAGTGTGGTAGACACACGTTTGTGTATATATGCACATGTATGTGTATACCTACCTACATGTATATATTTTTTAACGGGAGCCAGGAAAGTGTGGCATTGGAAGAAGGATTACTCTTCCTGGTGGGCTGTAGTGAACGGCAGGGGGCAGCAGAGGTGAATGACCCTGCGCTTCTTCCGTCTGTTGTATTAGGCTCCATGCATTCTCCTGAGATGGTTAGAACTGGAGAAGATAGTTGGGGGGAAAGATCTCCAGCTGATATTTGGTTTCACTTCTTGACAGGACAAACAGATTTAACATGAGATCTGCGTGGTCCAGAGCATTGTGGAGTAGGCTGATTTTAGGGTAATTGTGTATCTGTAGAGTCTCCTTTGAGTCACAGGCTATCAGCTCATTCATCAGTCTCCCTTCCAAAACCCAGGGCACTAATCTAATCCTTGAGAATGAAGATGTGTGTGTGTGTTTCTTAATTTAACATTTTTTTTAATCTCTCCCCTCAAACATCTCCCTGGAAAGAAAATAGGATGTGGGATGACATTGTTTAAACAATTATTATTCATATTACAGAAATACATTTTTGATTTATTAGCAACCTTAATAAAAGCTCATGTAGGAACATACTTTGGTAAAATGTTAATGTCTTTTATATGCCAGATATCCCGTTACAAGCCTTAAATGCTTAATGCTTGATCTCTAATCTTCACTAAAGACTGCAAGGTATATATGAGAGTTCTCCTTTTTAAGGTGAGAAAAATGAGGCTCATAGAGATTTAAAAAATGTCTAATTAGTGGAGAGTTGCATTATTTCCATTGTACTCCATTGCACTCAAAGTAGGTGAGTCAAATTTTACAGTAGTGGAATATTTTAGTTCATTTGGCACTGACCATGTAGTTGAAGGGATAGGAGATATGTACAAAAACAGCATGGTTCTCCCGTCCAAGTCCCACAGAGGACTTAACAGTCATGACATTGACTGCTAAGCTTACGTGACTTTTTGGAATTCTGTCTGAGAAATGAGAAGGAACATTGGCATCTCAAATCTATGGATAGGACTTTATATTCTTTTTAATATGTGCACCTAATACTTTTCTAATTAACCTCTTTTCCGACACACACATACACATGCATGCACACACACACGTGTGTGTCTATTTGCAGCTTCCTTTCACTCAAGGTTATAACAAATGTCTGTGGCCAATGTCTTGGTCAGTGTATGAGTAATTTTTACACATAAATTTGCTTTTAACCACAGTATTATCACTTAGTTTTACTCTAGTATCTCTTGTTATACACTAGTATCTCCATGTTTAATCCTTGGAGCAAGCGAATGAATAAATTATTCTTTACACACAGTATTCTTGTCCCCAGTAGACTCCTTACCATTTATTGCTGAATAATTAACCCACCACTCGTGGGCGTTTGGGTCTCCGTGCTGTTGTCCAAGGCTTGAAGGGACATGCATGGCTCATTTATGCTATTAAGCCTTAGTGAGCATGGCTTTCATATTTTTTATACATATAAAAATAATTGAAAGGTTAAATCAAATGAACTTTCATTTTTAGTCCTTACTCTGGCATTTCAGCAGTTAAAAGGTACAGATAATAGAATGACTTTTGTTCTTTTTTTACAGAGAAACACTACATTTGGCTTAGCAGGGGCTTACACCATGTGTTGCCAATGACCTCTCGTCAGTGTAGCTCTCTGATTCCAGGTAGTGGGCAGCAGCATGGACATTAGATTCAGAAAAATCTGGATTCAGTCTCTAATTCTACCCTTAAACTTCTTGCTATGTGTTCTCTGCTTCAAGTTCCCTGACTACTGAGCCTCAATTTCCTTATTTATAAAGTGGATTAATAATAGCTCTTTTCAGGGTTGTTATTGGCATTATATAAACTGTATCGAAGACCCCAGAACATCATAGTTGATATTATTATGATTTACATATAGTATATACATACAAGAAGCCTCCCAAAATGTGCAACCATTTTATAATTTACTGACATCTTCTATACAGACATATTGTCCTTGGCATCTTTGATAGAGGAACAAAGAAAATAAGACAGGGACTCTCCCATGAATGAATTCATTCTAGCAGGATACATATACATAAATACACACACACACACACACACACACACACACACACACACACACATGCAAGGAGAGCGAATATCATTATCAAATACTTGACCTCTTTATCATCACCTGTCCAGACTCTGACCAGTGGCGACTGTCCTAGGTCACTGTCCCCCTTCTTGGGGACAGAATACACAACAGTTTGACCTTCCTCACTACCTTGCCACCATAGGGTGGGAAGAGAGGCCTTGGGTGATGAAGCATTGGTGATTAGGAAGTGAGTGGATGGTCTCTAAAAGTTTTACTTAGCTTTTCACTGCATGCTCACATTTGGTTAACTCCATCAAAGGCAGCCCTTCTTTAGAAAGCCAAGCATACATCTACCAACTTCCTTTTTCCTCTTTCCTTCAAACTCTGCCCTGTGTATTTTACCTCGATATTTTCAACAATATTTATATGATTTCTGGTTCTTGATTTGGGGCTACTGAGAAAGCCATGTACTTATATTGATCAGTTCCATTATGAGTGCATGACATCCAATTTCAGCTAGATCAGTACAGCCCTGCCATTCATTCTAGAATAGTGCCTATGCCCAGACCTCTCAGCCTTTGCTGCCTAAATTTTACAGCTGCTTGAGTATGGCCTCCATTACTGCAGTACTAGTTCCCATTCGTTCATCCTGTCCACTGTGTGGGTTACTCCCTTACTTGACAGTTGCCAGTGGCTTCCCACTGGCCATAGGATTGAGTCTTAAATCCTCAAAATGGAAATAAAGATGCTTTCCACAATATGGCCTTAGACTCTATGTCTAGTCTTGACTCCTCAGGCTTTAAACTCACTTTTGCCATTCTGACCTCATCAGACTATTCAGGGCTCCTGAAATATTCCATATTCCAGTGCCTTTAATCATGTAGTTTTCTTTGCTTGTCATGTCCTCATATACTTGATGCACTTGATCCCACTCAGCTTCCAAAACCCAGGTCAACTGCTACCCCCTTTATTACACCTTTGAAATTTCATATAGGCCCTTCATTTCACTGCAAGACCACCGAAGTACTTCAGCTTCTTGTGTATATAATGGAATTTGCTCACAATCAATCAAGCACAATATTTATATGGTGTTTTTGTTCCCATTTCTCTATGAGCCCCTTAAATCCTAATTTCTCCTTATTTTTATTCTTGACACTCAGCTCAGTTAATGTCATATAAAAGACATCTAATAATAGAGTTAAATTAAAATACATGTATGTGATTCATGTCTATTCAGATTTCATTTCTTGCCCTCTTCCTGCACTAGAGAATAGTAGTGAGCATGTTTAACAAACCTCCCTTGACTTTTTGTAACACAAGCTTAATTTTAAGTTTTGTTTCTATTGTTTCAACATTTTATTAGTGAGAGAAGGGTACTTGACTGTGACTTGATGCTAAATATATGAGTTAAGTAAGTAGAAAAATGAAAAATTTCATTTTATCATGATGGGGTTCTAATTTTTAATAAACCATTGTTTATCTACTGAATTCTTGTCCTGTGTGAATGATGGCTAGACTCATCTCTTTTGCTATTGAATTAATGCTTATACTAGTATTGTCTTTCACCTTTGTTCATATTTTAGGTTTGCAATCCTTTTTTCAATGTATCTTTTTATTTCATTAACATATTTGAGAGTAAATGTTTAGATATTTTTGACTTATCAAATACCAAACAGTATTCCTGTTTTGGTAAATGCTTCCATTATTTATATGTATATAATATGTACCTTTCTGAGTATTAACGTTATATATTTTATTTTGTGTCTGCTATTAGAAAGTACTGGTTTCTCAGAAGATTTTGAATGGAGATTACTTTTAATACTCTACCGAAAGATTACTTTCACACTTGATAAACAATGTATACTGGTATCCCTTTGGGAAGGAAAATTTGTACAAGAATCTTAACTTGAAGTTTGCTATTAAATGTACACACCTGCTGTTTTACACACATATGTTTTATCTCTTAATATTCCCCATCCCTTGGGGAAGACAATAAGCTGAGTTACATCCAGTAATTTTGTCATAAAATGCTGGTCTTTTTGTTTCATCAAATGGTCATCAGCCCTCGTGAACAGCAGTGTGCCAAGGACAGATGCAATCATTCATGGCTGACATTTTGTTCCAGAACTAGCTGCCTCCTCTTATTATTCTTCCTGGTAAATGCTTCCTAAGGACTTCTCTTTTTTTTTTTTTTAATTTTTTTAAACATCTTTTTTCTTAGTTTTTTTAAGTTTATTTTAATATCATTAATCTACAATTAAATGAGCAAAATTATGGTGATTACATGACCTCCTTCATCAGGTCCCCCCCACCAAGCCCATTACAGTCACTGTCCATCAGCATAGTAAGATGCTATAGAGTCACTACTTGTCTTCTCTGGGTTGTACAGCCCTCCCCGTGCCCCCCTAACATTACATCTGCTAATCGTAATGCCCCTATTTCCCCCTTGTCCCTCCCTTCTCACCCACCCTCCCCAGTCCCTTTCCCTTTGGTAACTATTAGTCCAGTCTTGGGTTCTGTGAGTCTGATGCTCTTTTTTTCCTTCAGTTTTTTCCTCAGTTCTTATACTCCACATATGAGTGAAATCATTTGGTACTTGTATTTTTCGGCTTGGCTTATTTCACTGAGCATAATACCCTCTAGCTCCATCCATGTTGTTGCAAATGGTAGGATTTGTTTTCTTCTTATGGCTGAATAATATTCCATTGTGTATATGTACCACATCTTCTTTATCCATTCATCTACTGATGGACATTCTTGGCTATTGTAAATAGTGCTGCAATAAACATAGGGGTGCATCTGTCTTTTTGAAACTGGGCTGCTGCATTCTTAGGGTAAATTCCTAGGAGTGGAATTCCTGGGTCAAATGGTATTTCTATTTTGAGTTTTTTAAGGAACTGCCATACTGCTTTCCACAATGGTTGAACTAATTTGCAGTCCCACCAGCAGTGTAGGAGGGTTCCCTTTTCTCCACATCCTCGCCAACATTTATTGTTGTTTGTGTTTCGGATGTTGGCTATCCTCACTGGTGTGAGGTGGTGTCTCATTGTGGTTTTAATCTGCATTTCTCTGATGATTAGTGATGTGGAGCATCTTTTCATGTGCCTGTTGGCCATCTGAATTTCTTCTTTGGAGAAGTGTCTATTCATGTCCTCTGCCCATTTCTTAATTGGACTATTTGCTTTTTGTTTGTTGAGGTGCGTGAATTCTTTATATATTTTGGATGTCAACCCCTTATAGGATACGTCATTTATGAATATATTCTCCCATACTGTAGGAAGTCTTTTTGTTCTACTGATGGTGTCCTTTGCTGTACAGAAGCTTTTCAGCTTGATATAGTCCCACTTGTTCATTTTTGCTTTTGTTTCCCTTGCCCAGGGAGATATGTTCATGAAGATGTCGCTCATGTTTAGGTCCAAGAGATTTTTGCCTATGTTTTTTTCTAAGAGTTTTATGTTTTCATGACTTACATTCAGGTCTTTGATCCACCTTGAGTTTACCTTTGTGTATGGGGTGAGACAGTAGTCCAGTTTCATTCTCTTACATGTATCTGTCCAGTTTTTACAACACGAGCTGCTGAAGAGGCCGTCATCTCCCCAATGTATATCTAAGGCTCCCTTATCAAATATTAATTGACTGTATGTGTTTTGGTTAATGTTTGGATTTTCTATTCTATTCCACTGATCTGTGGGTCTGTTTTTGTGCCAATACCAAATTGTCTTGATTACAGTGGCTTTGTAGTAGAGCTTGAAGTCAGGGAGCATATTTCCCCATGTTTTATTCCTCCTTCTCAGGATTGCTTTGGCTCTTCGGGGTCTTTTGCAGTGCCATATGAATTTTAGAATTATTTGTTCCAGTTCATTGAGGAAAACTGTTGGTATTTTCAGAGGGATTGCATTGAATCTGTATATTGCTTTAGGTAGTATAGCCATTTTGACAATATTTATTCTTCCTAGCCAAGAGAATGGGATGCATTTCCATTTGTTAGTGTCCTCTTTAATTTCTCTTAGGAGTGTCTTGTAGTTTTCAAAGTACAGTCTTTCACTTCCTTCATTAGGTTTATTCCTAGGTATTTTATTCTTTTTGATGAAATTGTGAATGGAATTGTTTTTCTGATTTCTCTTTCTGTTAGTTCATCGTTAGTGTATACGAAAGCAACAGATTTCTGTGTGTTAATTTTGTAACCTGCAACTTTGCTTAATTCAGATATTAGTTCTAGTGGTTTTGGAGTGGAGTCTTTAGGGTTTTTTATGTACAATATCATGTCATCTGGAAATAGTGACAATTTGACTTCTTCTTTACCAATCTGGATGCCTTGTATGTCTTTGTTTTGTCTGATTGCCTTGGCTAGGACCTCCAGTGCTATGTTGAATAACAGTGGAGAGAGTGGGCATCCCTGTCTTGTTCCCAATCTTAGATGAAAAGCTTTCAGCGTCTCGCTGTTAAGTATGATGTTAGCTGTGGGTTTGTCATATATGGCCTTTATGATGTTGATGTACTTGCCCTCTGTACCCATTTTGTTGAGAGTTTTAATCATGAATGGATGCTGAATTTTGTCAAATGCTTTTTCAGCATCTATGGAGATGATCATGTGGTTTTTGTTATTCTTTTTGTTGATGTGGTGGATGATGTTGATGGATTTTCGAATGTTGTACCATCCTTGCATCCCTAGGATGAATCCCTCTTGATCATGGTGTATGGTCCTCTTGATGTATTTTTGAATTTGGTTTGCTAATATTTTGTTGAGTATTTTTGCATCCACGTTCATCAGAGTTATTGGTCTGTAGTTTTCTTTTTTGGTGAGGTCTTTGCCTGGTTTTCGTATTAGAGTGATGCTGGCTTCATAGAATGCGTTTGGAAGTATTCCCTCCTCTTCTATTTTTTGGAAACCTTTAAGGAGAATGGGTGTTATTTCTTCTCTATATGTCTGGTAGAATTCAGAGGTGAATCCATCTGGTCCAGGGGTTTTGTTCTTAGGTAGTTTTTTGATTACTGATTCAATTTCGTTGCTGGTAATTGGTCTGTTTAGTTTTTCTGTTTCTTGTTTGGTCAGTCTTGGAAGGTTGTATTTTTCTAAGAAGTTGTCCATTTCTTCTATGTTTTCCAGCTTGTTAGCATATAGATTCTCATAATATTCTCTTATAATTCTTTGTATTTCTGTGGGTCCGTTGTTATTTTTCCTTTCTCATTTCTGATTCTGTTTATGTGTGTAGATTCTCTTTTTCTCTTAATGAGTCTGGCTAGGGGTTTATCTATTTTGTTTATTTTTTCAAAGAACCAGCTCTTGGTTTCATTCATTTTTTTCTATTGTTTTATTCTTCTCAATTTTATTTATTTCTTCTCTGATCTTTATTATGTCCCTCCTTCTGGTGACTTTGGGCCTCATTTGTTCTTCTTTTTCCAATTTCAGTAATTGTGTCTTTAGACTGTTCATTTGGGAATGTTCTTCTTTCTTTAGATAGGCCTGGATTGCAATATACTTTCCTCTTAGAACTGCCTTTGCTGCGTCCCAGAGAAGCTGTGGCTTTGTGTTGTTGTTGTCATTTGTCTCCATATACTCTTTGATTTCTGTTTTGATTTGGGTATTGACCCATTGATTAATTAGGAGAATGTTTTTAGGTCTCCATGTATTTGTGAGCCTTTTGTTTTCTTTCTAAAGTTTAATTCTAGTTTAATACCTTTATGATCTGAGAAGTTGGTTGGTAGAATTTCAATATTTTTGATTTTGCTGAGGTCTTTTTTTGTCTAGTGTGTGGTCTATTCTGGAAAATGTTCCATGTGCACTTGAGAAGAATGTGTATCCTGTTGCTTTTGGGTGTAGAGTTCTGTAGATGTCTGTTAGGTCCATCTCTTCTAGTGTGTTGTTCAGTGCCTCTGTGTCTTTACTTATTCTCTGTTGGTTGATCTGTCTTTTGGAGTGAGTGGTGTGTTGAAGTCACCTAAAATGAATGCATTGCTATTTCCTCCTTTAATTCTGTTAGTATTTGTTTCACATATGCCAGCACTCATCTGTTGGGTGCATATATATTTTAAATGGTTATATCCTCTTGTTGAACGGACCCTTTTATCATTATGTAATGTCCTTCTTTATCTCTTGCTAGTTTCTTCATTTTGTGGTCTATTTTGTCTGATACAAGTACTGCAACACCTGCTTTTTTCTCCTTGTTGTTTGCATGAAATATCTTTTTCCATCCCTTCACTTTTAGTCTGGGGATATCTTTGAGTTTCTTGTAGGCAGTATATAGTTGGGTCTTGCTTTTTTATCCATTCTGTTACTCTGTGTCTTTTGATTGGTGCATTCAGTCCATTTACATTTAGCGGGATTATCGATAGATATGTACTTATTGCCATTGCTGGCTTTAGATTCGTGGTTACCAAAGGTTCAGGGGTTGCTTCTTAACTATCTAACAATCTAACTTAACTTTCTTGTTTAGTTATTGTAAACACATTGTGATGTTTCTTTATTTCTCTCCCTTCTTCCTCCTCCATTCTTTATATACTAGGTGTTTTATTCTTTGCCTTTAGTTAGTTTTGGGTGGTCTGCTTTCTTTGCTATGATTTTATTTTCTCTGGTGACAGCTTTTTAGTCTTGGGAGTGCTTCCCTCTAGAGCAGTTCCTTTAAGATGTCCTGTAGAGGTGGTTTATGGGAGGCAAATTCTCTCAGCTTTTGCTTGTCTGAAAATTGTTTAATCCCTCCATCATATTTAAATGATAATCGTGCTGGATACAGTATTCTTGGTTCGAGGCCCTTCTGTTTCATTGCATTAAATATATCATGCCATTCTCTTCTAGCCTGTAAGGTTTCTGTTGAGAAGTCTGATGTTATTCTGATGGGTTTTCCTTTGTAGGTGATCTTTTTTCTTTCTCTAGCTGCCTTTAATACTCTGTCCATATCTTTGATCTTTGCCATTTTAATTATTATGTGTCTTGGTGTTGTCTTCCTGGCGTCCCTTGTGTTAGGAGATCTGTGGGCTTCCATGGACTGCAAGACTATTTCTTTCCCCAGCGTGGGGAAGTTTTCAGTAATTATTTCTTCAAAGACACTTTCTATCCCTTTTCCTCTCTCTTCTTCCTCTGGTACTCCTATAATGTGAATATTGTTCCGTTTGGATTGGTCACACAGTTCTCTTAATATTCTTTCATTCCTAGAGATCCTTTTATCTCTCTCTGCCTCAGCTGCTCTGTGTTCCTGTTCTCTGATTTCTATTGCATTAACAGTCTCTTTCATCTCATCCAATCTGCTGCTGAGCCCGTCGATGGCTTGTCTCATTTCTGCATTATCTTTCCTGACTTCCCTCACTTCCTCCCTTAGCTCTTGCATACTTCTCTGTAGATCCATCAGCATGGTTATGACTTTTATTCTGAATTCTTTTTCAGGAAGATTCTACATTTCCATCCCTTCAGGTTCCTTCTCAGGGGTTGTCTGTGTCTTGGTGATTTTTGTCTGTATCATGTTCTTCTGTCTTGTCATGTCGATAGGAGTGGTCGCTCGTAGGTGGCAAATATGTCAGCTGGGCTCTTTAAGGCTTAAAAAAAAAACCCCAAAACAAGAAAGAAAAAACAAGCAAGCAAAAAAAGAAGGAAGATAAAGAAAAGAGAGAAAGAAGAAAGAAAGAAAAAGAAAAAGGAATGTGAAAAAGAAAAAAATGTAAAAAAAAAGAAAAAAAAACCAAACAAGCAAAAAAAGAAGGAAGAGAAAGAAAAGAGAGAAAGAAGAAAGAAGGAAAAGAAAGGAAAGGGAAAGGGAAAAAGAAAACGAAAAGAAAGAAGGAAAAAGAAAAAAAAAGCCCACCTGGAGTGTATTCTCTAAGCGTGCTGTAGGTGTCTCTGTTGCTGCATTAATCCACAGCCGCGGGTGCGCCGCTTTTTGTAGGTCTGGCTGGGCGGGGAACGAATGGGAGGCTATTCTTTTCTGTATAAAGTTCCAGCGTGGCTGCTCCCTCCTCTCTGTCACCAGCAAAGGGGACCGAAGTTCCCCAGGACTTCCAGCCTGCAGGGCTGAGCCCACCAGAACAATGGTGCTCCCTCACTGGGCCCCCCGCCTCTCCGAGACGGCTACAAACCACGTGCGCTTTTCCCTTGTCCCAGGGCACTGGCTGCACGGTCCCGGTGCGTTCCCGGCTCAAAACCTGCACCTTCTGCCTCTCCAATGTCCGATGCACCGCATGATGTGTGTCAGCACTCCCGGCGCAGACCACCGGGGCTGGTTATTTCGCGGACCTGCTCTTCCACTCCCTCCTGGCTCCAAATCCTCTCCTCCTGCCGGCACACTGGGCTGGGTGAGTGTTCGGGTGCCGCCAGGTCGCGGTTTTGTATCTTACCCGCCTTGCGGGGTGCTGAGTCCTCCTGGGTGTGGCTGCACGCTGTGCACTTTCCTGTGTGCTCTGGTCTCTCTTTTAGGAATAGTTGTATTTGCTGTATTTTCGTAGATTTATATAGTTTTGGGAGGAGATTTCTGCCGCCCTGCTCACACCGCCATCTTCCTGGAAGTCCAGACTTCTCATTTTTTAATTTTTCCCATTGTTCTTCTCTGTTCAACGATATGAATGTTTTTCTCCTTCAGTAACCAAATGAAGCATGAAAAACAGTAGAAACCAGCCATCAACCACTAAGTAGGAAATCAACTTGAATATCATAGATTGGGAGTTTTAGTTGGGTTAATTTCTATAAAGAGGGTATAGTAAAGACCTTGTGAGGATTACTCTCAATGTAGCTTTATCAGAACAATCAGCTCCATGGCCTACTTCTTATTATATATAATTCTTACTCCTTTTTTATTTTTTATTTTGGTATCATTAATATACCATCACATGAGCAACATTGTGGTTACTAGATTCCCTCCATTATCAAGTCCTCACCACTAAACCCATTAAAGTCACCATCCATCAGAGTAGTGAGATGTTACAGAGTTACTACTGGTCTTCTCTGTGCTATATTGCCTTCCCTGTGCCCCCTCCCCCCATGTTTTGTGTGCTAATCGTAATGCCCCTTATTCCCCTTCTCCCTCCCTTCCCACCCATCCTTCCCAGTCCCTTTCCCTTTAGTAACTGTTAGTCCATTCTTGGGTTCTGTGAGTCTGCTGCTGTTTTGTTCCTTCAGTTTTTGCTTTGTTCTTATGCTACACTGATGAGTGAAATCATTTGGTACTTGTTTTTCTCTGCCTGGCTTATTTCACTGAGCATAATACACTCAAACTCCATCCATGTTGTTGCAAATGGTAGGATTTGTTTTCTTCTTATGCCTGAATAATATTTCATTGTGAATATGTACCACATCTTCTTTATCCATTCATCTATTTATGGACACTGAGGTTGCTTCCATTTCTTGGCTATTGTAAATAGTGCTGCGGTAAACAAAGTGGTGCATATGTCTTTTTGAAACTGGGCTGCTGCATTTTTAAGGTAAATTCCTAGAAGTGGGATTCCTGGGTCAAATGGTATTTCTATTTTTAGTTTTTTGAGGAACCTCCATATTGCTTTCCACAATGGTTGAATTAGTTTACATTCCCACCAGCAGTGTAGGAGGGTTCCCCTTTCTCAGCATCCTTGCCAGCATTTGTTGTTCCTAGTCTTTTCTCTGTTGGCCATTGTAACTGGTGTTAAGTGATATCTCATTGTGCTTTTTAATTTGCATTTCCCTGATAATTAGCAATGTGGGGCATATTTTCATGTGTCTGTTGGCCATCTGAATTTCTTCTTTGAAGAAGTGTCTGTTCATATCCTCTGCCCATTTTTTAATAGGGTATTTGCTTTTTGGGTGTTGAGGCATGTGAGTTCTTTATATATTTTGTATGTTAACCAGTTGTTGTATATGTCATTTACAAACATATTCTCCCATACTGTAGGATGCCTTTTTGTTCTGCTGATGGTGTCCTTTGCTGTACAGAAGATTTTTAGTTTGATGTAGTCCCATTTGTTCCTTTTTTATTTTGTTTCCCTTGCCCAAGGAGATGCGTTCAGAAAAAAGTTGCTCACGTTTATATTCAGGAGATTTTTGCCTATGTTTTCTTCTAAGAGTTTTATGGTTTCATGACTTACATTCATGTCTTTGATCCCCTTAGAGTTTACTTTTGTGTATGGGGTTAAACAATAATCCAGTTTCATTCTTTTGCATGTAGCTCTCCAGTTTTGCCAATGCCAGTTGTTGAAGAGGCTATCATTTCCCTGTTATATATCCGTGGCTCCTTTATCATATATTAATTGATCATATATGTGTGGGTTTTTATCTGGGCTCTCTAGTCTGTTCCGTTGGTCTGTGTGTCTGTTCTTATGCCAGTACCAAATTGTCTTGATTACTGTGGCTTTGTACTAGAACTTGAAGTCAGGGAGCCCAATCCCCCCCACTTTATTCTTCCTTCTCAGGATTGCTTTGCCTATTTGGGGTCTTTTGTGGTTCCATATGAATTTTAGAACTATTTGCTCTAGTTCTTTGAAGAATGCTGTAGGTATTTTGATAGGGACTGCATTGAATCTGTAGAGTGCTTTAGGCAGGATGGCCATTTTGACAATATTAATTCTTTGTATTCATGAGCATGGGATGTGTTTCCATTTATTGGTATCTTCTTTAATTTCTCTCATGAGTGTCTTGTAGTTTTCAGAGTATAGTTCTTTCACTTCCTTGGTTAGGTTTATTCCTAGGTACTTTATTCTTTTTGGTGCAATTTTGAATGGAATTGTTTTCCTGATTTTTCTTTCTGCTAGTTCATCATTAGTGTATTGGAATGCAACAGATTTCTGTGTATTAATTTTTGTATTCTGCAATTTTGCTGAATTAAGATATTAGATCTAGTTGTTTTGAAGTGAATTCTTTAGGGTTTTTTACGTACAGTATCATGTCATCTACAAACAGGGACAGTTTAACTTCTTCCTTGCCAATCTGGATGCCTTTTATTTTTTGTGTTATCTGATTGCCATGGTGAGGACCTCCAGAACTATGCTGAATAGAAGTGGGGAGAGTGGGTATCCTTGTCTTGTTGCCAGTCTTAAAGGAAAAGCTTTCAGCTTCTCCCTGTTAAGTATAATGTTGGCTGAGGGTTAGTCATATATGGCCTTTGTTATGTTGAGGTACTTGCCCTTTATATCCATTTTGCTGAGTTTTTATCATGAATGGATGTTGAATTTTGCTGAATGCCTTTTCAGCATCTATGGAGATGATCATGTGTTTTTTTGTCCTTCTTTTTGTTGGTGTAGTGGATGATGCTGATGGATTTTCAAATGTTGTACCATCCTTGCACCCTGGATTAAATCCAATTGATCATGATGTATTTTTGAATTTGGTTTGCTAATATTTTGTTGAGTATTTTTGCATCTATGTTCATTAGGGATATTGGCCTGTAATTTTTTGTTTTTGTGGTGTCTTTGCCTGGTTTTGGTATTAAAGTGTTGCTTGCCTCATAGAATGAGTTTGGGAGTATTCCCTCCTCTTCTACTTTTTGGGAGACTTTAAGGAGGATTGGTATTAGGTCTTCACTAAATGTTTGATAAAATTCAGTGGTGAAATTTTCTGATCCAGGGGTTTTGTTCTTAGGTAGTTTTTTGATTACCAGTTCAGTTTCATTGCTGGTAATTTTTCTATTCAGATTTTCTGTTCCTTCCTGGGTCATCCTTGGAAAGTTGTATTTTTCTAGAAAGTTGTCCATTTATTCTAGGTTATCCGGTTTGTTAGCATATAATTTTTTCAGTGTTCTCTCATAAATATTTGTATTTCTGTGGTGAATTCTTACTCCTCCTTTTTATGTCACCTAAGATTTAGAGCAATTATATATCTCAGGAAAATTTTCCATAAATGTATAGTAACTCATGTATTAGAGAACATGCCTTTTAGTGAATTTTTAATGTTTGTTACTATAAGTTATGCAATTTAAACCCATCAAAATTAGGGTTTACCTGGAAGTTTTACCAGTAGAAGTTTTGAGCCAATTTTCAAGTAATATGAATAATTCCATGCAATATTTTAATTAGCCAACCTAAAATTAAGTATACATTCATTGGTTAAACAAATGCTTTTATAGTGCCTACAGTATACCAAGCTCTGTTTTAGGTATGGGGATACAGAGGTAGGTGAGATGGAGAATGCTTTTGTCCTCGTAGATCTTACATTGAGGTGGAAGGACAGACATTATTAAAATGTTAAAGCCCAAGATGATACTGGAAAATGATAAGTGATAGGTGCTGTAACAATAAAACAGGGTGGTAATATATGAGAATGAAACCTACCTTGAAGGTTCTAGAAGACTTCTCCAAAGTGACAGTTGAAGAGAAAAAAAAACAGTCACTAAATATTGTATTCCTCTAATTCTAGCAGTTGCATTCCTGATACGGTCTTCTCTTTCTCCCCCAATCTCAGAATATTCTAGGCCAGTGTCAACAGTTTGAAAAGGAAATAGAAATACTTTGGATGCTTTCTAATGGGGAGGTTTTCAGGTGAAATTCTTTATATTACATACACATTTGGTATCAGTTATGTAATGAACTTTTTTTTTATTCCTCACACAAAAATGTATGCCCAGATGCATGCCTTATGTGTAGTTATTTGAACACCCACTATATGCAAAGCACTGTGCTAGATACTACTTCTCAGATTTTGTTCCATTTACCTAATGGAAAAGGCAGATATATATGTAGTTTTCACACCAGTGAATACTATGTAAGTGTTGTAGGTGCTATGAAGGAGCAGGAGATAGTGCTCTAAGGGTCAGCGGCAGGGATGTGTGTCCTAGGTGAGATCAATGAAGATTACATGAGGAAATGGTGATTCCACTAAAACTCAAGTAAGAATTAACTGTGTTGAAAGACGAAAAGGAAAAGAGCATTTCATGTAAGCATGTGGAGGGCAAAGGACTTGGCTGTTGGCGGGCTGCAAGGCTGTGGCTGTTGCAGGAGGAAGGAAGAGAAGCCTGGTAGTAAATGAAGGTGGGCAGAGAGCCTCTGAGCCCTTTAACATGAGATTCGTTTGTCTCCTACTTGAACCATAGCAGCCCCCTGATGTCAGAGCATAGACATTGATTTCATATGCTCACACTTGATAGGGCCCATTTTTAATAGCATGCCAGTTGTACTGCTCATTGAACATACTGCGTATTCATGATTTACTCCACCATGAAGGTAGATGTATTCATGCCGCAGTTATCCTGCAAGATACCCTGTTTTTTTCTGTTTAAAGAATATCTTAGTGACACATTCAGTGGATGATAAAATGGTCATGGGTCAGGTAGGTCGTTGCACCCTTGATGTCCAGATCCAACAACCAGTAACAGTTCGGTTTAGGCCATGTAGTAAATTTGAAGACGTAAAGACAGTTGTCAGGTGTTGATCTATTGACTTCCAATCATGAACATGGAAGAAAATGACCATGTGAACATGGTGAAAAGAAATTACACTTGTGTGGCAAATGGAAAGGCTCAGATGAGAGTCATACATGGGAACTTTGTGTCCACTCCATAAACAGGGACAAACTGTGTGAACTTCTTTAGACCATGTTAACATGCAGCTCCTAATCCCAAAGGAAGATCCATATATATCTATATGCATATAGGTATTTATGTCATTTTATGTGTTTGTATGAGTGAAAAAGAAACTAAACTTCCTATCTTGTATGATGTAAATGTGTTTATGATTATGTAGTTGGAAATCCTGGAAATATTGGTATGATAAAAATGGAAGTGATTATAAGAAATTAATTACACAGATCCAGCTTCATTATCTCTATACTTTACATTAAAGTGTTTGACCTAAAAGGCCCATATTGGTTGCCTAAATTTTTTTTTTATTGAGGTATTGTTGATATACAATCTTATATTGGTTTCAAATGTACAACACAGTGGTTCAACAGTTACCCATATTATTAAATCCTCACTCCCTCTTGTTTGGTTCCTATCTATCAATGTAGAAAGTTGTTACAGAATTTTTGACTGTATTTTCCATGCTGTACTACCATCCTGTGACCAGCTTATATTGTGATTGTGAATTATTGTGCCCCTTTACCTCTCTCACCTTCCCTTCCAACCTGTCTCAATTCCTTCCCCTTCATAACCACCAGTCACTTCTCAGTGTCTGCCGTTTTGTTCCTTCTGTTTTGCCTTGTTTTTATGTTCCACAAATAAGTGAAATCATGCGGTGATCATTTGTCTTTCACTGCCTGGTTTATTTCACTGAGCATACTACCCTCTAAATCCATCCATGTTGTTGCAAATAGCAGGATTTCTTTTCTTTTTATGGCTGGATAATATTCCATTGTATATATTTACCACATCTTCTTTATCCATTCATCTATTGATGGACACTTAGGTTGCTTCCATATCTTGGCTATTGTAAACAGTTCAGTGATAAACATAGGGGTGCATATATCTTTTAAAATTAGGGATTTTGTTTTCTTCAGGTAAATTCCTAGAAGTAGAATTACTGGATCATATGGTATTTCTATTTTTGTTTTTTTGAGGAACCTCCATACTGCTTTCCACAGTGGCTGCACCAATTTACATTCTTACCAACAGTGTAGGAAGATTCCCATTTCTCTGCATCTTCACCAACATTTGTTATTTCTTGTCTTTTGGATAGTGGGTATTCTAACTGGTGTGACATGATACCTCATTGTGGTTTGGATTTGCATTTCCCTGATGATTAGTGATATGGAACATCTTTTCATGTGCCTGTTGGCCATCTGTATTTCTTCTTTAGAAAAATATTTGTACAGCTCCTCTGTCCATTTTTTAATTGGGTGATTTACCTTTTGGGTGTTGAGGTGTATGAATTCTTTATATGTTTGGGATGTTAACCGCTGATCAGAAGAGTTATGAGTATATTATCTCATACTTTAGGTTGCATTTTTTTGTTCTGCTGATGGTGTGCTTTGCTATACAGAAGTTTATTTTACTTAGATTTGGTCTCTCATGTTTATTTTTTACGTTGTTTCCCTTGCATGAGGAGATATGTCCAGGAAAAAAATTGCTCATGCTTATGTTCAAGAGATTTTTGCCTATGTTTTCTTCTAAGAGTTTTATGGTTTCAAGACTTAGATTCAGGTCTTTGATCCATTTCGAGTTTACTTTTGTGTACGGGGTTAGACTATAATTCAGTTTTATTCTCTTGCATGTAGCTGTCCAGTTTTGCCAACACCAGTTGTTAAGAGGCTGTCATTTCCCCATTGTATGTCCATGGATCCTTTATTATATATTAATTGACCATATGGTTGGGTTTATATCTGGGCTCTCTAGTCTGTTCCATTGGTCTATGGTTCTGTTTTTGTGCCAGTACCAAACTGTTTTGATTACTATGGCTTTGTAGTAGAGCTTGAAGTTAGGGAGTGTAATTCCCCCAGCTTTATTCTTTCTTCTCAGGATTGCTTTGGCTATTTGGGTTCCATATGAATTTTAGGACTATTTGCTCTAGTTCTAAAATGCTGAAAAATGCTGCTGGTATTTTGATAGGCATTGCACTGAATTTGTAAAATACCTTGGGCAGGATGGCCATTTTGAGCACAGGATAGATTTCCATTTATTTGTGTCTTCTTTAGTTTCTCTCATGAGTGTCTTATATTTTCCAGATTATAGGTCCTTTATCTCCTTGGTTAGGTTTATTCTCAGGTATTTTATTCTTTTTGATGCAATTGTAAAAGGAATTGTTTTCCTGATTTCTCTTTTTGCTGGTTTATTGTTTAGTATATAGGAATGCAACAGATTTCTGTGTATTAATTTTGTATCCTGCAGCTTTGCTGAATTTAGTTATTTAATAGTTTTTTTGTGAAGTCTTTAGGGTTATCTAAACATATTATCATGTCATCTTCAAATAGTGACTACTTTACCTCTTCTTTACCAGTTTGGATGCTTTATATCTCTGCTTTGTCTTAATTCCATGGCTAGGACCTCCAGTACTACGTTTATCAAAGTGATGAGAATGAACATCCTTGTCTTGTTCCTCTTAAAGGAAAAGCTTTCAGCTTTTTGCTATTAAGTGGTTGCCTAAAATTTTAAAATAAACTTGTTAAGAAATAAGTGTTTTGGACTTAAAGGAATATTATTCCATAAAAAGATGTGAGGATATTCTATTTTAAATGATTTCGCAGAATATACATCTGAAACTACACACATCTTCCCAATAAGTGTATTGATCGAACCCTCAAAATTGCTTTCTCAGGGCAGAAAAATTCCTATAAACACAAGAGTCACTGACTGAAGACCTTGCTCCAAGTATAGTAGCTGTTGGGAAAGATTTTTGGCTACAGAGAATGGTCCATGCCTGTTGGCCCTCCATGTTGCCAGATGCTCATATCCATTCTGGGACATACGATGCAAGGACAACATTTAGGAACCTCACCACCTCTTGCCTCCTTGAGTCTTGAGCTCCCTAACTAGTCTGCCTTCTTTTCTCCACTTTTCAGAATCTTAGGTTAATATAAAACTATATATATAATGTTCAGGGCTTTTAGCTCTTCCTATTATTAGCAAGAGAAATATGGAAAATAAGTCCACTAAAATCTTCCAGGAAGAAACCACAGTGACTTAATAAGTATAACCTTGATGGAAAAAGAGATCAGAGAGTGATACAGAAACTCTAGAAACAGATGGAAAATATGATAAAGGTGTCAGTGGAGAAAAGAATTGCCAATCAATAATTTTTGGAAAAACGGGCTAGTAACTTGGAGAAAATTTATATATTTACCTCAAATGTATGAAAATTCCAAGTGGCTATACTTTATTTATAATAGATCTACAATTTTATGACTCTATTCTTTTAGCATTTCTTACTGCTTTTCTTACATGACCCCAAGTAAAAGTGGCATTAAGTATGAAGGCAAACACGCTGCCCAACCAAACCCATAATAGGAAAGGTAAAGGACCAGCATGCAGGACACAAGGGAAGTCAGTTCAAAGCTGGGTTAAAAGATTAAATTGTAAGAAGAAAGTGTTACTCAAATTTCTGAATTTCTGTAATTTAAATATTATATCAATGTCTTTTTTTTTTTACTATTATTAGTGTGGCTAGTCACTTTTCATATGTTTCTCACCTTAGGTTCTTGAATTTAGTGTCCACATGAATGCAACAGATGTGTATCTCGGGAAGCAGTAAAGTCATGAATTGAGAGATATTTCTTTTTCTCAGTTTCAAATGAATGGAAATCAGAATAACTTTTGTTCCACATACATAGAAGACAAAGATAAATATAACTCTATGTACATAGCATTATGTTACAATTAGCCCTAAATTGTTATTAGCTCAGGGTCCAATGTTTTGTTTTCATGATGAATTCATAAGAAAAATGTTGCCTCTGAAGCTTATAATCAAAACAGTGGAACAGAGGGGAGTACTCAGAGGAACGACAAGGTGTTTTTTAGCTCTATTATTTTTTTTTAAGTTGTTCTGATACATATATATATACATGTATATACACACACGTACATACATTTATATACTGCTTCTATAGCAATTTATTTTTATGACTTGCTCCTGTATTAGAGTATTACCTCCACAGGTGAGGCTCCTTACTTTTCACAGTTTTTATTCCTGATGTCTACCATTATATGTGGCACAATGTGAGCTTTGAATGTTGGCTGAATAAATGAATGACTGGATGGATGAGTCAATAAATCAATTTCCATTGCACATTTGGGTGAATACTTGTGATGATGATGGTGATAAGATTTGATATATCTAAAGAGAAACAATAGCAAATATATTAGAATGATATTGTATAATAACCCATCATGAGGTTGATCCGTAGTTGGTTTTCAAGAGAATTCACTCTCTTTTTCTTTTCCTATTACATAAAATGACAATATGTTATTAACATATCTCTTTTATTAGAAGGCCAGTTGTAAGATTTAAGAAAAAGGTTCTCATTTTAGTGATTAAAGTCATCACATAACCTTCTGTAATATTATTCGTTGAAAGCCTTTTGGGGGCCTGTCATAGTTAATGAGTCACTCTCTAAATTGCAGAAGCAGATAAATAGGAATAATTAGCAATGCAAGTTAAGCTTGTAAAAAGACAGACATCAATATCTAGGCTTGTTATAGTGCTGTGTGTCAGACAGACCCTCTTTATTTCAGTCTTTAATTTAACTAATCATTCCTTTGATCCAAAAATCACTAAGACATCACTGAGAGTCAAAGAGGAACCTTGAAAGAGGCTTCTCTGCTTTAGTCATCAGAAGGATATGAAATTCCATTAATTAGGTGCAACTTTCCCATCTTCTTCAATGCAGAAGATACATGAGTCTCTGGATATAAAGATTTCTTGTTGTTTTGGAAAGGATGTTGAAAGATCTGTGTCTGCACTTTGTCGTTGGCAAAGTTAATCTTAGATTCCCCAATAAGAGCTCCCCTTTCTCTGATTGAGCAGAGGAGGAACTGCTTGTTCTGTGTGTGTCTCCCTCAGCAGAACAAGGTGTCAGTTGTACTTATTAACATTAGTTTCCTAAGAGCATGGAACTGAGTGTGTAACTCCTTTGGATCCCCTCTTGACACATTTCACTTTTCTTTAGTCTCTATATATTTTTAGATATGTAAATTATACATGTCCCAGTTGTGTGCTGTAAATCTGTTGGAACACCGTGTCGTTCCTCTGAGTACTCCCCTCTGTTCCACTGTTTTGATAATAAGCTTCAGAGGCAACATTTTTCTTATGAATTCATCATGAAAACAAAACATTGGACCCTGAGCTAATAACAATTTAGGGCTAATTGTAACATAATGCTATGTACATAGAGTTATATTTCTCTTTCTCTGCTATGTATCCATCATCATGATTTATAAAATTATCTAATTCCCCAGAGAGGCTAGGTCCAGAATAGCAAAGAACAATATGTACAATCTAAGTCTCATCCTTGTGCATAACTGGCTTATCTTCTGTTTTACTATAAGTGTCATTTTTGTTTCTTTACTGTGGTTATGTTATGTGTCCTATCATGCTGTGTTATACTGGGACTATTCAGATATCTTAATGCTGTATTACTAGTAGACTTATCTTGGATATTCTGGGCTGATATCTATATAAGTTTCTTAGATAATTAATTTTTCCTTTACAGTGGAAGAATGTGGTATAGAAATAGTTACAGCTGATGACTATATAATAACCATATTATAATACAATTTTTAAGTCAAAATAATGTAATAATAGAATAATAGAAAATTTGAAATCTGACTAATCTTAGAAATGATCATTTCCCCTCCATGCTTAGTTGGCATCACAATTCCTTTGTCACATCCATCAGGGATAAGTGATTTCTCCCATACATTCCTCCTTTCATCTGTCTATTCTCTTAAGTTATTTCAGTTCTGTGAAGGAAGCTGCAAACTCAAAAATAAAAGAGTAAGAATAATAGGTTGGGGAAGCATCTGGAACTATAAACCCAGGGTTTCTGCAAACTGTTCAGATTCCATCAGATACTGAGAATTAGTGCACGTGTAAAGGCAGGTGGATTTACCTAAGTAGAGCACTTTTAAGTAATGGTGTCTCTCAGAAACACCAGAACAAGCTTGTCACTGTGTCTGCTAGTATTGCTTTTGGGAAACACTTTAGTAGATTAATTTGTCTCTGTTTTGATGAGGTAAGGTATTATGGATATTATCAGAGTTCCAATTTTTAAAATCAGTTTCCATTAATCAAATGCTTCTGTTCTAAGTGACTTTTTCTTCTTCTTTTATATTTATTTTCCTGATGCAAACTTTTTTCCTTTAGACAGAGAAAGGACTGTCAAAAGTTTGGCAAGAAAGTGGACAGAACTCTGGTGATCATTGGCAACAGGCTGTCATCCTGCTAGGAAAGTTAAGGAATTTTGAAGTCATATTTCAAGGTATCAGAACAAGGGATCTAGGAGGAGGAGCTGCAATTGATGACATTGAATTTAAAAACTGCATGACTGGTGAGTTTCTGGAAAGCACTTCCACATTCATAATCTAGCTAGTTTATCTTTGCTTTACATTTATAAAATATTCTGCTGTTACATATTTTGTACTTAAATAAAAATCAACTGAAAGAGATAATTTCATAATTGTTAAACTTAGAATTACATGTTAAGAGCTAATAGCTTCTCCATCCTCCAGTGGCATGAATAATTCCTCTCTGCCTTCCATACCATCCCTTTTAAAACATTAGATATGTTCTCCTTTCAGTTTATTTTTCAACCCAATTTAAAGTGTAAACCTAATATATACACTTATGTAACTTAAATTAATTAAAAATGAACCAGTAAAAAAAAAAAGGTTAGAAAGCTGGCAGTTAGTGGATATGTAAGAAATAAATTCAACCAAGTATAATTCAAGCAAAATTTGAGCACAGAATAATGATGCTTAGGGTATATAAAATGCTACTCTAGCAAGTAAACAGTAACTTGAAAGAATTTCCTATCATTTATCAAGCTTCTAAATGTGAAGTCTAACTATACTCAGATTTTCTTTACAAAAGTACCCAGAAAGTGTTAAAAGTAATTATAAATACATTTACACAGTTTCACAACTGGCAAAGTTTTTTCTGGGGAATTATTCCATCTGATTTCCAAAAGAGAACTATGTGATATATATACTGCCAGTGAGAGATGCGCCTTCTGTAGTTTTCTGCAGTGATTCAATTGGAGACAAGCTCCTGGGACTGACAGCTAAACTTGAGAGCTATTTAACTTTATTGTTGTTCTCATATTAAAATATCACTGAAGCTGTTCAAAAACATGACTTTGGTTTTGGTGATTTTATAGCATCTGCTCTTTTTATGAGCAAGGCGGCTTCAAAGGATTCTGCTTAGAAGCCAGTCTTTTAGAGTTTGATTTTCCCTTGACCTTTCCAGGGAAGGTGGCTTCTATTCAGCTACCTTTTGTATGTTACGTACCTAAAGTCAGAATTCACGCACCCTAGGTGGTCTAGGGAGCACGAGGCTCCAGATATTGATGTCAAGCAGGAGACAAGATCTGGGCTTGGGGGTGTTTCAGAGAAGCTGCCTGGTTAGCAGAAAATGGGGTTCTGAACATATAATCAAGAAAAGGTATCTTAGATATGAGCATGTGCTTCTCCATCTCTTTTTACTAACTTTCCTGGTAACATGCTACATTTCTGTTATCTCAGTCTATAAATGATTCTGGCAAGTTGAAAAAAAAATTCTTCAAAACTTTTTCTGAGATTTTAGAAAGAAAAGTTTCTATTAAACAAGAAAGATTCCTTTCCTCTCAAGGGAAGTAGAATGATTTCTATATGGGTTGAATCAGGACAGAAGAAAACAATTATTATTCAAACTTTTCCAGATTTAATATGGATATTTGCACTGTTTCTTTCCCTCCTTCTCTTAATGTCCTGTGAGAATTTCCATGATTATAGTTAATTTTGCTCAACTGGATCCAACGCACAGCATATTTTAATATTTTATGTTTATGATAAGTACTTTTAAGTCTATAATTCTGTCATCAAAATAAAGAGGCAGATTGTGATCATTTATAGTTGAATACATTCAATTTGTGATCATTTATAGTTGAATACATTCAATACATGTATATTGAATACATTTAGAAAAAACTAGCAATTCCTTTTAATAGCCCAACCTGCTACAAATAACAAGAATTTTTGAATTATATTTTAGTTAAAATATAAAGCAGAAAAAAAGCATTATGAGAAAGCTTGAAAGACTATGTATGGAACTAACAAAACCGATTTTTGTCACCTTGGTTTTGAATTATATACCAATAAAATATCAGTGCTGTGAAGTATAGTCGAGGGTCTTAAGAATGTATTAACTTATTAACTTAGCCAATTTAGAAAATGAGAATGCAGTTTGATTAAACACCTAAAAATCAGAGAGGCACTATAGAATTGTGAGTGGTTCAAGGCAAGGCGTCTCGAGCCAAACTCAATATTCCCACCCAGTGGTGGGTGTGGAATCTGGCTCTGCCACTGACTAGCTTGGGGGACTTTATTTCACTTTGCCTCAGTTTCCTCACTGATAAAATGGGGATGACAATAGTAATATTTCCATCATAGATTTCTGTGAGTATTAAGTATGTTAGTATATGTGAAGTGCTTAAAGCGGTCTTGGTACACAGTATAATTTATCTAATAGATTAAATTGTTAGAATTATCATTAGTCTTAGTAACCATGCCATATTCTCAAATGGTGCTATATTGCCCGGCATCAGGAAACAAACCTCAAATCATATGCAAACAGGTCACGGTAAAATCTGTCGTGGCATTGTTGCTGTTTCCCATTCGAGATTCAGAATTTAAAACATGACTGTGTTGGTTTCTCTGCCCCATATTGCCAATCACAAAACACCACCTATTAGATGATACCATTTATATTAAATATCCAGAATAGGCGGATGTGTAGAGACAGAAAAGAGGTCAGTGGTTACTTAGGGCTGGCTGAAGGAAAAGAGGGTGGGGAGTAACTGCTAATGAATATGGCATTTCTTTATCAGATGACAAAAATGTTCTAAATTTTGTGTGGCAATTATTGCACAACTTCATAAATATACTAAAACCGTTAATTTGTTAACTTTATATAGGTGGCCTTAATGGTATATAAATGACAAATTATAAATTAATAAAGTTGTTTAAAAATATACATGAGGGAGAATTTTGGAAAGGTGGGTGGCAGTGGTGGTGGTGGCAGAGTAGCTTTGGGATTTTCCTCAGTCCTCACATCAGAACAGTCAGAGCAAAGTCAGCCATAGAAAACATACATAGCAAAATTAAATGAAAATGCATCCCTACAAAACTCAATTTATAAGCAAATTGGGACAAACCACCAGCAGCCACAAGACCTGGGTGGCACTTTTATCTGTACGGGAGACGGCGGTTGAATCATAAAAGAGCCAACAGATATTCACTGGCAAATGCAGCCAGGGATTGGAGAATGGCACTAAACTGTACAGAGTTTACCCACTTTGAGGATGAGTGGCCCAGTAGGGGGGTGGGGGGCGCTGTAGTAACGTCGGCGGGGCGGGAGCAGTCTACACGCTGTGAACTTTCAAAATATGTCCACCAGGATTCCTTTCCAGAACAACAGCCCACACTGAAAACCCCAACAAAACAAAACAAACGAAAAAGGAATAAAGAAAAATCTCACTGGGAATGGTATCGCAGATGAGGAGACTGAGGGCCAGAGGAAGGGAAGAGAAGACCCATGTCTAAGTGGGATGGGGAACGGAGCCAGGACATCTCAAAAAGCAAGTCAGCATATCTTTTAGAGATTGATGCAGATTCTGTAGACGTACAGCCTTTTCCAGGGGTTTGACACTAATCATTTAACTTTGGTCCTGTCATTTTAGAGCCTCAGTTGCCTCATTTTCAAAATGATAAGATCATAATAGACAACCCCAGAGATTTCTAGGGCTATCTGACAACTCTGGAATCTAAATTTCAGAATTTCAGAATTATTAAAATTTCAAAATAACAGAGAACAAAGTTTAAAACTGATGAAGAGTGAAAAGTAGAAAAGGTAGAGAATATATATAAGATGGATATATATTTGGTGGCTATCCACTTTACCTGCAAATGAGAAAGCTGAGCTTTGTATTTACTTTTTACTTTCCATTCAAAACCTTGTAACTCAATTTATTAGATAATATGTAGTACTTGGCCAACATAATGCTATATATATTCTTTTTTATTTCTTTGCATTCTGAATGCATCATGAAGCTATTTTCAATTTACTATCAAATCTATGATATCTTTCTTAAAAGAGAATTAAAGTAAAGGAATAGTACATTCTTTGGTCTGTCCAGGGACACATGAAGAAGCATATCTCCCTTTTGGACAAGTTCACAAGAAAGCAAGTAGCTTATTCATAGAAAAATAAGTGACAGATTATGTATTTGATATCTTCTCTTTTTTAATTCAAGTTGATTTAAAAATGGTATGTACAAAAATCTTATAAAATGAAACTACCATTCTATAGAACTGAGAAGTAGGAAGAAAATTCTTATAGAAAGCAAAGGAATGTTCTGTGATTGTAATTATAAAAGTGTCAATTCTAAATGTAAATGACTACTCAATTTTCAATCAGAATATTATTTATGAAGTACAGTCATTTATTAAGTACAATCATTCAGCTGATACTAGCTGAATTTACTATTAATACCAAGTAGTGTTTATGTCAGTAGTTGGAGCCTGGGGTCTGCAACAAGACGGCTAGGTGCAAATCCTAGCTGCCCACTTGCTGTCTGCTCTGTGGCTTTAGGCAAGTTACATAATACTGTTTTGTTTGATTTTGCTCAGCTGTAAAGTGGTAAATATACAGCTTTCATCTCCTAAACTCTTATGCAATTAAATCATTTGCAACATATAAAGTGCTTTGAAGAATGCATGCACTATGGGAAGCCCCGACTATTTGCTAGAAGTATAAATGAACAATAAATAGCAAAGGCTTGGTGTTGTTTTAGGCAGAGCACTTCTTATTTAATCATCTAAGAGCTGGTTCAGTTGAGTTCCATGTGCAGGAAGCTCTTATCGATCGCCTGGGCTGCAGAAAGCTCTGTGTGGGTGCACTTGGCACATCTCCTCTGAGCACAACTGAAAAACGTGTACTACAAAGTATTTGCCTTCACTGATTTTCCATTTCCTCTTTCAGTGTCCCTTTCTTGACTCCCGGCATTTCCTCTCCTTCACAGGTTTTTCCCCCTGGTACATTTCCTGGGCTGCCCTGTGAACTGTCTCTAACTGTCTCAGTTAACCTAGTACCTCAGGGTGAGAGCCAATAGTGGTTTAAAATGTTGCTTTTTCTACTAAAAAAATCTAGAAAATTCAACTGAATGATGACTAGTTTTTAGTTCAGGGAAAAGGGAGAAATAATTTAGGTAATAAAAAAATGCTTCCAGAAAGCAATAAAATCTTCTGAGTAGACAGTAGCATAGTAGCTATTCTGTCTCTGTCCAGATTTATTCAGGGCAGAACACATCATGCTCTCCAAATAATCCTACCTATGCAAAGAGGGAAATACCTTGGGACTAAAGAGAAGCCCGCATCATTGTGATTTTAGATGTCTAGCACATTGTGCACATTGTCTCCACACATGACCTGAAAATACTTTCTTTTTATTATAACCTCTTTCACACCTTTCATTTTTCCTTATCAAAATTGTATGTATGACTCCTAAGTGTCCTTTAAGCAGTAATTGATCTGGAGTGAGAGATGGTGGCTTGATGATAATGGTTCCAGCACAGCACTGCTCTGGATTAAAATTGAACTTGGGAGATCACAAAACAGTGATTGTGCCATATCAAATTCACAGAGAGATAAATCTATAAACTGAAGCCTGTAGAGTTGACTTCAAAACTTACCTTCTTCACTTACTTTAGATGAAAAGCTGAATTTCTGCTCCACCTATGAGTGCTCCAAGTATTGCATTTAAATCTCTAACACTTTTCTTTTAAAGTAAGTGTTGTGAGAAAAGAAAAGAGAAAGGAAGATAGAATTGAGTAGAAAAAAATAATAAACATCTCACCCCAATGAAAATATTAAAAGGGACTTTTCATTTTAATAACCAGTGGCTAGGTAATGTGTAGCACTGCATAATATAAGGATGGATAAGGGATGGATGGATGGATGGATGGACACTTTGAAGGTTACAGTTGGCAGAGGCCTAATTGAAATGAGGCAACCACACAAACACCTCAGTGAAGAGTCCTCCAGCCTCAGATCAGTGAGGCAGGCTTACTAGGAGGGCAGCACCTTGCTGGAGCAGAAGGAAATTAGGACAGGGAGATGGCGATGGGCCTCAACATTCAGACTTTATCATCAGAAATGCTTGCTCCCTACTGTAGATCTTCTCATAGCACAGGGGTGAAGCAAACCAACTCTGGAGTCAGACTTCTTTTTTTTTTTTAATCTAATTTCAGCACCTTTATGGTGCTTTTTTTAAAGTTTATTTTGATATCATTAATCTACAATTAAATGAGTAATATTATGGTGATTACACTACCCCCTTCATCAGGTCCCCCCCCACCAACCCCATTACAGTCACTGTCCATCAGCATAGTGAGATGCCATAGAGTCACTACTTGCCCTCTCTGGGTTGTACAGCCCTCCCTGTGCCCCCCGAACATTACATCTGCTAATCGTAATGTCCCTTCTTCCCCTTTGCCTCTCCCTTCCCACCCATCCTCCCCAGTCCCTTTCCCTTTGGAAACTATTAGTCCATTCTTGGTTTCTGTGAGTCTCCTGCTGTTTTGTGACTTCTTAAGTTTAAATCCTGTTTCTGCCACTTACTTGCTCTGTGACCTTGAATAAACTCTTATCAACTCTGTGCCTCAGTTTCTTTATGGCAATAAAAACTGAGCCTACTTGACAGGGTAATTGTGAGGCCTTAACAAGTTAATATACGTCCAGAGCTCTCACAGGAACTCTTCATGGTAACTAGTCAATAAAGGTTGGACATGATTGTCACCATAATCATCACTCTCCTGTTTAGTTTAGTCCTCTCTGGAAAATTGAGGTTCCCAGAGGTTACATTAAATAATACCAGCCAGGTTCATTTCCTTACTGATGCTTAGTAGCACAGAAACTTAGCCATATTTAGCCATAACAGCATAGAGTGCTACTAAAATCACGATGAATACTTGGAGGTAAAAACAGTCACAGACCACCAGCTAATTTCTAGTTTGTCAATAATTTCAAATGCTCTTGAAAGAGAATGGGTTAATACCAGACATATCACTAGTGTTCCTAACATTGGAGTGGTTTAGTAATATATATAGCAAATCATGTTTTTAAAATTTCTAATATTTAACCAATTTTCATGGTTACAGACTTATTTTATTTTGGATTCAGAAAAATTTTCAGTAAGGGGAGGAAGAGGGAAAAAATCTTATGTACAAATGTTATAGAATTTGAACCAAATCCAGTTCATAGCAGATTCTTTATCTGGTTATATATGATTGTTTTCATTATAGGTTTCCTTATAAAGTGCAATGCACCTTTTGTACCTAAAGTTAACATTTTCTGCCAAGAATTGACATAATTTGTTAAATATACTCTTTATGTCAGAGCCAATTTCCTTTCTCTAAATTAAACCTGGTACTTCATATTAAATTTAATCTATTGGCTAGATAAAATGCCCAATTATTCTCAAGTGAAAAAAAATAGTCTTTTTTGAAGTAAGTACTTTATATTTCTGCAAATATTTTTTATTGATTAAAAAAAGTGTTAGGGTCATGTCTTAAAATATTTCGTTATAATTAATGTATACCGGATTATATTACCTTTCCCAACTTATGTATTGATATATGTAACCCCTTCCATATATAAGTGCATGTTTTACTAAATACATGCCATATATTAATGCAAAAAAGACTCATTTTCCACATCTGTCTACATCTGCCTGGTCCCCTGAATTTGTGAAGGAAAGTTCCTCTGCCCACTTGTTTTAGATATGTATAGCAAGTGACTGAAAAAATAGTGTTTTTGAGATTTGGGGGTTATTTTTTAAGTATCATATAATCTAGTCAGCCCTACTTAATATACCATGCAATTCCTATGTTACATAGGGAGATATTTTTACTGTTGGAGCTATTACAGACTTATACTGTATGTGTAGAGTTGCATTTTACATTGGGTCACCCAGCACTGTGACCCTGGAGGCAAAATACATTTGTCATCTTTAAGGTCACATCATAAGGATCATGGTTGTTTAATTAATGAACTAAAAGAAACTACAGCCAAGCTATTAGTCCTTTACAAGTTTTTTCAAACTGAAGATGTAAGAGAAAAGTAGCTTACCTTTCAGATTGTAATATTCTAAATGTTAAGAAACAGTTTCCAGCATCTCAGGCTCCTGCCTTGTGGGGAAAGTGGGAGAATAAAGTTGACCCAAACCAAATTCACAACCAAGTGGTGGGGATTTTGACCCTCCACTTCCAGTCGTTGCCAGCTGTAGTCCTGACTTTGCTTCATTGCTTGAATTTGGGAGCAGACCTTAGGAGAGAGAGTCATCACCATAGGCAACCAACATTGTTCTTCAGGAAGACTGAGAGTCAGGTTACTTGCTTCTTGAGTCAGGGAATAGATTCTAATTCCTGGTCCAGTGCCCCTATTTTAAACAATAGGACTATGGAATTCAATTTATTATATCTTTAATCAGCTACTTTAAATTAAAAAAAACAAAGTCATTGGTGGATCTAATTACTTTAACATTGTATTCAAATAAGCCATTTGTAAAATACCTAGAAAATAAAAGGTATTACTTTATCTCTCAATAAAATTGAGAATATTAATGTTTTGTTGTCAAAAAGGTCTATTTTTAAAGATGTAATTATATCATAATGATAAACTAAGTTTTGTAATTAATGCAATTATACTTTATTATATTCCAAGTGCAATGACATAATTTGATTCATTCATAATGCTAAGGAGAAATAATTACTTGAGTAAGGCTTAAATAACCCTTGAAATATCCTGAGTTTCAAGTGAAGGCTACCTTAAATCTGAATATGGCCATTATTCTTGATTCATATGATTTCTAATTAGAATTTGTTTTAATTACAATGAATATTTCCACATTTAATATGTAGGTTAGTAGGACTATTGCATAGAGTATTTGTGACAATATGGCATTTCAGTTTTTAACTGAAGTATATTTTGCTAATTATTTTCTATTCAAAGTGAATTTTAATACCAATAAGAATTCCATTTTACATTTGTGATACTTATTCTTTTTATTTCCCACTATGCATTTGAAAGATAAGCTGTTCAGTCCTTAAACATCACCACAAATATATATAATATATCCAAGCTACAAGTGTACTTAAAATAAGTAGATGTGGAACTCAAGAAATTTGTATTAATTGGACCAAACATAAAAAAGTAACTTCAAAAAATCTCCATGTATTTATACATCACAAATGTTAAGCCAAGACTAGAAACCCAATATTTTGCCAATTATGTTTGATGGAACATATGCATGCACAGCATGTCACACACACACACAGGTTTTTATGAGTTTCTGAGAAACCTCATATTTTGAATAATCACACAAGAAAAGGACTTATGGGAAAATGGGGCTGGGGTAAGCCACTATAAATATAGGTAACTAAGTTACCCAGCACTAATGAACAATAGCAACCATAATATAAATAGATACATAGTCTAAAACATTCTGAAATTCTAATAGAGGAACATTTCAGTAAATGTAGAACTTTACCAACAAAGTGGGGTGAGTTGGGAAGCAAGGAATCTTGCTGGAAGGATGGCATCAGGATGTTTTAAGGTTAAATTATGGAGACAAGGGAAAAGTACCCAAAGAGTGGAGAAATGATACAATAAGTAAGCACTCACAAGAGAGTGCGTGCAGAAAACAGAGTGAAAAACCCAGAGTGAGCCACACACTGGGCAGCCCTGGATCCTTCCATGGCTCTCTGGCTCAGCTGGGTTGGTGTACTTCCTTTGCACCCGCAGGGCTTTGGCGGTACAAGACGTTATCATTGTGGGAAGATCATGGAGGACGCAACACGATTTTCTTTGTGTGTTGTACTGACCTAAGTCCTGCATTGATCAAATACCTACAGTATTCATTGTTTTACAGAAGCACACATTGGATCCATAATAATTAAGGCAATAGAGGGAAATATTAATCTATTGAACACCTAGTGGGTGCCAAGATCAAACTAGACCCAGTGTATATGTGATCTCCTTCAAAGAGGGAATAAGGATGTTTAACCCAGAATGGGTTCTTTGAAGGTCTGAACAAAAAAAGTGACACAAATTGAAAAGTTGCCTCAGAGGAGTTGGGAAATACAGTTTTAAATTGATTAAAAGATCAGGAAGGAGCTTGGCAAAAGAAACTGAGTGTAGTTTGGATTTTTTCCCACTAGTTTACATTTTGGTCTTTTAGTCTATACATTCTCATGATAATTTCTGAGAAATCTCTGAGTTAATTAAGTCTAATTTAAATGCCAATAGCATCAAACTTAAAGGGAGTTTAAGGATAAAGGAGATTTCAGGAAACTGAAGATCAGGAGCTCAGTCCAGCTTCAGGCAGGTTCAAAAACCAGGGACTGAAAAGAGGGAACTTGAGCTAACACCTCTCCGTGCCTCGTGGCTCCTAACTGCTTCTCTCTGCACATCTGTTCCTCTCTGTCAAGGACTCATGAGCCTTAACAACACTGTCACAGAAACGCACTAGTTTTACTTGTAAATTCTCTGGAAGGGGACTCCAATTGGCCCACCTTGGTTCAAATGGCCATCTTCAGATGAGTTAACTGTAGTCCAATTGGCAGGGCCATGTTATACACACATGCCTGGTGGGCCCCCACCTTGGGGACCATATGGACGAGGGGGAATCATCAGATAAAGGGAATGAGGTAGACAGGTCCAGTATTGGCTCATTGAAAATGTACTCTTACACAATTCATTCAACAAATACTCATACAATACCTCCACAAACAAGTATTGAAGAATATTACACACATGAGTTGATTAGATGGCTAGTCTACTGGTGTAGGTAAAAAAAAAAATGACTTGATTTTGAGTATGCAGTAGGAATTGAAAATGGGGGATGGATGGATGAAAACTTGTCGAGGAGATGATAGTTTAGGACGGTGCTTTCGCTCCTGTCATTAAGTCCACCTGCCGGCCAGCAGGAAAAAAATAAGGTGAGTAGAGAGGCAAAGAGCATATTCTAGCTGTCCTTTAAACGATTTCTTTGAAGCTGTTGTATATCAATCCCACTTTTAACAAATGAGCCAAAATTTTGTTGCATGGTCAAACCATGGGGAAATCTAGGATATGCGTTTATCTAAAGTTAAGGAAGTGAAAGGATGTTTGTGTAGAGAACTAATAGCTTGCTGCAAGTTCCTGTCAGGCAATTTCTCAGTCCAAGAGTACACAAATTTGTAACTTCAATATATGTTGTCAGTTAAGAATGAGTATAAAATTTAAGTGCCTACTGGCAACCCTTCAGCCACAGTTCTTTGCTGTTTCTCCTGTGCTGCTGATGTTGCTTACTGCTGAGTTCTCAGTCTTTGGGCATCTTTCTCTGACTCCATGATTCAGCACCTTAAACCTTTCTCCTGCTTCTTCTGTCAAGATTGCCTTCCCTTAACAAAACAGCAGCAGACTCAGAGACTCCAAGAAGGAACTAGTGGTTACCAAAGGGGAGGGGTGTGGGAGGGTGGGTGGGGAGGGTGGGAGAAGGGGATGGGATGGAGGGGTATGATATCAATAATACCTTAATAAAAAAAAAGTTGCCTTCTCTTTTTAGTTTAGGTAAATTCACATTTATGTCTTTAAATCCTCACCAACACTAGTTTTTCATAGATTTTTTTTTTACAAGGAAATTTTTCCTAGTTTAGAAGATGAATTGATACAGTGCTTTAACTTACATGTAGGATTCATAATGAGGTTAAATTTTGTTTTCTAACCTGCATGCTTGTTACTGGTCATTCACATTCTTTTGAGAATTGTCCATTCATTTCCTTGCCAAAGATTTCTATTGACTTGTTTGCTTTCTTGTACGGATTTGGATGTGCTCTTTCATCACTAATTCTATAAACCCTCCTTTATAACATATATTCTAAATATGCTTTTCTTGCCTTCCATTGTCTTTCCATATTTATAGTACTTTGATGAAAACATTTTTATTTAATTAGTTTAATGTAACTTAATTAAATTTAATCAAGTTCTTACTTTAGAGGTTTGTCTTTGTTGCTAAGGTTAAGAAACCCTGAGATTGATTAAATGTTCTTTATATTTTTCTGTTTCCCATCTTCACATTTTAGTGCTTATATGTAAATGGCCTTGGACCACCCTCCTTTATCACCATACAAATTTAACTTTAACTATGCCTTATATTTTTGGTCATTCCTTCTTCCCAAGTCCTTTACCAAAAAAAAAAATTCATCATAAGGTTTTTTTGTTTGTTTTTTGTTTATCTTTACAACATGCTGGTATATCTTACTTTCTTAGTATTGTGGCCTACTATTTTCTGTTTTAATCTGTTGTGCTTTGCACTGTATGAACACCCTGGTTTCATTTTAGTTGTTTATTTCTTAGTGGTTGATTAGAATTCACTTAATTGTCCCACTCTGGTGGAAACTAAAATGTGGAATTAGTGATTATCCTGGTTATCAAGGACTCACGGGAATTCATTTGGCAGAATGGTGCCTCTATTTTCTTAATTGCTTAAATATAAGCATAGTACAAAGTATTAAAAGGCTCTTTCAGTCTATACTAAAGCTAAATGTGTTGGCTGAGCTAATGAAAAACAAAAACAAGAAAAAGGAAATTAAAATACTAGGGAATTATTATTCACTAGTTGATTGTTTATTCTTGTTAACATATTTTTAGATAATCTTTAGTGTGAGTTATTTTATGCTTAGATGTATTTTTATGAGTAGAGTCGTTGATTACATGTTATCTCCGTATCCATTAAGTACTGTAACCACACTGGAATGAGATGGAGTGGAATAGAGCTTCCTTTGGGCATAGAAGCACTTGCCCAGTAAGCTACAGAACATCTGTGAAAGACCATGAGAATGTTTCCCCATAAGGTGTATGGAGTCCTTTAGCAGGGGGTAAACCATGGCCTTAGTGTTGAGATGATCTGAAAAATTTGGAATATCCAGGCTTCCAGCATCCCAGAAAGCCCATTTCCAGAAATCAGTTTACTCCCTGCCTGATTTTCTGCCCCTTTTTCCTCCTTGGTTCTGACATGAGTGTTACCCTAATATACTAGTACAAATGTGTTTCTCTGGAGGGTCAAAAAATTGTTTTCTTTCCTTTCTCTCTCTCTCTCTCTCTCTCTCTCTCTCTCTCTCTCTCTCTTTCTCTCTCTACTCTTTCTTTCTCTCTTTTTACTTTTTTTTTTTAAACATTGTACTTTCTTTTGTGAAATTCATCAGTGACTGTGGTGCTCGACAGTGGTTGCAGACTAAACTCTCTTGGGGAGCTTAATATAGTATATCTGCCCAGGTCCCATTCCAGACCAATTAAATCATTATCTCTGGGTATGCGGTTCAGACATCCATAATTTGTAAAGCTTTAGGTAATTCTAATGTGCAGTAAGCAATGTGAGCCCTTATTAAACATATAAAGAATATTTTAAATTATATTTTCAGCTTAATACAGAATGAAATGATCCCCCAATTTACAGTACCCAAATTAAGTATTCTCGCCTATACTTGGAAATCCTTTATATGTACTTCTCTAATCATGTACTTTTCTGCTGGAGGAAATTACTATGTTGCCTTTTAGGATAATTTATTTTTAGCTGTGGCACAACAGACTGTATTACTAAAGTTATTTCATTTGGTCAGTTTTTGTATTTTATACAAATAGAGTTATAATGTAAAATCATATACATTTTTGGTGACTGGCTTCTTGTCCAGCTATATGATTTTGAGATTATTCACTATTCAAGGAACCATGACTCATTCATTTCATCAATTCTTTTATGTAGTCATGGTTCCTGGGATAAGAAAGAATTTAATTCTATTTCTAATTTTTGCTTTTAGAAAAGTAAGTGCTTAGAAACCTCATTCACATGAGATTGTAATACTCGTTGAGATCAGAGATGCACCATAGCATTCTCTTTCACATGTCTGACTGGATTACATGGCCAAAATAGGTTGTAAACCCAAAATCACATTATGCTATAATTAAAACTTATTTTTTGGTTTAGCATCTGAAAACTAAGTTGCTCTTCAATTTTTTTTTAAATTTTGGTATCATTAATATACACTTACATGAGCAACATTGTGGTTATTAGATTATCCCCATTATCAAGTCCCTACCACATACCCCATGACAGTCACTGTCCATCAGTGTAGTAAGATGCTATAGAATCACTACTTGTCTTCTCTGTGCTATACTGCCTTCCCCATGGCCCCCCCCACATTATGTGTGCCGATCAAAATGCCCCTTTTTCCCCTACTCCCTCCCTTCCCACCCATCATCCCCAGTCCCTTTCGCTTTGGTAACTGTTAGTCCATTCTTGAGTTCTGTGAGTCTGCTGCTGTTTTGTTCCTTCAGTTTTTGCTTTGTTGTTATACTCCACAGATGAGGGAAATCATATGATATTTGTCTTTCTCCCCCTGGCTTATTTCACTGAGCATAATACCCTCTAGCTCCATCCATGTTGTTGCAAATGGTAGAATTAGTTTTCTTCTTATGGCTGAATAATATTCCATTGTGTATATGTACCACATCTTCTTTATCCATTCATCTACTGATGGACACTTAGGTTGCTTCCATTTCTTGGCTATTGTAAATAGTGCTGCGAAAGCAACTTTTCTGAATTAGAAACCACCTGACTTACAAAAGTATTTAGTACAATGTAGTCACTAGAAGCATTCATTCAATTTCTAGAAATAATATCCGAGGATGATTTACATACCAAGAACAACAGAAGCACTATCAGTAATCCTTTTTATTCTTCCATTTAGAGGCTCATTGTTTAACTCAAATACTCATAAAGTTGTGGAAAATTTGAAGTACAGAATATAATTAATATACCTTTGTCCTTTTTTTGATAAAGTAAGTTAATTTGATCACATGATTCAAACATAGTTAATACCTAAACTTTGGAGATACAGGTTTAGTTCACTTACTATTTTTAAAATGTCAACCATGTATACCGTTTGGCAAACACAATTCTCATTGTCAAGCCACTCAGTTAAATCAGGCTGACTTTTCATCATCATAAGCCAATTATTTTCATTTTTAAAATTCAAATAAATGGGGGAAAATACATCCCCATGGACAGCCATCCTACTTCTAAATGCAATAATTGCTGTTTATAAATTAATCCCACAATTCTCACATATCTTTTTAAAAATAAACAAGTTTAATATACTAGACAATAATATTTGCCATGTTAATGGCAATATCCCACACTGGTTCAAATCAAGACTAAACATTTTGGCATCCAAAGCTTGTTTATCAGTAAAAATGTTTCCAAATCTTAGTTGAGGATAAAGTCAGGCTCTGCTGTACACCTGCTCCTGTCACAGTGCCCAGCACTCAGCACATGGCCAACAAATATTTTTCCTTTTTTTCTTTTCAAATTGTGGTAAAATACACAGGACATAATATTTACCATTTTAATATCTTTAAATGTTTAGTAGCATTAAGCATGTTTCCAATATTGTGCTACCATCACTAACATCCATCTAAGAACTCTTTTAACCTTGTAAAGCTGAAACTCTGCACCCACACTAACTCCCCATCTCCCCCTCTGCCAACCCCTGGCACCTGCCAGTCTACTTTCTGTCTCTTTGAATATGACTAGTCTAGGTGCCTCAGATAAGCGGAATCAGACAGTGTTTGTTCTTTTGTGACTAGCTCACTTCACTTAGCATAAAATGCTCAAAGTTCATCCATGTTGAAGCATCTTGCCAGAATTCCCTTATTTTTTAAGGGTGAATAATACTCCATTGTATGTATATACCACCTTTGGTTGGTCTATTCACCTGTCAGTGGGCACTCACGTTGTGCACACTTTATGATGATTGCTATGATGTTGCTGTGAACATGGATGAAAATATCTGTTTGAGTCCCTGCTTTCAATCTATTAGGTATTTGTCCAAAAGTGAAATTGCTAGATTCTATGGTAATCATATTTTAGCTTTTTGAGGACCACATACCATTACTCACGATGACTGTACCATTTTACATTCCCACTAACAGTGCAGAAGCATCCTCATTTCTCTACGTCCTTGCCAAAGCCTATTTTGTGTTTTGTTTTATTTTTTTCTTGCACACTTTTTTATGTCCCTAGAGTACTTGCTCTGCTGGTTGTGTTCTCACAAATGTAACTGCACCCACTGTGTCAGTTGTGAGTGATCCATATCCTGCCAGTTTCTCCCCCTCGAGGGTTCTGGGAGCCTGGAGCCTGAGCTCTCCCATCTCCTTCCGCCTGGGCTCCCTTCCATGTCAATAGTGTGTTCTCTGTATCCCATTCTTCCTTGGCTGTGGTTTAGTTCTCCCTCAATTGTCAAAGGAGAAAGGGCCACTGGGAGTTAAAATTTTCATATGTTGGTTGATTCAGCCAAGTACAGAAATACCAGTTGGAAATAGTTTTTTTCCTTTAGAATTTTGGCAAAGTCAGAAGTTTTGGTTCCTGATGTCTTATCTGTGTAGCCTCCCCATCCTGCAGCTGCCAAGCTTGGGAGGTCTTCTCTAGTTCCTGGTATTCTGTCTGAGCTGTTTTTTTTAAGGTATCATTGATATACATTCTTATGAAGGCTTCACAAGAAAAACAATGTGGTTACTACATTCACCCATATTATCGAGTCCCCCCCGTACCCCCTGCAGTCACTGTCCATCAATGTAGTAAGATGCCACAGAGTCACTACTTGTCTTCTCTGTGCTACACTGTCTTCCCCATGATCCCCCCACCATGTGTGCCAATCATAATACCCCTCAGTTCCCTTCACCATCCCTCACCCCTGACCCCCTTTGGTAACTGTTAGTCCCTTCTTGGAGTTTGTGAGTCTGCTGCTGTTTTGTTCCTTCAGTTTTGTTTCATTGTTATATCCCACAAATGAAGGAAATCATTTGGTATTTCTGTGCCTGACTTTCTGTGCCTGACTTATTTCACTGTGCATAATACCCTCTAGCTCCATCCATGTTGTTGCAGATGGTAGGATTTTTTCTTTCTTATGGCTGAATAGTATTCCATTGTGTATATGTACCACTTCTTCTTTATCCATTCATCTACTGATGGACACTTAGGTTGCTTCCATATCTTGGGTATTGTAAATACTGTTGCAATAAACATAGGGGTGCATATGTCTTTTTGAATCTGAGAACTTGTATTCTTTGGGTAAATTCCTAAGAGTGGTATTCCTGGTATTCCACTATTTTTATTTTTAGTTTTTTGAGGAACCTCCATATTGCTTTCCACAATGGTTGACCTAGTTTACATTCCCACCAACAGTGTAGGAGGCTTCCTCTTTCTCTGCATCTTCACCAGCATTTGTTGTTCTTATTCTTTTCGATGCTGGCCATCCTAACTAGTGTGAGGCTATAATCTCATTTTGGTTTTAATTTGCATTTCCCTGATAATTAGCAATATGGAGCATCTCTTCATGTGCCTGTTGGCCAACTGAATTTCTTCTTTGGAGAAATGTCTGTTCATATCCTCTGCCCATTTTTTAATAGGGTTATTTGCTTTTTGGGTGATGAGGCATGTGAGTTTTTTATATATTTTGGATATTAACCCCTTGTTTGATATGGTGTTTACAAATATATTCTCCCATACTGTAGGATGCCTTTTTGTTTTGTTGATGGTGTCCTTTGCTGTACAGAAGCTTTTTAGCTTGATGTAGTCCCATGTGTTCATTTTTGCCTTTGTTTCCCTTGCCTGAAGAGATGCATTCAGGAAAAAGTTGCTCAGATTTACATTCATGAGACTTTTGTCTATGTTCTCTTCTAAGAGTTTTATGGTTTCATGACTTACATTCAGGTCTTTGATCCATTTCGAGTTTACTTTTGTGTATGGGTTTAGAGAATAATCCAGTTTCATTCTCTTGCATATAGCTGTCCAGTTTTGCCCACACCAGTTGTTTAAGAGGCTGTCATTACCCCACTGTATATCCATGGCTCCTTTATCGTGTATTAATTGAACATATATGCATGGGTTTATATCTGGACTCTCTCATCTATTCCATTGATCTATGGGTCTGTTCTTGTGCCAGTACCAAATTGTTTTGTTACTGTGGCTTTGTAGTAGAGCTTGACATTGGGGAGTGTAATCCCCCCAGCTTTATTCTTCCTTCTCAGGTTTGCTTTGGCTATTTGGGGTCTTTGTGGTTTCACATGAATTTTGGAAGCATTTGTCCTAGCTTGCTGAAGAATGTTGTTGGTATACTGATGGGGATTGCATTGAATCTGTAGATTGCTTTAGGCAGGAAGGCCATTTTGACAATATTAATTTTTCCTGTCCATGAGCACAGGATGTATTTCCATTTATTGGTGTCTTCTTTAATTTCTCTCATGAGTGTTTTGTAGTTTTCAGGGTCTTTCACCTCCTTGGTTAGGTTTATTCCTAGGTACTTTATTCTTTTTGATACAATTGTAAATGGGGTGTTTTCCTGATTTCTCTTTTTGCTAGTTCATTATTAGTATATAGGAATGCAACAGATTTCCGTGTATTAATTTTTTATCCTGCAACTTTGCTGAATTCAGATATTAGATCTAGTAGTTTTGGAGTGTATCCTTTAAGGTTTTTATGTACAATATCATGTAATCTGCAAACAGTGACAGTTTTACAACCTCTTTATTAATCTGAATGCCTTTTATTTCTTTTTGTTGCCTGATTGCCGTTGCTAGGACCTCCAGAACTATGTTTAATAAAAGTGGGGAGAATAGTCCAAAGCCTGTTATTTTCTGTTTCTGTTTTGTTTTGTTTTGTATATAGTAGCCATCCTAATGGGGAGGGGTGGTATCTTTTTTTAGTTTTTATTTACATTTCCCTATTCTGCATTAGTGATGGTATCTTTTCATAGGCTTATTGGCCATTTGTATATTTTATTTTCCATAATAACATAACTTACTCTAAAGCACAGCCTTTTTTTAATCTACCATATTTGTGTCATAATCTGTTGAACAATGGCTTTTGCCAACATATTCATTCATCAGACACAGTGATGTCATAACATCGAGTTAATTTTCTAAGGTGATAAGCTGAATATCTAACTTGTATTGACTAACAATACACCAGGTACTGTCATTTTTCTGTGTGTCTGTATGCTTCTCTAGCTTTCACTGTGATCAATGTTCAGTCATACCAAACTTGCAAACTTTGATGAGAACTTGAAAATACCAAATTTATTTAGATTTGTACTTACATCTTCAGCTTTCTCAGTTTAAAAAGATAGTTTTATTTTTAGTTATGTATTCATTGGTAGTAAATAACATTGTATGATAAATGGTTTTCCTGCTAATTTCATAATTTCAGTCTCATGAAACCCTCCAGCGAGGTGAATCATTCTTTGAAGATGGGGAATTAAAGAAGTGAGACTTTAAATGAGCCAAAAATATCATATCTCTACTGCCACAACTTGCCCATATATATTTTTGAATGTTGAACAGAAGGAAAGATGCTAAACTCTGTCTTCTATAAAGTGTAGAAAATGGTTGTGAAACAGTGTGCAAAGGAGAACCAGAATGATCACAAGGGCATGCTCAGGCAGATCAGTTTTAGGAGCCTGGTATTTGGAAGTGGAGATATGGAAATTGATTTCCTTAAAACTACGTGGCTTTCTTCCTGTTGCAAGATCGTTACGTCATCTCCGATGAACCCATAACTCAGCCTGAAGACTGCCAATATATGATTAGTCTGTGCTCTCCCTTCTAGTCTGTATGCCATGTCTGACAAAAATCAAATTTCTGAACACATGGGGCTCAGTGCTAGGCCTTCTAGTATGTTCCTGTGGTCTAGTAGTCTATCTCTTTGCCATCCCACACCATTGTGTGTGTTGTAATGTTTAAATAAGCTTTGTTACCTGTATAGTCTCTTGATCTTGATCTTTTTTTCTCAGAAGCATCTTGGCTTTTGTCAGCCTTTTATTATTCCATATAAATTTGAGATTCAAGTGATTGATGTATATCAATATGATCATAACCAGGAGACCCACTACTCTGGGAGTCGGATATCTTTTTCATTTACTTTACTGCAGCAGGTATAAGCCCACTGGTTTCCGTTTTGTGTGGGAACCTTCCAATAAATCCCCTGGTTAGTGTCAGCTCTCCCTATGCCAATGAAGCTGTCTCCAGATTGCAGCTAGTATTTCTAGTTGGCTGAATTGATGTCCTTTCTGGCTTTGCAGACTCTTGCATTTAAAAACATTTCAATATTTTATTACACATTGTAGATATTTTCTCTTAAATGGCCTTAAAGCAATGACTAAACTTTCATACTTCTAAAAATGGAACTCAGAATGGTTTTCTATCTGTAATACTTAAAAATGGGAAATACAATATTAATATAAAATTGGGAATGTTTATTATGGGTAAAATTGCAGTATTTCCAGATTCTCTCACTTGGCCTTAGTGCATCTCTATATCAATAGGTGTTTCCAAGGAGTGGAGAGTAGTCCATCTCCATATCAAAAATTACAAGGGCAAGCAGGGCAAATCTGGACCAGAGGTTGTGTGGGGTCCCTTTTTGCAGCCAGGTCACGAGAGATACGGGCGAGCAGAAGTGGATGAGTGCTTGTAAGCAGTTAACGGGTTTCTCCCATTTTATTTCTCCCTTTGACTGATTTCAGCTTCAAAGGTAATTTTCCCCTGCCTGGAAACATATTTTCACCATGGAGTTGCACATATATTTCAGAAAATTATACCATAATTTTTTCTGAAAGGTTAAACATTTAAAAGTGTACATCTTTTCCCAAGGTGTCCATCTTACTTTGTTCTTTAGGAAATAATGTACTTTCAGTGAGCTTATCATTAAAATAACTTCAGAAACATATTAAGCAATTTAAATTATGTTGACTTTGACAATGAATCCAGTGAACATCAAGGTGTTTCTAATCTAAAAGTACCTCATATTCCAAGAAAATATCTACTGTTAAATATTTTAAACCATTTTTCAAATTTCTTTAGAAGCAGGGAACACGTACATTAGTTGCATTCTTTCATTACCATTTTGATTTGAAAAGCAATTATCTCAGGTATTATATCACATGACAGGCTTTGGAATCATTATCTACCTCAGTTTGAATTTTTATTCCACTCTTTTTTTGTTGTGAGACCTGGGACAAGTTAACCATTCTGTGCCTCTTCTATACAATTGAATGATTGTAAAAATCGATTGGTTTAATCCTTGCAAAATGATTAAAACAGTACCTAGCCCACTGAAAGTCAAAATTAATATAATCTGTTAAACTGATATTGTTTTCTAACTCTCTTTAGAACTAAATGATAACATAAAATATTATTAATGTTTTCTCAGTGTAGCATTTTGTTGTAGAAAGAATACTGGGCTAGGCTGAATGAAAAAAGAATTAGGAATTTCAACATCTATAAATCAAGGACAGTTTTTAGCACATGTATGTATTTTTTCTTAGCTAAATCTTGTAAGAACCCATTTTGTAGATAAAGAAACTAAAGTTTTGAGAGGGCAGGTAGTCAAGAATCAAGATAAAATTGGAAAAAGTAACATTAGTAGAACATTTACTAAATGTCAAGCATGTACTAAAAACTCTGCATAGGTTTTCTCATTTAATGTTCATACACTTTGCTATTCATCTAGGAACTTCAACATCTCCATTTGTCAGGTGAGGAATCTGGGCCTCAGAAAGATTAGAATTTAACCAAATCTCACAGTTGTAACAGAGTTTACTCAGAGGGATTTTAAGTCTTAAAAATTTTTTTTAATTTTTTTTTTTGTAGCTAAACTATTTGTTGATTGTTACAAAGCACATCTCAACATTTATCTTGAGTCCCAGTTTTAGGAACCATCTTCAGTCCACAGTAATCCTATTAAATTCTGAAGATCTGGTTGAAATAAGTATCAAAAACATAGTACATATTGAATTTTTATATATCTCACAAACATGAGAGAGTTCAAAGGAAAGGGTCAAAGGTAATATGCACTAATTAGACTTGTTTGTATTCATTTTATGCAGAAAAATATAACTTGATCATTGTTTGGCACTTAAATTTGCACATAAATTGAAAATTATGTAACACTGTCCTGCAGTGACCTTACTACATAAATAATAGACGAGTTGGGCTAATTAAAACGTCTGAATCAAATTGCTCAGCATTTAAAAATCTCTTATTCTTCATTAAAGCCCATTAATGGTATCAAAAGTAGGTTCTAGAACCTTACATTTTTAGAAGGCCATATATTTCCCTGATCATGGGACTGTTTTCCTTTATTACACATTTCATTGATCATTGTCCTAGCCCTGCTTGTAGAGCAAGGCCAAGACAGATCTTTTTAGTGCATATACTGGAAACCAATGCTTATGTTCTTTTTAGTGCATATACTGGAAACCAGTTTTACCAACCTTAAATAAATCAAGGTCATTTTTGTTAAAGCATCTGGGATGGGTCAGACAATTAAAGAAACAATTGTCTAAGCCATTGTTGGTAAGAACAAGGGCTCTCAGAACTGATGCAACAGCGGCCCAGGGAAGTTTGCTCCAGTGAAGTGCCCATTAGATACCTGTGATCCCCAAACCTGCCATTTCTGTGTGTCTTTGTACAACATTCAGTCTCAGATGAGATAATCCTGTGGGACTGTCTTTGATCAGCAGGTCCATTAGATCGGTCAGCCAAGTAATACCATCTTGAGATTCTGGGCAATGAGCATAGGGGCCTCTATTCTGTCCCTCAGGCTATACTCCTCCCCGTTTGACAGGGAGTCTGCTGAAAGCTAAAGGGACATGCCCACTCAGAGTCTGCACTCTCTGCTCTAAATCTGGGGGCTCTTATGTCTCTGAGTAGGCAGCTCCACACTGGCTTCAGTGGCCTGTGCAGGTCTCTGCCCCACTTTCCTCTCAAGAGAGGGAGCACTGCTGGCATGCATGACCCAGGCTTCAGGGGTCACTAGAAGATGACTGTAGAGATAAGGATAGGGCTGTATCTGCAGACTGGGTTACTGATGATAACAATTTCCCTGGGTGATTATTTTCTTTCCTTACAATTTTATGCCTTATGCCAAATTTGTCTTCCTCAAAAAGAACATCTATTATCTCATACTCTATGTTGCTGGGGCTACTCCTCTTTAAATCATCTGTGCTTTCTGCCTCATGTTGTCACACACTGTGGGCCCTCTTGTCTGGTAACAACCAATAAATTACATCACTAGCTATGTTAATATAGACTATCAAAGTCACAGAAGATGTTACATCTCAGAAATTATATTAGACAGTGACAATAATAATCAGACAGCCCATTTATCCCCTGAACAGTTTCCAGTAGTTGACAGTTTTCTTATAACTATTTTTAACTGAAAAGTTTTGTAGGCATGATTTTGCCTGATGTATTTTAAATTCATTAAATGCAATTCTTTGTCCTTAGCACCCATAGTATGTTTAGAATTTACATGATATTTAAAATAGCCATGTATTATGATTGCAGTAATAAAGTCCAGACATTTTTGCCAAATTTAAACATAGTTTAGAAAAAACTACTTTATCACCTGCACCTGCAGCGTGCTCAGGTACTGTGCTATATATTAGGGATGTAGCAGTGAATAAAATTCCTTCTTTTAAGAATTATTCCATATTTTCCAGAAAGAGCATGTTTAGTTTGTTGTATAGTAGGTAAATCTAACAGAAAATGTATTGTTCTACTGTATTTCAATACTATGTGCCATTGAGATTATCCAGGACGCCAAAAGAGCTGGATGGATAAATAGGCTATGGGAGAAATAGTATTTGAATTGGGCTTGTAGAATTGGACATTTGAGCAGGATGAGAGGAAATATAGGGTTCACTGGTTAAGAGTAAAGTCTGTGCAGACAAAGCGTGAATTCTGCCTTTGCTATCAAGTAGTCACGTGGACTTCAATAATTTAAGAAAAAAATCATAGTGCCTGCTTCACAGACCTGTCTTGAGAATTAAATGAATTAATATATATAGTGTGCCTTACCAGGGTAAGACTTGGAATCAGTTCTCCATAAGAGAGTCTCCATCATCACCATAATCATTGTCATCATCATCCTTGGATACCAGTTGGATTCGGCTAGGCTACCGCTATAACACGTAGGTCCAAAAATGTGTCACAACCCAAGAAGTTCACTTCTAATTTGCCTCCAGTAGCTAACAGGTGAACAGATTACATTTATTGAGGAGCCCAGGTGGATCTTCAATCCGTGACCTTCAAGGTGATCACCACTTTTGAATCCAACCAGGAGATGAAGGGAGCCTGGTGAGCAGGGTGGCGAAGTCTGCATGGCCTCACTGGAAGTCGTGCAGAGTCACTTTGGCTCACGTGTACCTGTTCCAGCACACCCTTTTGGCCCCACCTAGGTTCAAATGGATCAGAGAAATAAAAGGCCTGGATGAGCAGTCCCCACCCAGAAACAGTTGTTCACTATGGAAATTCGAGCGTATGTTGTAAAGAGCCAGCCATTTCCACCACATGGCTGAGTAAGGATGAAAGCATAGAAACATGAGCAAAAACAAAACTAGGTGAAAACGATGTGCCTCTATGGGCCATGCAAAGATAGGCACTGAGGTATCTGTTGCAAGGCTAGAAGCAGAGAAACATAAAGTAGGAGGCAGAATGAGAAGACAGCGTGTGCATTTTTTTGTTAGTTTTTAGCATGTCTGAGTAGTTGTAGAGAAATCCAGCAGAAACTGTATCACAAGTGTCTAACCTCAGGATATGGTGCAGATTGGGAGGTTGCTGTTCAGGTCATCAGCCCCTGGGTGGTAGATAAAATCATGATGCCCAAGGAAGAGCAAAGGGAGGCGAGTAGGTCATAACTTGCTGGCATTTAAAGGCCTGTACTGGAAAAGAAGCCAAGAGAGAAGAAGGGCGGTTCAGAGATGGCGGAGGAGCAGGAATGCAGTTCCTCTCGCCAAGGAGCTAAAGGAAGCGAGAGCTATGAAAGGGAGGCATTTTCGGCATATAGGATCAGAAAGCCCAGAATGGAAAGGGTTGATATTTCTTTTAAAAGGATAATTAGAAAATTATCACATAGCTGAGCAAGAGTTCTTTTGGTGAGGTGTTAAGAATAGAAAACAGATGAGCAGCAGATACGGACTTTTGAAACCCAAAACCACCAAAAGTGTTTCTTTATGAGTGAGAGCTTCATGGTCTTTGTCAAGTATATTGGTTCTGAGTTTTGCTGTTGGTGTTGTTTTATTTTATTATTATTTCCTCTTTCTTCTTCCTATAAATGTAGGAGTATCAGTGTATGTGGTGTATCAGTGCTTTGATGTATGTATAACCTGTGTGTGTGTGTGCGTGTGTGTGTGTGTACCTCAGTGCCTATCTGTGTCTGGCTCACTGATACACATCTGTTCTTAAATTATGTAGAGAATCCACATAGAGAACTGCATAGTTAAAATATGCCCAAATCTAAAAAATTAAATGTGAAAATCTGAGTTTCATGCCTAGCAAGAGAGGTTGGTATATCTAATTTTCTTTCAAACAAATATAGAAATGATTCATAAAGTCACCTTTTTGTTTAAAAACATGAAAAGTCAATCTTTAGGGTGTTTTCCATTTCACATGCACCTTGCTTTGTGTATCATAATGGAATCACATTTTCTGTATTTCCCTAAACATCAGGACATGGTCCAATAACTCTGATAACACTTCCGATAATTTTGACACAAACTGAACTTTGCTGTCACTGAGAAATCACTGAGGTTACACTTTTAAATATGTTGCTATCAGTTGTCTGATATGTGCGTTGACCTTAAACCTGGCAGTTTTTTCTAACATAAGGTAGATTTAAATGCTCGTGCAGCATAGAAAATACAAAAGGTATAATTGTTAATTTCCAGATATTTGAAACTATTGGTCATGTGATATTAAGTCACCAGAAGGGTTGTTATTTCCTTTAATTTCTGATCTGCTCCTTGTTGTATTTCTAGAACAAGAGAGAACACTCAAGCGAAATAAGCAGTTCATCTGCAAAGGAAGATTTGGGCTGCATGATGTTTTCCAAAATATTTTTCTTGAGCCTGTTTCCCTTTAATTACCCCAAATGTGGCTCTTCCTCCAAATAAATCAGCATCTTCCATATTTGCAGTTATATTGCCAAACTTACTTGTTCAGGAAACTAAGAATGGAGCTTTATAAAGCAAATTCATAAAGGAGCTGCTTTGTTTCAACTGAGTGGTCTGGCCTTTCTTTCTAATCGGTTAAATGAATAGCTGAGATGATAGACACTTTGAAAGGCTATCAAATAAATAAATGTATTAAATATTTATTAACACAATAGTACAAACTAGGGTACTTTTTTTATCATTCTCCAACAGCAACTCATAAATATATTCAATTTTAGTAGTAAACATACTGTTTTGCTAGTAAGTTTTTATCACCAGATTATAAGCTCTTTGAAAGTAAGAACTAGCATAATATCCACCATGGTATCTGATAATTGCTTCATACATGTTTCTAGGATGGATAGATAAAAGGTTCCCAATTGATGATATCACTAGATTTGAACATATAATCCTTTGTATGAGAACAATTTTCATTTTTCTCACGTAGAGATGAATATGAAATGGCCAACCTAGGTCCCAGATCTTTTGTAGGAATGGAGTGCAAATTATTATCTTGGTCCACATATTTAAACTGCCCATTAGCAATCAGTATTAATTGTCCAATGTTACCAGCTCTAACTGGAGGTAAACTTTTGCTTAGAATGATAAAACTTTTCAAACATATCTATCATAAAAACTATCCAACAATAATATTAATAAATAAGTTAAAACAGACAAATGACAAGGAAAATCCATATATTAATAAATAAAAACAAACCATGTTTATGAAAAAGTTCCCTCTTCTAGTCACTAAAGTACATCATAATATCTCTCTTTCAATGAATGTACTCAGATGCTCATATATCTTTACTTTTATATGAACACAAGATACAGAGAATGGTGTATGCCAATTTTAGGGTTTTTTTTTAGGCGTAGATCTACTACAGGATAAAATGCAAGTAGCATAATATTTATATTAAATAAGGAACATTATTTATAGAAATATGTTTTATGAAATCATGATATAAAATATCAAGTTTTAAATACTAAATTTGTATTGAAAGTTGACCAGAGAATTGACAAAATCATATCATAGGATATGCTTCCTATTTACAGTATATAAAAATATTTTTAAAGCACTTATAAATATTCTAAACTGATCATTTTAAAAGAAAGGAAAAAATCTACCACTCCCAGAATGAAATGAAGAATTTCAAAACATAGCTCATAAGCAGAAGCTAACTTCCCAAGTAGCCGAAAGGATTTGGGGACCTAGACATATAACATGGTGTCTGGGGGCTGGATTTTTTTAATCCTGTATGAGAGCAAGAGAACTAGACATGATTTCTTTCCATAAAGTTTGTCTTACCAGGGAAACCTTAAAGAAATTTTTTGTCTGCCTAGGGACTTAGGAAAAATGTAAGATAAACAAATAAAACAGGACCTGCCAGCACAAAACCAAAACCCTTAACTTGTGTCACACCACATATAGGATAGCACTTGATATAAGAGAGAATGCCAGACAACACGTTGCCACTTTGAGGACGTTGCAGAAGCCATTGAAAATTTGTGCTGTGGGAACTCTATGATATTGGGATCATAATGTAGTAAAAGGAAAGCATGGAAAAAAAGGAATATGCAGGGTAATGAATAAAAATAATTAAATTTAACTTCTCAAAATGATTAAATGTACTTGAAAGTAAATATCAGTGGAAAAATTAAACAAATAGAGACACAGCTGGAGGGTAAGTCATCACATAAATGAGAGCTTCCTTACCAGAATGCAACACAGTAAGGTAAAGAGAAAAAAGTATGGAACAAAGTTTAAGGGACATGGAAGATAGGGTAAGTCCAACAATTTTCTAATAGGAGTTCCTGAAGTACAGAAGAGATTTAGGGACAGATACTATTTGAAGAGAAAATACTGATCATTTTCTGTAATTGGCAGGTGGCTTGACTCTTTGAGTTAGCATAATATAGAGACTATGACATTCCAGGATCCAGAGCTCCTAGGAGAAATGGCTGATGGCTGATTGTAGGACTGGGTCAGGAAATGTATGGGATGAACCTAATATGGAATTTGCACACAAAAAAAGCGTTCATTGATTGGGGTCTGTCAAGACCTGAAAGCTCCCCTTGGCCAAGGATAGAACAATTTGAGCAACAGAATAAACTAAGTAGCATTATATTATTACCAAATTATAAAAATATCCTTGAGTCCATATTGATGTAAATAAGTTACTGAATAAATAAGTAAATGAGGGCAAAGAAAATCTCCCATGCCTAAGAATTCCAAATAATTTTATGTAGGTACTCTGTCCTCAAGAAAGGGAGCACAGATCACCACTCCACAGGTGTTGTCTGCACATAGTGACTTCCTTCCAAAGAATACAGTATGGAAAGATATTTTTAAAAAAAAGAGACAGATAGAAAGAGAAACTTTACAGTGGGAGAACATGACAGGCACTACGTCATCCAGGTGAACAATAGCAACACAAACAGTGACAGGCATGCAAACAGTGTGTACCCTTGTCATGATGTGAAGACAGTGACACTCCTGTAGACTTCCTCTCTAAAACTCATAATCCTTTCTAATCATGAGAAAACAAACACACTCCAGTAGAAAGGCATTGTGCAAAACACTTCACAATACTCTCCAAACTGTAAAAGTTCTCAAAAACAAGAAAAATCTGACACACTGTCTAAGTAGAGAGGAACCTAAGGAGACATGACATTACTAACTACGTAACAGTCTTTGTAGGCAGGGAGTATGCCCAGGAGGGCATTGCTGTCTTTCCTGTGATTCGTGGAGTCTGCATGAGAAATGACAGTGCTTCAAAATGTGTGCCCATGTGAAATTTCCTGCCTGAAGTCTCAGAGCCTATTGAATAGCATTACTTGAAGAAGATAAAACAAGTGTTTGCCCACAAATAAAACATATAGAATAATTATATTTAGCTCTTTATACTGAACTCTATGTACAAAACTATTGTAATCCAAATAAAAATTTATAGGGTCAAGGTCTTCTTTATGGTAAATTCTGTTTCGAAGCAGGATAAAGTCATTTTTCAACTGGTAGTCACTTTCAGCGTGGTGACAGTTTGTTCAAAGCCATAGGGATTAGTCCTATTTATTAAAGTAAAAACCCAATTATTTATAAGTCAAAAAACATTTCCTCTGTGGAATAATTGTATGGCTCCAGAGCTGATGGCATGGGAGGATAAAATAATCTCCCATGCATAGACTTGCATATTAAATAATGTCCACACTGCTCTGGGTAACTGTAAATTTTCACATTTGTTAATTAAGTAATAATTAGTGTTAATTAAAATTATGTGGCAAAGATTTAAAACCACTCAGTGGCCTTTGATTCTTCTTTTCTTACTGATGCCCAGAGTTGAAATATTTACTATTTTCTTAAATGCTTTCTCTTCATTCTTCATACTTAGACTATGTTTAGTGTTAAACTATTTCTGGAAATTATCAGGTTTTAGCTATTGTATTTTTGAGATGTTCCAAAGACTATGGAAATGCACTTGATCAAGTCCATACAGTTTTACTATTTTCCTTCATGGAAATACTGCCTGATCTTGAGTAAATTATCCCCACCTCAGGCAAACCAGCTCTGAACCTATAATCATCAATGTAACAAAGGAATTGCTGTGCTTTATTTAATTTGTTGACTTTGATAAAAATAGTTTTAGACCTGTAGTGTACATTACTTTGAAGCCATGAAATATTACCATTAAGCTTCATATCAGTTAAAATGATATTCAAATAAGTGAATTGCATTGAAAATTCTGTCGATTCACTTTTCTAGCTCCCTTTACATGAAACCATAATGCCTTCAATTATTATAACCAGATTTTTATAACCACAAACTATGTACTGGTGTTGTGATAGACCTAACAGTAAAACCTCCTGCTTGGAAGGAGCTTGGAGTCTGGAGGAAAAGAGAGACATATAAACAGCTCCTGTATATAAACAGGTGGTAAGTATTTAGCACTAGAATAAGAAGGTTCTTAGGTGGCATGCAACAGGAAGTGTCTAACAAAGAGAAAGACAAAACACAAGAGAGAGAGAAGCTCTTCCCTTGAGTCTTGAGACTGAGCGATCACCCAGAGCACAGGAGTGGATGGTCAGTGCAGATAAAAGCAGCAGCATGTGTGAACATGGGAAATCAAGAGCCACCTTCATCACTGGGTACCGTTTGACTGCAGGTGCTTATGAGAGCAGTTGCAGAAAATGAGACTAGAAACTAAATATGAACTAAAAACAAAAGATCTCCAGCCCCTTGATGAGGAGTTTGGATTTATGTAATCAATAATGGTCAGCTGTTGACTGATTGAAAGAAATTTTGAATGTGCTATCTATTAACTTGCTGGAAAATTGGATGTGGTGATGTCGGGGTTCTTGTTTGTGGAGTCAAAGAACGAACTTAGCAAAGACTTAAGATAGGAGAGCCAGGGAGAGGCATTTATTTAAAGATAAAAGGAGAAGACAGAGCTCCTGACTCATGCCAGGAGAGGACAAGAGAGCCCACAGTTTTGCCTTGTCTAGGGGTTTTATAGGCAGTAGAGGATTTTGGGGAATGTGATAAAGGGCTTAGGGGTGTGGACTTGTTACGTGGTCCCTGAATATTTAAATTAACTTAACACAAGAAGTTTATTGCTCTGATTTCTCCTTGAGATACCGGCATCTTGGTCTGGGAGCATATCAAACAAGACTGCCCACCCAGCCACCAAGGTGGGCTGAGCTGTTGTCTGTTTGTTAAAGAGTAAGTTAAGAATCTTACTTCTTAACTTCCTGGGTATTAAAATGCAATCTTATTTTTAAGATGGAATCCTTCCTGCCTTTTACTGTGTTGTTTATGGCTGGGCTTAATTGCCCAGGTTACAAATCACCTCATTAGGTCTGAAAGAGGAAACACAGCACATAGGCCTGGGCCTTTTAGCGTGCTAAAGTGAATCTTACACATGATTACAAATGACTAGCATAATAAAAACATGGGCTACCTTCCTTCATCTGGGAAATATTAACTGATCTCACTGAAGAATGACTCTAGAGCTTAATGTTTAACATAGAGTTTTGGTAGGGGGTTTCCTTGCATGCAGTTTTACTGCTCTGACTGTAATTATCCTGCCTTGCTTTGTCTGGAGGCCCTCCCCCTACTCTGACTACACCCAGGGTCCCTGTCTCAGTGGGACTAAGAGTGGCGCTGTCTAGAAGGATTGGACAACAGTGAAGATCACTAAGTTATTTAATAGTGTTGGGTCTATAAAATGACTAAAGGGAGCATTCAGACTGAATGAAAAGCCTACAAAAATGCTTTTGTTTTTTATTTTGTTTTTCCCCAGTGGGAGAGACTTCTGAGACTTGCCCAGAAGCCACTGATTTTTTGTGCCACAACAAGAAGTGTATTGCATCCCACCTTGTGTGTGACTATAAACCAGATTGCTCGGACAGGTCTGATGAAGCTCACTGTGGTAAGTCTCTCTGCTTCCCTGCAGCCTTCAGCTCTGATCTGTGCCTAATTAGTAGATGGACATACTGGCATTGATGGCTGAGAAGAAATGTTCTCTCGTGCAGTAGAGTAGATCTAGACTAGCCGAACCATTTTTTTTCCCAACTTCTTTTGTATAAATGTCCAAATTGCAGGCTTCTCATCCTTTTGATCCCTGTACTGAACACTGCAGCACTTCTGCGGCAAACCACGTGACCAAAATTCTCATCTTTTTGTTTTTGTTTTGTTTTGTTTTGTTTTATTATCATTAATCTACAATTACATGTGCAATATTACGGTCATTAAACTACCCCTTCATCAGGTCCCCCCCACCAACCCCATTACAGTCACTGTCCATCAGCGTAGTAAGATGCTATAGAATCACTACCTGTCTTCTCTGAGTTGTACTGCCCTCCCCGTGCCCCCCCAACATTACATCTGCTAATCGTAATGCCCCTTTTTCCCTCTTATCCCTCCCTTCCCACCCATTTGCCCCCGTCCCTTTCCCTTTGGTAACTATTAGTCCGTTCCTGGGTTCTGTGAGTCTCCTGCTGTTTTGTTCCTTGATATAGTGCAGAACTGTGTATGGGGTCAGAATGAAGACTGTCAGACACTGACCTAGCAGTCTACATTTCTTCCCTGGTTTTCATTTCTTTTTCCATAAGATGGCTGATTTTATTGATGAGGCTGAAAAGGAACACTTTGAATAAATGCTGGTCTCATGATCAATTTTATCCATTACGTGGCACTGGAAAGAGCCATGTCATTTTTTTATTCAAGCTTTAATTCAAGAGATTTTCAAACGTTCTGTATAAAACCAAGTATACAGTTTTTAGAATATGAACATATATTTCAATCCAAAGAATTTAAAAAATATGTATCTTACTGATGAGCATTCATTCATATGGAATCTTGACCCCTTACAGGCTACCTGTTGCAGCGAGCATCTGCAGCGTAACACACTACCCCAAGAGTTAGTGGCCAATGAACAAGTTTCATTTTGCTCACAGTTTTGTGGGTCAGTAATTCAGAAAGGAATTGGTGAGGTGTTTTATCTCTAACCCACATGGCTCCAACTGCTACGGCTGAACTGGAGAACTGTTTCTAAGATGGTGTCATCCCCCCAACATTTGGCACATTGATTCCCTTTGGTCTCTCTGTCTGACTCAGCATGGCATCTCCGCCCCCAGACTAATCCAGGTGGCTTGGGATTTCCGTAACGGGGCTGCCTCAGGGGGTCACGTCTTGCATGGGATTGGCTTTTACCCAAGTAAAGGCTCCAGAAGAAGGCATTCCCAAAAGCCTCAGGGAAAAAAGCAAGAGTTCACTCCTAGCTCATACTAATGGTTATGCAAAAAAACTCTAGCTTGTTTTCAAAGAGAGAAAGGAAATAGACTCCACCTCTCAATGGCAAAATGTCACCCTTACATAGAGAGGGAGTACCACACAAATCACATCTAAATGCTCATTTTTTAGCTCAATATCATCTTTATTCCTCTGGATCTTGTAGTATTAATGTTCCTGAAGTGTTTATTTGTTTTCTACATTTATTATTTTCTTATTTAAAAAAAATGTAAGATATGCATAAGATGTACCCTTTTAACTATTTTTTAACTGTTACAGTTCAGTGGCATTAAGTGCATTTGTATTGTGGATTGTATTGCAGCCATCACCAGCATCCACGTCCAGAACTTATTCATCTTGAAAAATCGAATCTCTATACCTATTAACATGAACCCTCAATTCTGCCTCCCTAGCTCCTGACAACCACCATTTTGCTTACCGTCTCCATGATTTTGATGATTCTGGGGAGCTCATATAAGTGGAATCCTACATTTTGTGATTGGCTTATTTCACTTAACAATATGCCCTCAACATTCATCCTATATTTTAATTTTAAATAGAAGTGTAAAAGGAAGTGAAAAAAATAAGTACTTTTTAAAACTGTACCGTGAATATGCCACAGTATTATACTTCTAATTTATAAAATAGTATATACTTCTTTTATAATATACATATTCTCAAACAAACTTTATAATTCATTAAGCAATACTTTCTAATGTTATTTCTAGCTTTTAAGTGCACAATATATATTTTTTGATACTGTGGAAATTTATTGCAATGGAGCTCTAAAAAATATGCTCTAAAATATATGTGAAGTCACCATTTCCCCATAAGACATAACAAATGGAATATTTAATAATCAGCAGTAAAACATTAAAAACTTGGACAAATTTGTGGAGATTCTAAAGGAAAAAAAGCTTGAATGTGATGGTACTGACATACATAATCTGGGAGTGGCAGGGGGAACAGCTGTCACACACACATAGAAGTTATTGCAGAGGGTAAATTCTCTTCCTCTCATTTCAAGCTGTACATGTATTAAACATATTTGTATAAAAATTATACTCTTCCATTTATTTCTATTACTAGTACAGGCTAGGAGCAACTGTCTAAGCATTGGATACATAAAAATAAATAAGACATTGTCTTAGGCTTCAAAAGCTCAATCTCTACTGCAGAAAAAAAAAAACTAGAGAAGTAAGTGTAGTAAAATATAGTGTTCTTTGCTTTTTGGAAAAGTTATTAAAAAAATTAAAAGATTCCTGACTAATTATAAAGCACAATGGGTCTAACAATAATAAGGTTATCATAGTTTATTTGGGGATAACAGATGAAGAATAATGTGTGTGTATGTTAACATGTGCACACCTGCAGATGCACGATAAATACAGGCTAATACAATATAAGAAACAGTTACTGGATATTTTGGTTTCTCAATTGTGAATGATGCTTCCCCCCCCCTTTCATATTTCCTCTCAGACTGCTTTATATGATTTTTTATTTTTCCCAGAGCTGTTTTGAGGTATTGATGTGAAACTACAGTAAGGCTGTTCTGATTCTCAGAAACTGAAATCAGTTACATGCTTATCTTTGTTAGTGGTATAACTTTAATGGACAACCTCAGGAAGTATTTGAATTTACTAAAATGAAAGCAGTATGTTGACAAATGAAGGTCGCTTTCCTTACAACCTCTTGATAGACTTTGCTCACATCCAAAAGGAACCCTACATAACACGTATACATATACAGGTGACTTATTGATTATGCAAATTGACTTCATCAATATTTCTGATACATTGGAGATTTCTTTTGGATACATTGGAGACATTTGAGCTGGATCCCTGCAGTTAATCTGAGGTGACAATGAAATAAATTACAAACTTTTCAAAATGACCTTTGGAGAAGTATAAGGAAAGAATTAACCTTTGGTTTATTAAGCTGAAATCTTCATTTTGACTTTGTCACATGTTGGGCAATTATTAAGTTCTCAGAGACTCAATTTCTTCTTCTGTACAGTAAATATATTGTCAATCCTATAGATTGAGAGTTCAATGAAATAATGTAAAGAACTTATTTGTTCAGTTTTCTAGGATGAATAATGTTAGCCTCTTCCATTTCATTATTTTTATGTTCTCTTAAAATTTGTCATAGTAAATGTCTTATGTGTATTTTAGACGTGCCCATAAATAAACACAGCTATTCATTATGACTCAATTTTTTTGGAGGTTATCAATAGAGATAAAATTTTCTTTTACATCTCTGCCTTCTGTTACAAAAATGCATGGTTTATAATAAATGAGATAGATTCTTTAAAAGAAACAGCTAATTTAGAAAATGTGCTCTTTCCTTACACGGAAGGAAATTATTACCTAAAACGTGTATTTAGTGTACCTTGTATTCTGGCTAGGACTGCAAAGTGTATGGTGGTGCTTTCTCTCTGGCCTCTTGAAATAGTGACAAACAGTATTATTCAGCTGTAAAACTCCTTCCTGTTGTCCCCAGATTCTTCAAAATCCTTCTGGAATACAGCATTCCAACAAGTCACTTCACAGTGAATAAGAGAGTTTATCTTGATTGTATGTGTATCTTTAGAGTCAGAGATAAAGTCATATGTTAAATAAGGTAGAAAAGAAGCTTCAAGTGTGGTCAGAAAGAATGGAAAGGATGTAGAACAATTATTATAGGGCCTATGTGTCAGGGAAACCGTATATAGAAATATAATCATGCAGAACCTATATGTGACTTTCTCATGAATTCATGACTGTCTTGTATGTTTATTGAAAGATTCTGCATGTTTGCAGTTGTGTTAGCTAAACACCTGGAGAACTGGATTTCTCAGTTTTATCCCTATTGCAGAGCATAATATAAAGCTATCTACATCATAATAGTGAGAGGATAAGCATAAAGAAGGGATATACAGAGCCCAAAGTAAGTGTATAAAAATCAGTGGATTATAAGTGATGTAGAATGAATGAAAGAAATGTATGTAACTAAAAATGATTCTTGTTATTAGGAATAAGATATGATCATGCCTTCATGAAAAGTGAAATACTGATATTTAATGAAAATACACTCAAAGATACATAAAAAATTTCTATGAAACTACCAATGCTTTGTTTGTTAAATATTTGGCATCCATTTTAACACCAATTTTTTCTCTGATGAAGTTTCTGTATGTTAATATTAGTTATATTTAAGAAAAAGTTATGAAAAAACCATCTTGAGAAAAAAACAGTAAAAATAACTCAAACTTCATCTTTCTAAAAAGAAAGGAAAAAGGACAGGAGGTCCTAGCCATGGCAATAAGACAACACAGAAAGATAAAAGGCATCCAAATTATTAAGAAGGAAGTAAAACTGTCATTATTTGCATATGACATGGTATTGTGTATAAAAAACCCTAAAGACTCCACCAAAAACATTATTAGAATTAATAACTTAATTCAGCAAAGTTGCAGGATACAAAATTAATACACAGAAATCTGTTGCATTCCTATATAACAATTAACTAGCAGAAAAAGTAATCAGGAAAACAACTCCATCTACAATTGAATCAAAAATGTTAAAATACCTTGGAATAAACCTAACCAAGGAGGTAAAACACCTACAATCTGAAAACTAAAAGACCCTCATAAGGAAATTAAAGAAGACACAAATAAGTGGAAATCTGTCCCATGCTCATGGATGGGAAGAATTAATATTGTAAAAATGGCCATCGTGCCCAAAGCAATTTACAGATTTAGTGCAATTGCTAACAAAATAACAATGGCATTTTTCAATGAACTAGAGAAAGTAATCCTAAAATTCATATGAAACCACAAAAGACACTGAATAGGTAAAGCAATCCTGAGAAAGAAGAGCAAAGGTGGGGGTATTACTCTTCCAGACTTCAAGCTATACTACAAAGCTACAGTAATCAAAACAGTATAGTACTGTCATAAGACCAGACTCACAGTTCAATGGAATAAAATAGAGAGCCCAGATATAAACCACCCATGTATGGTCAATTAATATACAGTAAAGGAACCATGAATATACAATGGGGAAAAGACAGTCTAATAATTGGTGCTGGGAAACTGGACAGCTACATGAAAGGCAATGAAACTGGATTACTGTCTAACTCCATACACAAAAGTAAACTCAAAATGGACTAAAGACCTGAATGTAACTCATGAAACCATAAAACTCTTAGGAGAAAACATAGGCAAAATCTCTTGAACATAAGCATGAACAATTTTTTCCTGGACACATCTCCTCAGGCAAGGGAAACAAAATAAAAAATGAACAAGTGGGATTACATCAAACTAAAAAGCTTCTGTACAGCAAAGGACACCATCAGCAGAACAAAAAGGCACCTACAGTATGGAAGAATACATTTGCAAATGATATACCCAATAAGGGGTTAACATCCAAAATACATGAAGAACTCACATGTCTCAGCACCAAAAAACAAATAATCCAATTAAAAAATGGGTGGAAGACCTGAATAGACGTGTTTCCCCAAAGAAGAAATACAGATGGCCAATAGACACCTGAAAAGATGTTCCACATCACTAATCACCAGGGAAGTGCAAATTAAAACCACAATGAGATATCACTTCACACCAGTCAGAATGCCCACTATCCAAAAGACAAGAAATAACCAATGTTGGCAAGGATGTGGAGAAAGGGAAACTCTCCTACACTGTTGGTAGGAATGTAAATTGGTGTAGCCACTGTGGAAAGCAATATGGGGGCTCCTCAAAATACCAAAAATAGAAATACCATACAACCCAGTAATTCCACTTCTAGGAATTTTACCTCCACCAAAAAAAAAAATCTCTGATTTGGAAAGATATATGCACCTCTGTGTTTATTGCTGCACTATTTATAATAGCCAAAATACGGAAGCAACTTAAGTGTCCTTCAGTAGATGAATGGATAAGGAAGAGGTGGTACATATACATAATGGAATTTTACTTAGCCATAAAAAAGAAATCTTGTCATTTGCGACAACATGGATGTACTTAGAGGGTATTATGCTGAGTGAAATAAGCCAGACGGAGAAAGGCAAATACCATATGATTTCACTTACTTGTGGAATCTGAAAACAAAACAAAACAAAGTGAACAAAATAGCTGTAGACTCATAGACACTGAGAAGTGACTGTTAGTTACCATGGGAAAAGGGTTGAAGTGGGTAGGTGGAGAGGATGAGGAGGATAAAAGGGCAGAAAAATTCTCAATCATAGGTTGGTCACAGGGATAGTAGTACAGCATGAAGAATATAGCCAATGATTCTGTGACATCTTCCTATGTTGACAGTTACCCCAGTAGTGGGGGTGAGGATTTAATAATGTGGGTAACTGTTGGACCACTGTATTGTATACTTGTCACCAATATGAGATTGTATATCAATGATACTTCAATTTTTAAAATAAATAAATAAAAAGAAAGGAAAAGTCACTGACAATCTCAGTTGATTCATTATGATTAAATCACTCAGTCATTCTGTCTGTACAACACAGTTTTACAGTGAATGCTCAAAAATAATAACTACTGTGAAAAAAATTAGAGATGAAAGCAGACAGGATGTTATGATGGCACTTTTCACAGATGACTAGATAGTAGATATTTGGTTATTACCTATTAATTTTTCTCATTAGGAATAACTTAATTTTTAATGAGTCATCAATCAACACTTTTAGAAGAGAAATTATTTTATTATTTGGTGACTAGCTCTGAGATGTACATGGGTGATTGGTATGGTACTGAGAGGGTTTGTGTCCTATACAGATTACTGCTTCTCCCAAAGGCAACTTTTCTTTAGCTAATGACTTCGCCTCTCTCATGGTCTATGCTATTCAAACACCACAGTAAACAGAGGGACTGAATCCAACATCCAAGCAACTGAAGCTGTTGATTTATTCAACCCAAATTATTTGTATTATCATATTATGTTCATTGTTCATATGTAGACACAGTTTTATCTATCATCTATATATTGTTAGCCAATCCATATAACTCATTAATGGATAAATGACAATATTCATGCACTGTTTCTAGACCTAATGATAAAAAATCTACAGTGTACAACTGATATTACCAATGGGTGTAAATGATCTGGTTCTTTAAATTTATTAATAAATAGTCATAATATGCAAATACTAATTTTAAATAATCACAAGTGTAGTGTAATATTAATTGTAATATACATTTCCAGAACATTCTATTAATATTTTTGTTTCCTTAGTCCAGTATACAAGTACAGCAGGAAGTTGTAACTTTGAAACAACACCAGGAACCTGGACCACAGCCTGCAGTCTTACACAAGACACCGAAGATGACTTGGATTGGACCATTGGCAGCAGAATTCCTGCTGAAGCACTGAGTCTGTACTCTGATCACACACCAGGTAAATCTCAGAGATACAAAGGCTAAGTAATCCACTCCTGGAAATCTACTTTAACTGTCTGTCAGAGTGCATTCTTTTTATCTGTGTGGGCATAGAGGGCAATAGTCTTTATGAAAAGAGATTTAATCCCTTTTATTTAACCTCTGAATTACTAAATAGATCCAGAACTGACATTAATACAACAAGTAAATCCATGTCTCATATTTTAAAAGACTCACGGATTTTATTTATTCTGCCCTAAAGGTGTCCTTAAAGTCACCAGCTGGGGCAGGAACAAGTACGAGGCATTCAGACGAATGCATGCAATGGGAAGAGGTACACAGTTGGCAATGTTAAGGTTCTAATGCTGCCACAGTGGCTGGTAACTGGCCACCAATTTCATTTCAGTCCTGCAAAGTGCAGCGGCAGAAATGTGCAAGGTCAGTGGTGACAGAAGGGTGAGCTTCAACAAGAGCTCTTGACAAGTTTTGCTTTCTGCCTTGTGGTTTGAGATTAACATAACCCTTAGTGGTTTTGCAGTTAATAAGATCAGAGTGGAAGTATTCTTACTTATTTCTACTCTGATGTCTTGCCTGCTCAACATTTTTCTTTGGAATCCAGCTTTTCTTAGGGATAAAACTTTTCTAGCTTTTCTTACATATTTGTGACGGCTACTTTCATGTGTCAGCTGGGAGGGTGTTTTTGGATAAAGCTAACATTAAGTTGGTGAACTTCGAGTAGATTACTCTGTATAGTGTAGGTGGGCCTTGTCTCATCAGTTGAAGGGCCAGAGAGAACAAAACAGACCAGCCTTCAGAGCAAAACGGAAGTAATTCCTCAAAAGACTGCCTGCAAATTTCATCTGCCGCATAGGCTTTCCTGGATCTCCAGCCTACCAGACCGCCCTGAAGATTCTGGCTTGGCAGCCTTGATAATCACATGAGCCCATTCCTTAGAATCAACGTCATTCTATAGTTATACACATAATATTGGTTCTGTTTCTCCAGAGAACCCTAAGTAATATAATATTGTTCAAAACAACTGAAGCATCGGCACAATCAGAAAGAACATTATACGGAATTAAAGGGACTTCTCATAAGAAAAGTATTCAAGATTGGCTCAGCTCTTTTATGGCTAGTGAAAAGAGAATAATAATTTTATTATTTATGTATTCCAGGCAGATTGAAAATACCACAATGTTTAATTACAGCATGGGTGTTCATGTTCTTGTTTTAAGGTTTCTCCCTAATTCATTTTCAGATTGAATATTCTTATTCCTTTTGAGCTGCCAAGTTGTATTTTCTTTTCCTTTTGTCAAGTTTTTTTTCCCTCTTACAAAAACAGTAAGCTAGTATACACCAGAACAAAAGTTACTGTAACAAGATAGAGAATCAAGGCACTGAGGTCGGTAATTAGGAGCATTTAATATGTAACAAAGGTCAATTGCCATATTTGGTTGTCTGCCTGGAAGGAAATGAAATTAAACCCCCAAGTTTTCTTCTGTAAATTTCACATATAGAAATATTATTCAGACTTACATGTAACAAAAACGATAAAACTCTTGCAAGAAAGCAGAGGGTATACTATAAGCAACTTCATTTCTTGGTGGGGTAGAAAGTGCAGTTAAGTTAGATATTAAACCCCAGTTTGATTATTTGGCCTAGCATGAATGACTCCATTTTGGGCCTGTGGTTTTCGTTTTTGACAAGTGTTATACCATAATTCATAAAATTTTCTAATGATAAACTTAAATTTCCCAACATGTTCACTGTAATAAATATCATAACAATAAAAATACATTTACAAGGATATTTTTTACTTTTGTGATAGTTTTTGAGAATAAATATTTGTTTCTCTTCCTTGATAAATTAATAAGAAACTGATTTTCATTTTTGTTATCAAGATCTAAACAGTAATATGTAGATACATTTGTCTGTGGTTTCTCTAGATAACATCTACAACAATCTTTCCTTTTCTTAAGACAGTATTTGAAAATTACAGGTCCAGCTTCTAGAATAATTTACTAATGTCACAAAAAGTATTGTAGGCTTAGTTTAGGAAAAGGTAAAAGTAATAATGGGCATGAGAAAGGTCCCACGCATTGTTCAAAAAAACATAAGTGCTCAACTGATAGCTTTTAATGGGCTGACTAAGGACTATTAATGCTTGTAATTATTTTCTTTTTTGAACTTCTATAGCTTGTGTGAGTTCATTAAAGACTACATGAGAAGTTTGGATCTGGTAATTTATGCAATGCTATGCTGTATACAAGTAATGTTGTTCACAGATAAAGAACAGTAATCATTCTGACAATATTATCCTTTCTTTTAATCACTACTTGAAACAGTGTATTTTTACAAAGTGCTCTCTTCAAAGCAGCCTGATTACATCATCCTCAGTACACTAATACGGCTCACTGAACGTGTTTAGGCATCTCTGAGACAATGCGCTGCTAAATAAATTGTAAGAACATTAATTAATTTTGACCCTCTGAAAAAGACAGAATTCTTTATGAGAAGGCCAACAGATTCTAAGAGCCCACGGTCTCTTTCTAAGCATCACAACATTGCTGTTAATTAAAGCTGTATTTATGGATCTATTCACTTATTGTTACTGTGATGAAGAATTAGATACATACATAAGGAGGACATTTTCAATGCCTATCACGGGCCTATTTATGAGCTGTTTTGGAGCCATTCTCAAAGTTGTAGAGAGAAACCACTAGCATTAATCCGCTCTCCAGCCTGCACGTGAATAGTGTTTAGACTTAGTGTATGTGGGGTTTAATGGCAAGAGTGACATTCGTGTGACATAAATTAATGAAGGTATAATTGAAAGCTGCTCTCTTTTTTCCCTTTCTTCAAACTTTATTTCCTTTGCAGTGGTAATTGACCGTCTCCTCCATGAGACGATAAACTCAGGTAGGGCAGGAGTCACACCTTTTACTATTTCTGTATTTGCTCCAGCATTTAAAATTTAACATCATCTGACAAACACTTGTGTGTGTCTCACTTCACTTGGTTCTGTCTCCTTCTATATTTATTAACAGCAGAGCATTTTGGATTGATTAATACAATGTGCATTTCTTGAGTGCCTACTAAATACCACACGCAATGTATTGCGAGCTGAGAACATGAGTTAACTAGATGTTTGCAAAGTAACGGGTGAAATCTGCTGCCGGCTATAACCCACATTCTTACTATTGTGACTCTATACTTAGAACCCAAGGTCAAATAATACCCCGCCACCATCTTAGTGTTACTAATACTCCAGTGTAAATAATAGCTGTTTAAAAGCATTATGTGTTCAACAAATGTAACTTCCTTGATACTTGGTTGACAGAGCCCTGTAAGCTAGGCTGATAAAAACCATACTTCTGTTAGGCAGGTGGAGAAACTATTTTTATTCCAACACTAGAGATGAGAAGCAAGAGAAGCCAAATGACTTCTCTAAGCGTGTGCAATGAGTCAAAAAAGCCAGAACTAAACCTCCGATGATGGGACCTCATCCCAGCCCTTTTCCAGGACATCACTACAGCCTGCTCCATCCTTGTCGGCTGTGCTGCCTGGACCTCTTAACCTCCATATTCAAGAAACTTCTCTTCATTCTAGGTTCTACCCCCATTAACCCTGGTCTCTATTAGAGCAGAGGGAAACCCTCATATTCATTTACATGGGAAGGTTGAGACTTGGTCAAGGATATGGAGTTAGAAATATAAAAGCCAGCCCTCACCCACATGGTTACCAGACCACTCACTCTGCTCTTGTTTACACACACACACACACACACACACACACACACACACACACACACACACATGCATATACTTGTACACAGACACTCACACACAGAAAAAGACAATAACTTCACTGTGACACATTTTTAGACCATATAATCATTGGACCAGAAATTTTTGAGGTATTCCAGAAGGAAAAATACTTGAAAAAAAAAAACAAAAAACAGATAGGAGTAGAATGCATGGAGTATAAACAGCAGAAACCCCAGCCCAAGAACCACAGTTCACTCTAGGTCTTCCCAAGGAAACTACCCAGATATTCTAAGATCAAAGTAAAAAATATTCTTCTGGATAGAAGTGTGTCCTCCTCAAAATTTATTTGTTGAACATTTAACATTTGGAGGTAGGACCTTTAAAGAGGCAATTAAGGTTAAGTGAGGTCATCAGTTTAGGTCCCTATTATCCAATAGGATGAGTGTCCTTATAAAAAAGAAGAAGAGACATCAGGGAAGCAGACACACAGAGGAAAGGCCCTGTAAGGACACTTCAAGAAGATGGCTGCCTGTCAGCCAAGGAGAGAGGCCTCAGGAGAAACCTACCCTGCCAGCACCTCAATCTTGACTTTCAGCCTCCAGAACCGTGAGAAAATAACTTCCTAGTGTTTAAGCCACCCAGTCTGTGGTCATTTTGTTATGGCATCTTGAGCTGACTAATGCACGTAACAAGGAAGATTGTGAAGCATTCCTCAGAGTAACTCACCGAAAAAACAGCCCTCAGAACCCCTGCGAGAGTTGGAACCTAGGCCCCCACCTTGTACTGCCCTCCCATGACCACTGCTTCCAAACACAGCTGCTCACTGAAGTGGCTTTTTCTCACAGGATAAAATCAGAGAACCACTATCAAAGAAAATTGGACGTCTGCCTTGGGAGGGAGTATCATGAGATAATTACAGCCTGAAAAAGAGGCAAAGTCATACTTGGGGTTAGACAGGATCAACACGTTAGGTTTGCAGGAGAAATTAAGAAGGATAACTTTGTCCAAGAATAAAATAGTGAAGCGCTGCAGTTTGCCTGCCTGCTTACCTCTTGACCTTACAGCCAAAGGCAGTAGTTCTTGAATATTAGTGTTTTCCTTGTTTTCCCATATTTGTACCTCCTTTTTCTTTCCCCTTGACCTCTATTACCTGTGCCACAAAACATGTGAGGATTAGGTAAAAGGAGGTTTTATCAAGGAGAATGATATAGAAGTTTATATAAGTAATAATAGCACAACTAATATTATTCATAGCATATCTGTCAATAACCTTTACTATCATCTTTTAAAAGTAATTTGGGTCTGATAGTCTCTAAATAATATATTAACCATTAAGTAAATAATTGAGAATGAAAGACTGCTAAATGGTCTGCATTCATTCAGGACAGATGAGCAGGGATTTTATTGTTGTTATTAGTGTTTGTTTCTTTTCTGAGGAATAACATACTACAAAATAGATATTTGTTATATCTAATTAAATAGAACAGGTCTTGTCCAAAATTGATGTTATTCTACAAAGACACTACCCATTGAGTACCAATCACCGTGTGCCTAACTTTATTGGGGCTTTCTCATTTAATCCTCACAAATACCTTGAGGCTTCTACAGCCGAGGAAATCGATACATAGATAAGAGTGAATAACTTGCCCGAACACACAGAAGACACTCACTGAATCTAGCATTGGGACCCATGTCTGTCTAAAGCAAAAGCCCATATCTGTGACCATCAATCTCTACAGCTTAAGATGACATTCTTCAAAACTTCCTGAATGTATAAATGTGATGATTGTATAAGTAATGAGTAACTGTCTCCCTTCTAAAACAAAAATGTTGGAAGTGATATCATTTTTGCTATATTAAAAAAAGACATTTTAGCAATATCAAATGACTCAAAACAAACAAATATGTTTTTTCTACATTTCTTATTTATTCTAGTTGCCATTTTCTTAACATGGGTCAGTATCAGTTCTGCTTTCTATTTGTCTTGTGATACTTGCTAGAAACACAGACATTCCACTCTAAATACACAGCAGATGCCAAATAAAAAAGCCAGGAGACTGTTTTGGGCTGATAGTCTCAGATAAGACTTCTGTGGCTGATTTGTCTTGCAGATTTAGTTTTCTTACTGCAAAAAGGCAGTAAGTGACACCCATCATTTTTTGTTAACCAGAATTAGAATGAAGGCAGTGACCTTCCTGAAATCATGTTGACTGTCAGACCATGTCATTCCTGTTTCCCTCATTTTTCTCTGAGACAGAGGGTTAACTTTACTTTGGTGATGTTTAGACAACAAGAACAAGCCCAGCTCTTCTGTGTCTTCAAAAATTCGCACGATCAGACTGGGATTTCCATTTTTTTTTTTGCCAAACAAGCAAAGCTGGTCTTGAGCCTTAAACCCATTCCAATCATCCATGTGTACCCTTTGAAGCAATACCCCAGTCAATTTATATCAAATTCTTCTGCCTCTGGGGAAAAACATAATCTTAATTTCTGACACCTTTTCCTTTGTCTTGATTTGTCTACGTTCATTTAAAATTCTTCCGAGAATACCTAATAATGTTTCAAAGTAGGAACCATACAATGTTTTCTTTACTAGAAATGCCAAAAGGTATCTTGTGTGGACAAGATATTCAGTGAAAAACATGTGAATGAGCCCATTCTTTTAGATTCCTGAAAGGCAAGATAAAACTCTGAATAAATAATCTGTGACTCTTCAGGTGAATCATCTCATCGTTTTACACGTAAAAAGACAGCATAGTTCCTCTAAAAGGAATGTATGTTATTTACAGACTTTATTTCTCAGTAAAATAATGAATCATTAAATTTATCCCTTTCTGTCTTCTCAAAACCTTGCCTCCTTGTCCGTACTTCCTTTTTAAGAGTCCTCAAAACTGCCCATCACTGTGACATACATTTTGCCTTCAAGCATCACCTTTTCTCTTACTTTGAAAAAAAAAAATGAAATATCTAAACTTAACTTCTTCCCTTCTAAGTATTGTTTTTAATTATGTCTCAAATTTCCATTCTCCACACATTCTCTATGACTGCACATAGATTCTGTGGTTCCCTAGAATCTGTCTTCTGCAAAAATATTACTTCTTCAGGAAATAATCATAGGTCAACCTTTCTTGGTCACTGATCTAGATCCTGGAGTGATACTTGTTCACCAAATACAGTCCGGGCTCTCTTGGAGCTTAGAGTCTAGCTCCTTTCAAGGATTTTATTGACTTCATAATTGTAATAACCTGGTTCTATTTAAGTTGCATTTGATGCTAAGGATCAATCCACACCGTGAAGTTTGCACCCGTGTTTTCACTGCAGTGGACTGTGACATTTTTCCCCTAATGACTAATTTTTAATGCCTGTTCTTCCTCCTGAAACCTAAATGTCAGTCTTACCATATTCTCCCTTTTACTGTTTTACTTCTTCCTATGCTTTTTGCTTGCTCAGAGTTTTTATTTTTTCAGTGCTCAACATTTGAAAATTCCTGAATGTATCTAGTCTTTATTTCCATGTTTTAGTCTCCCCTTTTCATTTTCCAGCTGGGTAATTTCCAGGATCTCCAAGTCACATATTCAGACTCAAACTTGCCTTCCTTTCAGAAAGATTCTCCTCCTCTTCCTGATTCTAATTCTTCTGTTACTGACATTATCATTAACCCAGTTAATTCTCTCTCACTTCAAATTCTGTCAGCTCTTTGGTCTCAGTTTATATGTTTTCCTTTCTTTGCATTTCCACCTCTACTCTCTTAATTCACTCTTGAGATATTGCAGATGTCAAGGAAATTCATTTCCAATGCAACATTCCCCTAAAGCAGACCACACTTCACATGGATGCAGGGTTAATATTTCTAATGGTGACTCCTGTGCCTCCGGTAAAAGGAAGCTCTTCATTGTCTTTTAATTTGGCATTAAGGGCTTTCTGTGTTCTTCCCCAAACTGCATTTCTGACTTCTTATGTTACTCTTCTACAAACTCTGTGTTTTTGTCCTTCAACGGTGCACTGGATGTTATAAATGTCAACTGTTGGTCATATCATTGTTTCAGCATGACTTGTAATTTTTTTGTGCATAGTGGATACAATGTACTGGGTAAAAGGAATCAAGGTAAAGAGAACTTTAAGGTGAGTTTTTTCTCTGTCTGGCCTGGAGTAAGGCTGTGTTTACTGTGTGCTGAAGCTGTAGGTGTCAGGAGGTAGAATTTCCTCTGGGTCCATGCTTTTGTCTCCCTTGTTATATTTTGGTTTCCCTAGAAACTCCTCCTTGAATAAGGTCTGAGAGGTAGAGTTCTTTCAGTTGCAGCCCTTGCTATTATATAGGAAATCTGTTTCTGTGGTGGTAAAAGTGAAAAGATGTTAAGTGGTAAGGTTGGGGAATGGAAGCGTCCTGCGATCCTGAGAGTCCATTGCCGTGTTTTAGGGAGCCTGTGCCCTTTCACTGTAACCTTTGCAGTGCTTCTCAGTTCTCCTCTGCCTTAGTGAAATAGAAAGTCTAGATCATGGTAAGAAAAAATAGGCACACTTCCACATGACTACTTTCCCCTCCCTGGAAGAAACAGTCTTCACTGTGAAAACTTGGAAGGGATCCTGGAGGTAAAACTTTGGTGGTGTCCTAGGACTTGTCCCCTGGAGTTCATATCTAGCTTTTCCATACTCAGCCTCCAGCAGTTAGTGTATTGCAGTTTCTGTCTTCTTCACCAGGACCTGCTCCATCAGTGGGTTCTGCTTGTGGAGTTGTGCTCCACTAAACAGTGATTCTCTGGATCTGTCCATCTGTTATCTACAATTTTGGAGGCAACAGTTTTCCCTGTGGCCTCTCCTCTATGCTCGATGCATCTAAGAAGAGTTTTGATATTTTGCTTGTTCAGATTTTTTATTGTTGTAAAGATGAGACTGCTGCCTTCCAAGCTCTTTACAGGCTGGACTGGAAACCAGGGCTCTCCCCCCACTGATTTTTTCAGAATGATCTGTGACCACCATAAACTACTTTCTTTGCTTGCTACCGTCTCCACTATATTTTTTAATATCTTAATATACTGCATGTCTTTTATCACCTCTTTCCTCATCCACCAAGTTTAAGCAATCTTTCATTTGTTGAAATACATTTCGTTTACTGCCTACTTCAATATTTGTTATCATAGGTTCACAAGAACTCCATTGCACTCTATATTATTGTTAGTATCCCCATTCGATAGATGAATATAAGATGCAGTGAGGATTTAGTGATTTACCTGAAGTCACAAAGTTATTGAAAGTATCAGAGTTTGGATTTGAACACAGATAGTCTGACCCAGAACTTGTTTTCTAAATAGTTCATATTGTTAACTTTTATTGTTAGGTTCTTTTGGGTGCGGTTCATGTATTTTCCCCACCCCTAAAATTGACCATTTCCCTAACATCCAAATGCAAGACACAGAATCTTCTTTATAATAGTTATCCAGTCAGTAATATGTGATTGTTTTTTTTATGCTGCTGGAATCACCTTTTAATATCTATGCTCTACATTTCCCAGGAAAGTAGCACCAATTTACAAGGGTGTTCTATGCACTTTATATGGAGTGTATTGTTTAATCCTTAGGATAATGCCATGAGGCTAAAGTACCCACTATAATGATCTCTTGTTGCTTCTGAATCTTAGAGAATTTAAATAGGTTGTCCAAGGTCACATACCTAATAAGTAAGTGGTAGAGTCAGGATTTGAATCTTAAGTCTATAGCTCCCGTGCCTGCGGGTTTAACCAGTGGGAAACCCTGCCCACAGTTTTTGCTCATCACATGTTCATTTAAAGGATAACACCATTTTCTATTTTAATGAAAATAAATATGCTTATGTTCTTATTTGCTGTTCACACTCTTTCTGGTAAAATGGTTCTGAAATCTAAAGTTAAGGCTCTTACCATTCATCATTTAAAAAGAGTTATATTAGTTCTTCCTTCCTGCATGACTAGGAAAAAAGTCTACTTTTTAATCTCAATTTGGTAAATAAAATCACGTTATGAAAAGGCTGTTAAACTAATGAGTGTTTCCAAAGGCATCTTGATAACACAATGACACATAAAGATGTTCTTCAGGGTTCTTGCAGCATGAGGATGGAGAGATTCAGAACCTTTTGTCTCGACTGAGACTTACCGGAAATGCTAACCAGTTCCATTCATATGTCATCTTCATGTGATTGAGATATTCTTGCTGCCGAGAAAATTAGAAGCTTTCAAAATAAGAAGCTTCATTTTTATATCACATCAATACATACTGAGGTGGAAAATTTAGAGCACCAAGTTTGGTAATAGTAAATAGTATTAAAATGAGGCACTCTGCTAAAAAGTGTGTTTTTTTTAAATAGGTAATAATTACTCTCAAAAGAGAATAATGTCTGAAGAATAAATGCTGGAAAAGATAGAAAGAAAGAAATGGCAGATCTATCCATTAGGCAGTCCTTCATGAAGCAAACAGAAGTGATATGACAGCCATTTCTATCAAATACCATGAGAAAATCTCATTTAACTTCAGAGGCACTGTATCTGGGGTGGCCATTTGGACAACTTTGAGGGAACTTTTGTTCTCTCCCTGTGAATGTTTACATTTCACGGCCTTTAACACTTGCAGATGCAAATAGCCAGTGCCTTGAAAATCTGGGGGAAAAAATGACAGTACAAAATAGATTTAAGGGCATTTCAACTGAGAGTCATTATGCACCCTTCCTTCTTTTTGGGCAGAAATTACAGAGGGTGTGGAGCCAAGTGAAGTCAGTCTCATTAAAGAAGGGAGCATTTGTTCTTTTGAAAGGGAAGCATATTGCATCTCATTTTAAAAAAACCATTAGGCAGCTTTATTTTATGAGCAAGAAAAAAGAAAGTCTGAAATTGCCTACAATTGAAAGCAGGGAGTGAATTCAGCTCACTTGAAGTGGGAAATTGTCTTTTGTGATTTGACCCTAGTCCAAGTGAGTTTGATTCTTCGGAGGAGGGCCTTGGAGCTGAAAAAATTGAGCTTTCTTTTAAAAGTGTTAACTGTCTTTTAAAAAAAAGACATGTCAACTTTGTTACCTTCTGCCATAATAACACAATGAAACATTTTCAAAAGCTCAAGATTGTGGCTAATAACATCTAAAAGACAAATTAGAATCTTTACTCCCTGATGACACCAAAGTGAGAAAGGATGTGGAGCCTGCTGATGGATTCTGAATGTGGCTAATATAATTTGACACCCCAATCAAGTCACAATGGTGATTTTGAACAAAGCGATGTGGAATTTTGATACTAAGTGGCCCCCAATTTTTGAAAATATAGGCAATTCTTTAAAGAGTTTTTAAGGTGATAATTGAATATTAATGAGAAATTTCTATCCAGTGCCAGATTTTAACTAAAGATGTGACATATAAAATCTGTATCTGTAAGAGTTTTAAGACTGTAATCCTATAAGCAAAATTCAAGTATTAAGTATGGTGAAAGTGTACAGAAAATATCAAGAGGTAGAGAAATTGTAGGGAAAGGTAAAATTCAGACATATTTAATGAATGCCCATGTTCCAGAGTACTGTATCTAGCAAAATTTAACTGAAGTATAATACATTTTAAAAACTTAGTTGAATTAATTCTGATCTAATATGTGAGTTAAGTAACTTTCAAATGGCCGATAAAAAGCTGTAAAACAGTCTAAAATTTTAAAAAATCCACTTTACAAAAATCTGTCCTGCGAATGTTTTTGATCATTCCACAGAGTCATATATAAGTAAAGTGAACCGGCTTAATGATTTACCATTAAAATCTAAATATGTTGTAGCAGTGGAGACTTCTAAGCTTTATTACCTGCTTTTACAAATTTTGAACTCTGTGTGAGAGGCTAGATGGACTTTGTCCTAGGATTTTGCTAGACACAAATAAGTTGTTTTCAATGAAGCAACTGAAAATTTATGAATGTTTGAAAGTGGTTCTAGTTTGAGCTTTCTAGGTAAAGAATGGTCTGTGTCTGAAAATAGAGTTCAAGGTAAGGTTTTATATAGTACATAGTTCCTGGATAATTCATTTATTTCTATTAATAATTTCAAGAGGCTAAGCAACTCCCCACCTTTATGATTCTCAAGAATAAATATGGTGTTACAACAAGTTTATTCCCCCTACAAAGTCACACTTCGATATGCTAGACTTCCAGAATTAAAAATCCCCAATAACCAAATTGGCAGTGGTCGCTTCTAAATTGCCAGGCATAGTTTTGTATTCTTAAATTTTAAAATGGATACACTTTCACATTTACATGCATTAATTCATCAGCCACAAATTGACTTTCTTATTTTTGTGTTCAGCTGTAGGATTTTGTAAGACCAAATCTGAATATGTGAATTAGAAGAGGCTAGGGGGGGTACACTTTGAGAACTCATCCAGAGACCCCTGGTAGCTTTGATGCTAAGCTCTACATAATGTTGTTTGTCTTTTACTGGAATAAACATGCTGCAGTGAAATGAGGGATTGCTGTCATCTCCAATACATTTTTTTACATTGAATTTCATGATATAGCCCTAAAATGCAAACATTAGATTTTACTATATTCCTTTGAATGATGTCATATGTTTGCTAAACTGGTTTTCAGTAGTTGCTGTGATAAAAGTAAGTACTGGAGAAAGTAAATGTGGAATAGGAAGTGAAGGTGGTGTTACTAAATTTGATTTCAAGGTTTGAGAATTTGGCCAATGCCTAATAAACACACACTCCAGTAGAAAGGAATCTGTGGCTATTTAAGAATGAAATGATATATTTTTTTCAATTTGTGTGTATTAGTTTTTCAAATGCAGGTAATGTGTTAGAATATTAATAATTATTAAGTTTTTTGGATTTAAGTGTTTAATAAATACAAATAAAATATAGCTTCCCACCTGGGGGTTCCATGAAACAGTTTGTGAGACACTAAGGATGCTGTGACCTGAGTTACATTAGGAGCCTGTAGGCCATGACTAGATATGGAGAACTGAGTTAGATGGAATTCAGGTTGCTGTGTCATTGTAAGACCTCCCTTTTAAAAATAAAAATCATGTGATTAAAGTTATTTTAAAGAAACATCAGAAACTGAGGTTTTAATGTCTTTATGCAGTTAGAGGAATAAATTTACTGGAATGTAAATAAGAATTCCTAACTAACTTTGTAAAATGGATTAAATTTGTGTCAGTGATCACAATTCTTTCCCAATGCTTTAAATTATTTGACTTTCAACATCAAGTTAGCAGTAAAGAGTTGCACTTCAAGTCTGATATATGACCTAAACGTGATTTGCTTCTGAAACAGAAGTATATTAATTCTATCATATGCCATCAGAGAAATGCAAATTAAAATGAATATGAGATACAGCTACATGCCTATTACAAGCTAAAGTCCTAAACACTGACAACACCAAATGCTGATGAGAGGGGAGGAGACACAGGAACTCTCATGCATGATGGTGGGACTGCAGAATGGTACAGCCAACTTTGGAAGACAGGCTGGCAGTTTCTTACAAAACTAAACATACTCTTGCTAGGTGATCTAATCATTGGGCTACTTGGTATACACACAAATGAGTTGACATTACACAAAATCTTACACACAGATGCTTATGAGAGCTTTTTTCATAATTGCTATATCATAGAAGAAACCAAATTGTAGTACGTCTATGCAAGGGAATGCTAGTCAGTGATAAAAAAAAAAGTGAGCTATCAAGCCATGAAAATATATGGAAAAGCCTTAAATGCATATTACTAAGTGAAAGAAGCTAATCTAAAAAGGCTACATGCTGTATGATTCCAGCTATGTGACCTTCTGGAAAAGGCAAAACGACAGAGACTGTAAAAAGAGCAGTAGTTGCCAGGGGTTTGGCAGGAAAGGGTGGGCGGAAAGGATGAAGAGCACGGGGGATTTTAGGCAGGAAGCTATTCCGTGTGGGCTCTGATGATGGATATGCACCAGTATACAGTTGTCAAAGCCCATGGAATATAGAAGAGAAAGAGGGAACCCTAATGTAAACTGCAGACTGTAGTTAATAATAGTGCATCACTATTGGCTCATCCATTCATTGTAACCAATGTGCCACATGAATGCAAGGTGTTAAGCATAGGCACACTGTGTGTGGTGGGCAGCTGAGGGGGTATATTGAACTCTCTGCACTTCTTCTAAACTTCCATTAAGCTTTAAACTGCTCTAAAACTAGTCTATTAATTTTTTTCAATGGATACAAGATCAAACAATCCCTTAAGAATCTCATCTCTGTTTGGACTCCGTGAGGACTACAACCAGGCTGTCATCTACCACACGTCTGTATTTGCCAACAATAGATTGGTTAAAATAATGTTCTTTATAAAACATGATACAGCAAACCTCCAGGTCATTAGTTTTGTTAATGTGATCACCTAACTCTCCTTTGCAATGAAATATTGTCAATACATGACTTGCAAAGATAAAATAAGTTGTGTTTAATGAAATTTGCACATGGTTTGAGTATATTCTGCCTCATGCTATATAAAACATACCATTGCACTGAAAAAGGTATTCATCTCTTTCAAGGGAGTGGCCAGCATTTCCTGTATGTCAACTCCTCTGGTCCCAAAGAAGGATACACTGCAAGAATCATGACTTCCCACTACTTCCCAGCCAGCCTCGGAATGTGTGCTGTTCGCTTCTGGTTCTACTTGGTCGATCCCAGGGATATGGGGATATTAAAGGTAATGGAAGGAAGGCAGAGACTCATGTTTCACTGAAATATTCATACCATGTGTTCAAACTATGTGTGTGTGTGTGTGTGTGTGTGTAGTCACACACCACCAATGATGATTCCATTAATTTCACACTTCTTCCTGGGGCAGTGGGACCCAAGCAGTGCCGTCATTCATCTTAATCTCGTTCAAGGCTGCCACCTGAACTCAGTTATGGTGCATGCTATTTAAAAGATCATCTAGAGATAAAAGGGTGTGGGAAGATTATACATGTGTCTTCTAATAACAACTTAGAAGAAATGTGATGGGGTAATGGTAAAGAGAATCTTCTTCCCCAAAGTAAAGGCAAAATAAATTTAAGGTTTTAAGTATGTATCAGTTTGCACTAAAAACACCATGTCTACTCCATGTTTGAATAATTTAAGACAAAAATCTGCACCAGACATAAGTACCTTGAAACAAGTTGCTGTATTTATACTTATCATCTGAAAGATCAATGAGTTTCTCAATCATCATGAAACAATTTTGAAATCTTGATTTCTAATTGAAATATTATACATCAGATCACAACACTTACTGTTTTTGCCTTGCAGTTATACAATCACTTGTCTTTATAATATAATTGGAATTTTTGATATTTTCTCAAACACTGGCCCTTGTAAATAATAACAGCTATTATTAAGGAATTCCTATCTTTTAGGCGGTGTATTGTAGACTTTATATGTGTTACCAGTTTTAATTCTCACATTACCTGAAGAGGTAGTATGTTTTCCCTATTTTGCAAGAAAGAAACTGAGACTCAAAGTCAATTAGCACCTTTTTCTTGATTGCATAATTAGCAAAAATCTGATTTTGAAAATCTGCTTTCCCAGAAACCCAGCACTGTTTCACAGGTTGTGTGCAGTCTAGGAAAGAAGTCTAAGGAGAGACATGCCGAAGGGAGTCAGCTTCGGTTACCACCTGCCTTTGACCCTCTAGTTTTAGGGGTGAAAACAACATCCTGTACATACTAATCTATGGGTTGCTTCATAATTTCCTTGGTGATTTCTCATCTCTTTCATAAACTTTGCTACCACTTCCCTATATTAAAGTTCCTCTACTGGAACTATGCTAGAGTAGTTTATATTTTGTAGCTTGGCCTAAGTGCCCTCCCTAGAGAAAACACAAATTTTTTGAAGATGTTAACTTGTAAAACAGTGAAAAACTGTGATAGCATCAGTTTAAAATTGTTCTCCTCACATTAACTTATTAAAAACTTACCCTTCAGTTGGGGAAGACAGAAAACAAATTTTTAAAAAATATATGAAAACTTCAATTTGTGATACAATACTCAGGAGCAAATGAAACAGTTTTCGGTAATAAATAATGACTCATGGTCTGCTTAGGGAGTTATTTGTATTGAATGGTAAGAAAGTCTCTTGGAGAAAGATGACATTTGAATTTAGACTTGAAAAATAAGGAGGAGCCAGCTTTATAAATGTAGTTAAGAATGTTCCAGGCAAAGAGAATTAACTAAAGGAAAAACTCAAAGAGAGGAGGCATTTGAAGGCCAGTATAGCTGGAACAAGATAAGCAAGAGAGAGAAATCAAACATACAGGCGAAAGCCAGTTTGTGTAGGGCTTTGGAGAGATGATAAGGAGATTAGATTTTATTCTAAGAACCATGGGGAGTCATTGGAGACAGTCTTAGCTTGAGTTGCTGTAACAAATTCCCATGGGCTAGGGGGCTTAAACAACACAAATGTATTTCTCACAGTTCTGGAGGATGAGAAGTCCAAGACCCAGATACTGGCCAATTTGGTTCATGGTGTGGACCCTTTTCCTGGTTTGCAGACCTTCTTGCTGTGAGCCCCCTGACAACCAGCGATCATCTCTCTGTGTCTCCTCTTACAAGGGCACTTATCCCATATGCGGGGCTTCACCCTCATGACCTACCTACCTTCCCAAAGGCTCTCTCTCCTAATACCATCACACCAGGGGTTAAGGGCTTCAACATATGAATTTGGTGGGAGTGAAATGGGGGGACACACTTGGTCCATGGCAGAGAAAATGAAGTTGTGACATAATATAACCTCACCTGAAAATTTAATAGGTCTGCCTGGCTGTTCTATGGAAAGTGATGGGAGCTGGCGGGTATGAAGAGGCTGAAGGGAAGCGAAGTGGAGAGGTGGGTTAGAAGATGCCATCCTGGCATCCAGAGCAGAGAAGATAGGGCTTTAAAATGGAGTATAAGGATAAACTGGAAAGCAATTTCTCCAAATAAGGAACAAGACTTAGATCTCCACTGGCATGCTAAGGTTGCTCTCTGAAGCCTGCTTTAGTTTTATGAGTATATTGATGAAGGGCATCACATAAGGCAAAAGATCAAAGTAAAATTCAATTATGATTTTCCTATTACTTTTTAGGATAAAAAGCCAAGCGAGTCCAATCTATCCCAACCCTCAAAGTAAGCAAAGTAGCCTGCATAAAGGCAAATGTTTTATAGTAACTGAGAAGTTCAGGATAAAGGAACAGCATTCAGAATAGTAAATGAATGATATTCAGAAAAATGAAATGTTCATATAAGCACCTGTATCTTTTGATTCAAAGGCTCAGAAAATTATAAAGCAATGCTAATACATACTTTATTTTCTAAGTCAGTTTCTTTCTGTCTTTCAGTTACCTACCTACATAAAAAAATTAAGAACACTCCTTAAAATGTTGCTAAGAGTACTAAGAGAACCAAATTAAATTCCCATGAGATTATTTAGTTCCAGTAGTTCAGCTTTCTGGCTTATTCTGATATTTAATGCTAACTCAGGTTAAGTTATTCAATGTCTATGAAAAAGAGGTAGGTTTGGCACAAGACAAGAAAATTTCTCTAAAAATGACGGATCGCCTTTTATTACTCCATACTCATTTTTTAAAGATACATAAGAGAAGTGAATAGGTTGCTTTTATAATTAATTATTTTCATAACACTTTTTGTAATTTATAGAAATATCCAACTGCTCAGGGAGGAAAAATGAACTACATCCTAAAACCTCCTTCAGAGATAATAGATGAATTAATATATCTAAATGGACTTCTGGAAGCCTATTTTTCAACTTTAGAACAGTTTTGTCTAACAGGTTGAAATGGTCTTTGTCTTAGAGTTGAGTTTTAGGCCTAAATGGTTTCTGCTAAAATCTATGAAATTTAGCATATAAGTGTTCTATTCGGGAAGTCATTACTGTCATGGTCCAGTGCTTGTGAGTTTTGTTTTATTTTAATTTGATGTTTAGGAAGACACTAAGAGCAGAGGGGGAAAATATTCCTGAGAATAATATCAGATGGTTGCTATAAACTGTCCATTGTTTGAAGTCCTTTGCATATATGAATTGATCTAATCCTTGCACTATCAATGAGGCAAGTTCTGAAATTATCTAAATTTTAACAGATGAGGAAAATGAGCTAGAGAAAGCTTCAAGAACTTGTTTAAGGTCATAGAGCTGGAAAATGGCTGCCCAAGGTGTCCCCAGGTCCACGGGCTCCAGTCTGCTTTTAATTACTATGCTTTACTGCCTCTCAGAGCTAGATGGCTACTTTTATGGCATATTTTATTTTCTATATTTTTATTATTCAATATCATCTCTTATTTTCTACCAGGAGTTACTGAAATCTAGTTCTTTAGAAGGTGCTTTGCGCAAATGTATTCTGCATATTGTAGTTTTCAGTATACATTCAGTTTGAATTGCAGATTTTACCAAGACAAGGGGCATAGTGTTTGTTTAAATGTCTGGATGGGTCCCTAAATGTGTGGTGTGGGGGATGGTATAGGTATTTGTTTTACTTAGAGTTGCCTGTGTGACATACCCTTTACTACTTTTGTTCTTCTGCTTCTGATAATTTTTGAATGAGCAGTTTTAAGAGCCACCAAGACTACATCCTCTTTGTCAAACTGATGGAGTTCTCCCCTGGTCCATTTTGGAATCTTCTCAAGATTTTCATGGAACCTATAGCTTCTTCTAACAGAAAAGCTGGATTTTATTCCCTCTCTAGAGTACATTCAGAGTACTGCAGAGTACATTTGGCAGAGAAAGAAGAATCTCCTTTCAATTCAGGCTTATCTCTTTAAGGCAGAATAATAAACATGGGCCCTCTGGGGTGCAGTGGAGAGGAACACAGCACCGGAAATGGCCAGGTACTTTGTGATAGTCTCAGAAGGACATCTGCTGCACTGATCAGCGACTATGCTCATGGCCCCCATGTAATAATATGGTAATCGTAAGTCATTGAATAATGAATCAGTGAAATATGGTGCATGAACAGTTCCTAGTAATAGCGGAAATGCATGTTGGATTTATATTCACTTAATCAGGGCACTAGGTTAGCACTTATGCAATTATAATGAGATAATAATTTACAAAATGATAACCTGTGTTAATGAGTTGCCCAAGATTCTCTGTTTATTACCATGAGATGTTACTGTTGTTGGGCAGCTGCATCTGGGGAGGTCCCTCCCTGCACACTAGATGAGACCTCAACCTGGGCAGGGAGGGTTCTTGACTGAATGAGACAGAATTCTCAAGCAGGTCAGACAAGCATAGGTAAGGAAGGAATTCATTAAAGCGAGAGAGTCGTCAGTGGCAGCAGCCATGCAGGCAATAGAGAACAAGAGAGCAGAGGGAAAAAAGGGAAGCTCATTAAATTCCTGCTTGGCATAGGGCAAATCCCTTGCCAACTCCTGAAGCCCGGTCACCTGGTTTCCAGTGTCTGCTTGAATCTGCACAGCATGGGAACTAAGTTCCCCCCACCCAAGGATTTGGGGGAGTCACAGAGCACTGGATGGAATGAGATTATGTTCTGAGAACTTCCCAAGGCAAAGAGAGGAGATATTTGGGAAGGCTACTAAAGAACATGATTGTACAACTGCAGTCCTGTCCAGGTCACCCAGGCGACAGGAACTTGCAAGCTCAAATAGAGATCTCAGTAGCCCTTCCTTACTTATCTAGAGTAGAACAGAGACAGAGTGAAGACTTGTGCTTAAGTATGGAAAATAGAATGAAATGTCAAAGTAACAAAAGTGCTTACCACTGGAAAAGCACAGAGACACAACACAGTAAGCTGAGCAATGAGAAGTCTTTAAGATAAAAAATACACACTTAAGGAAAGGGGAGTGTGGGCAGCCTCAGAGAGGAGGCATGCTTAAGAGCTTAGGATTCTGTCTTTTAAGGCTTTCAAGAATGGGACAAAGGATGGTGTGTGGGGCAGGGATTGTTGGGCATAGGCTTGACTTCTGGTCTCCTGATGTGTATCTCCACTGAGAGACATTATGTCACCATCCATAGTCTGTCCTCTAGATGCTCTGTGAGATAAACTTAGCACAAGGAATTTCTTGATCCTGTTCTTCTCCTATTCTCCAAGATAGTGGTTACCCTCAGGCAGTGGGGACGTATCATTTGGGACTGCTTGCCTTCCCTTAAGATAGGATGAGTTATTGTCTGATTACCAGAAAATATGTTAGGAATCTTACCTTCTAACTCCCTGGTTTCTAAAATAGAATCTTAGCCTTAAGATAGAGTCCCTCCTATTCTTACTATACTATTGATATCTTGGCATTTTTTCATCATAGGCAGGAAAAGTTAATCATGATGCCTGCATGTCCCTGCCCTACCTCATTCCCACATGGGCAAGGACCTGGCCCATTTTGTAATTATCACTAGTGCTGCAGAATTTCTGCCAGTCATTATGTAGAATAAGAAGAGAAATGAGAAAAAATGTTTCAGAAGGGGAAAAAAATACATTAAAAAATGGTTAACAAATACTTGTGTTTTCAAACAAAAATGTATTCCAAATTAAATTGGTACTAATTTGTATAGCATATGCTTAAGTCAACTTACACAGAGATTTTTTTTGTATTCCTTTTCTTTACTAATGCTTAATTTAAAAATGCATTTTTATGATATGCTAGTATGATTGTTGAGAGGTGCTATCAGTATGCCATCTATAATTTTATTCTTTTTTTAGAGTACATTTTAACTGATGTTGCAGAATACCCAGTTCTCTTTCATTCCTTCATTCCTGTTATATGCTGAACTTCATGGTCATTGTTTTCACAAATGGTTATACACTGCTTATCAAGGGCCACTTTTGAGAATAACATCACATAGTGTAAGAGAGGAAATGAATATGTATGCAAATATTCCATGCATGAAAGGTAGAGAGATATACATAGGAATTGTTAAGCACACTTAGCAAATATCTGCCGTCTAAAGAGACTTGTAGAAGAGCTAGATTTTTCCTGAAATTTGAGAATTCATACTGTTTTAAGCAGAACTGTGGAAAGTAATGTGCTAGGTAGTAGCTATTAGTACTGACACTGGTGTGTCAGTAATATGCAAGAACGATAGTTGAAATGAACCAGTTTCTTTTTTGCAATTTCCTCCCCCTTTGAGGATAGATTCAAGATTCTCCCTGTATATCAGTTTCCATATTTTAATATGATAGGTCTTATTGAATAAAAGAGGGAGGTAATGTTGTATTTGATGTGCTAGGCATTTCACTGGGCAGTTCACATGACATTCAAGACCCTGTGACAGTCCATATAGGAGAGAGTGTCAAACACACATACACATCTTATGTGTATGTTAGAGTAACAAAGGTGGGCATGTAGGTCTTGACAGTAAAGATTTTTTGACAGCACAGGTAGAGGAAACCATGCTGACATATGCTGTGTAGCTTCCATTTTAGATAAGAGAAAAATAAACCTTAAAATGTTAAAAAAAATAAAACACTGCTGTAAGTTGCTATTAAATTCTAAATTAGCTGGATGGGAAAGCACCACTTGGAAGGCAAAGATTGACACTCAAGAGAAGGAGATAATCTAATTTGACCTTCAAATGAGACTTTCCCCTTAGAATATAATAAAATAAGAAAAAGAAAAGGGACCTGAAGTTGAACACTTATGCTATTAAAAATTAATATCAAGTCACAGTTTTAAGGGAGAGATGTGGGAATTTGAGAAAGAAGGTATTTCTTGCACCTGCCTACAAATGGGCTAGGTGCAAAGTCACCTTGAGAAAGAACCAGAAGTCAGGTTCTCTTGGAAGCCTGCACCCCAAGCTGAATATGACTTCTTAAAAAACATTCAGCATATTTAAAGTTAAAGCAACTTTTCTTTTACAGTTTTATTTTGTGACATGTCAGTCTCTGTGTTCCTCATAGATTCTGGCCTTAGTGTTTTGCCTAGGAAGCCCTTTTCAGTAATAACATAACAAAATAATCTCATTTTTTTTTGTTATTGAATAATTTTGATTTCTAGATTTAACTATAATCCACTTATAATTTATTTTGTATATATATGGTGAAGATAGGAGCTCATGATTTTCTTTCCAGATAGCAAGCCAGTTCTTCCAACACCATTGAATGCATACTCTGTCCTCCCCCCATGAATCTGACATGCTTTTATTATCATACATTAAATTAATATATGCATTTGTAAATTTTTTACATATGTATGAAAGAGTGATTGCTTCTTAGTTGGATACAAAGATAGATGCATAGAGAGATGATGGAAATATGGAGGTAAATTAAATCATAATCGTCTACATCCTTAGTCACTGTTACCTACTTAATTGTCAATTTAGGAAAAAGATATTTAAAATTCCTCCAATTTAATTATAAAAGACTCAATTTATATTTTTGTTTTTATCAGTCTTAGCACTTTATATTTCAAAGCCATATTGTTGAATGTATAAAGATTCAAGACAGTTGTATGTGTGTGGGGAATTCTAACTTTTATAAATATTAAATATGTCTTTATACCTTCCCTGAAATCTTATTTTGTCTGTTAATAATATGGACATTCTACCATTTTTTGAATTAATTTCTTTAGTATCTCACCCATTCCTTTATTTTTAACTATCCCATGGTATTTGGCTTTAGTTATGTCGGTTATAAACAGTATATGGCTGGATTCCTTTTTCCAGTAACCTGAGTTTCTCTGTTGTATAAATCAATTCAGTCCATTCACATGTGTTATCACTTCTGTTTCACCATAATATAGACCATTTTGTGTGTGTGTTTTCTATTTGTTTTTTTCTTGTTTCATTATTTTCCCCTTTACCTCTGTCAGTACTTAGGTTGACTTACTTCTTTTATTCTTGCTTACTCCCAGTATTTGTAAATTTTACTAGCTATTTCCCTATTTTTAAAGTGGATACTTAATTTTTAGCAAATCCATGTAATATATGTATCCATTATCACTGGATACATTGAAAATTACATACCTCTACCCTATCCACCTCTCATAAAAAAGAAGACCTTTGGCAAGATTTTATTGACATGACTGTTCCCCACAAACAGCTCTATGACATATTAAAATTGGGAGATTCAAGATTCAAGAGGCGGCATGAGACGTGAAACAGAGAATTCCTCCTAAAACCACAGATAGTGAGAAAATATAGTTAATACAACTAACCCTACAATAGCAACAGTAAAGAAGGATGCACTAGACTGCATACAGACCTCATGAACAGAGAAGACCTCCTGAAACAGAGCACCAGCTCCACTCCCTACAAACCCCAACCTCACTCTAGAGGCTGAGCAGCTCCAGAGACTGGAGCTTCTGGGCACTAAAGGGCACCACACAGAAATATGAAATGTCAAAAGAAAATGGTTCAGACCAAAATCTCACAAACCCCTATAAAAAGAGCCAAATGAAACTGAACTCACCAATCTTCCTCAAAGAGAGTTCAAAATAAAAATCATAAATATGTTTATGGAGGTACAGAAAAATATTCAAGAACTCAGGAATGAATTTAAGATGGAGATTCAATCATTAAGAAATTCCATACCAGAAATGAAACATACAATAGAGGGATTTAAAAGCAGATAGATGCAGTAGAAGAGACGGTAATTGGAATAGAAATTAGAGAAGAGTAATACAAAGAAGCTGAGGCTCAGAGAGAAAAAAGAATCTCTAAGAATGAAAGAATATTGAGAAAACTGTGTGACCAATCCAAACGGAACAAAATTCGCGTAATAGGGGTACCAGAAGAAGAAGAGAGAGAAAAAAGGATAGAAAGTGTCATTGAGGAGGTAAATGCTGAGACAGTCTCTCAAGCTGTGGAGATGCACAGATATCCCAACACAAGGGACTGAAGGAAGACAACATCAAGATATATAATAATTAAAATGACAAAGATCAAGGGTAAAGACAAACTTTTAAAAGCAGCTAGCGAGAGAAAAAATACCACATGAAAGGAAAACCCATGAAACTGTCATCAGATTTCTCAACAGAAACCTTACAGGCCAGAAGGGAGTGGCATGATATATTTAATACAATGAAGCAGAAGGGCCTTGAACCAAGAATTCTCTATCCGACAAGGTTGTCATTTAAATTTGAAGGAGGGGTTAAACAATTTTCAGATAAGCAAAAGCTGAAGGAATTTACCTTCCACAAACCACCTCTACACTGCATTTTGGAGGGACTCCTGCAGAAAGAAGTATTCCTAAAGCTTAATAGATGTCACCCAAGGGATAGACAAACAGTACAGAATATGATTCATAACATACAAAGAATAGAGGAGGAAGAAAAAGGAGGAAAAAAAAGAATCTTTAGGTTGTGTTTGTAATAGCATACGAAGTGAGTAAATTTAGACTGTTAGATAGTAAGGGAATTACGCTTTGACCTTTGGAAACCACTAATCTAAAACCTGCAATGGCAATAAGTACATACCTATCGATAGTCACCCTAACTGTAAATGGTCTAAAGGCACCCATCAAAACACATCACTGAATGGATAAAAAAACAAGACCCATCTATATGCTGCCAACAATAGACTCACTTCAAACCCAAAGGCATACATAGACTAAAAGTGAAGGGATGGGAAAAGATATTTCATGTACCTAATATGGAGAAAAAAGCAGGAGTTGCAGTACTTGTATCAGACAAAATAGCTTCAAAACAAAGAAAGTCACAAGAGACAAAGAAAGACATTACATAATGATAAAGGGGTCAGTCCAACAAGAGGATATAACTATTATAAATATCTATGCCCCCAACAAAGGATCACCTACATATGTGAAACAAATACTAACAGAATTAAAGGGGAAAATAGAATGCAATGCATTCATTGTGGGAGACTTCAACACACCACTCACTCCAAAGGACAGATCAACCACACAGAAAATAAGTAAAGAGACAGACGCACTGAACAATGTATTAGAACACTCCATCGAAAAGCACAGGAAACACATTCTTCTCAAGTGCACATGGAACATTTTTAACAATAGATCATATGCTAGGCCACAAAAAGAACCTCAGTAAATTCAAAAAGATTGAAATTGTACCAACCAGCTTCTCAGATCACAAAGCTATGAAACTAGAAATAAATTACTCAAAGAAAATGAAAAAGCCCACAAACACATGGAGGCTTAATAACATGCTCCTAAATTATCAATGGAACAATGACCAAATGAAAACAGAGATCAAGCAGTATATGGAGACAAATGACAACAATAATTCAACACTGCAAAATCTGTGGGATGCAGCAAAGGCCATGCTGGGAGGGAAATATATTGCAATATAGGCCAACCTCAAGAAAGAAGAACATTCCCAAATGAACAGTTTAAACTTACAATTAATGAAACTAGAAAAGGAAGAACAAATGAGTCCCAAAGTCAGTAGAAGGAGGGACACAATAAAGATTAAAGCAGAAATAAATAAAATTGAGAAGAATAAAACAATAGAAAGAATCAGTGAAAGAAGGAGCTGGTTCTTCGAGAAAATAAACAAAATAGATAAACTCCTAGCCAGACTTATCAAGAAAAAAAGAGAGTCTACACACATAAACAGAGTCAGAAATGAGAAAGGAAAAATCACTATGGACACCACAGAAATACAAAGAATTATGAGAGAATACTATGAAAAATTATATGGTAACAACTGGATAACCTAGAAGAAATGGACAACTTTCTAGAAAAATACAACCTTCCAAGACTGACCCAGGAAGTAACAGAGAATCTGAATAGACTAATTACCAGAAAAGAAATTGAATTGGTAATCAAAATACTACCTAAGAACAAAACTCCTGGACCAGATGATTTCACTGCTGAATTTTATCAAACATTTAGTGAAGACCTAATACCCATCCTCCTTAAATTTTTCCAAAAAGTGGAAGAGGAGGGAATACTCCCAAACTCATTCTACGAGGCCAACATCACTCTAATACCAAAACCAGGCCAAGACACCACAAAAAAGAATATTACAGGCCAACATCTCTGATGAACACAGATGGAAAAATACTCAACCAAATATTAGCAAACCAAATTCAAAAATACATGAAAAAGATTATCCATCATGATCAAGTAAGATTTATTCCAGTGATGCAAGGATGGTACAACATTCCAAAATCCGCCAACATCATCCACCACATCCACAAAAAGAAGGACAAAAACCACATGATCATCTCCATAGATGCTGAAAAAGCATTTGACCAAATTCAACATCCATTCATGATAAAAACTCTCAATAAAATGGGTATGGAGGGCAAGTACCTCAACATAATAAAGACCATATATGACACACCCATAGCCAACATTATCCTTAACAGCAAGAAACTGAAAGCTTTTCCCTTAAGATCAGGAAAAAAACAAGAATGCCCACTCTCCCACTTTTATTCAACATAGTTCTAGAAGTCCTAACCACGGAATCAGACAACACAAAGAAATAAAAGGCATCCACATTGGTAAGGAAGGAATTAAACTGTCCCTGTTTGCAGATGACAAGATATTGTACATAAAAAATGCTAAAGAGTCCACTCCAAAACTACTAGATCTAATATCAGAATTCAGTAAAGTTGCTGGATACAAAATTAATACATAGAAATCTGTTGCATTCCTATACACTGATGATGAACTAATGAAAGAGAAATCAGGATAACAATTCCATTCACAACTGCATCAAAAAGAATAAAATAATCCTAACCAAGGAAGTGAAAGACCTATACTCTGAAAACTATAAGACAGTCATGAGAGAAATTAAAGAAGATACCAATAAATGGAAACACATCCCATGCTCATGGATAGGAAGAATTAATATTGTCAAAATGGCCATCCTGCCTAAAGCAATCTACAGATTCAATGCAATCTCTGTCAAAATACCAACAGCATTCTTCAATGAACTAGAGCAAATCGTTCTAAAATTTATATGGAACCACAAAAGACCCCGAATAGCCAAAGCGATCCTGAGAAGGAAGAATAAAGCAGGGGCAATTATATTCCCTCACTTCAAGCTCTACTACAAAGCCACTGTAATTAAGACAATTTGGTACTGGCAAAAGAACAGACCCATAGACCAATGGAACAGACTAGAGAGTCCAGATATATACCCAAGCATATACAGTTAATTAATACGATAAAGGAGCCATGGATATACAATGGGAAAATGACAGACTCTTCAACAGCTGTTCTTGGCAAAACTGGACAGCTACATGTAAGAGAATGAAACTAGATTACTGTCTAACCCCATATACAAAAGTAAACACAGAATGGAACAAAGACCTGAATGTAAGTCATGAAGCCATGAAACTCTTAAAAAAAACATAAGCAAAAATCTCTTGGACATAAACATGAGCAACTTCTTCATGAACGTATTTCCCCGGGCAAGGGAAACAAAAGCAAAAATGAACAAGTGAGACTATATCAAACTAAAAAACTTCTGTACAGCAAAGGACACCATCAGTAGAACAAAAAGACATCCTACAGTATGGGAGAATATATTCACAAATGACTTATCCGACAAGGGGTTGACATCAAAATTATATAAAGAGCTCACGCACCTCAACAAACAAAAAGCAAATAAGCCAATTAAAAAATGGGCAGAGGAGCTGAACAGACACTTCTCCAAAGAAGAAATTCAGATGGCCAACAGGCACATGAAAAGATGTTCCACATCATAATCATCAGAGAAATGCAAATTAAAACCAAAATGAGATATCACCTCACACCAGTAAGGATGGCCACTATCCAAATGACAAACAACAACAAATGTTGACAAGGATGTGGAGAAAGGGGAACCCTCCTGCACTGCTGGTGGGAATGCAAATTAGTTCAACCATTGTGGAAAGCAGTATGGAGGTTCCTCAAAAAACTCAAAATAGAAATACCATTTGACCCAGGAATTCCACTCCTAGGAATTTACCCTAGGAATGCAGCAACCCAGTTTGAAAGAGGCCCCTATGTTTATCGCAGCAGTATTTGCAATAGCCAAGAAATGGAAGCAACCTAATTTCCATCAGTAGATGAATGAATAAAGAAGATGTGGTACATGTGGAATATTATTCAGCTATAAGAAGAAAACTAATCCTACCATTTGCAACAACATGAATGGAGCTTGAGGGTATTATGCTCAGTGGAATAAGCCAGGCAGAGAAAGACAAGTATCAAATGATTTCACTCATATTTAGAGTATAAGAACAAAGCAAAAACTGAAGGAACAAAACAGCAGCAGACTCATAGAACCCAAGAATGGACTAATAGTTACCAAAGGGAAAGGGACTGGGAAGGATGGGTGGGAAGGGAGGGATAGGGCTAAAAAGAGGTATTTCAATTAGCATACATAATGTAGTGGGGGGTGGATATAGGGACAATATAACACAAGGAAGACAAGTAGTGTTTCTATAGCTTCTTACTACGCTGATGGACAGTGACTGTAATGGGGTATGTGGTGGGGACTTGATAATAAGGGGAGTCTAGTAACCATAATGTGGTTCATGTAACTGTACATTAATAATACCAAAAAAATTGGCTGCAACATTAGATTCCCAGCATAAGTAATTCATCTACTCCTCTGTTATGTTATTAGTTGGACGAAAAATACACAGATGTGTCAGGCTAACTCTGAATGCTACACAGGTCATTCTGCTATTAAGAGACATTTGGTTGGTGCTTTATTTCTGATTAGCCCTAAGTAGTCTGTCTCTTTTAAAGAATGCGAAGTTAATATTGTAGAACTAAATATGGATCAGCCATTTTCTTTTCCACATGCAAGTGCTGTAATTTTTCTCAGCTCTTTCTCTTCTGATACAGCCAGTGATGTTTATTGCAAACCAACTGATGTTCAGGAAAGTGTGGACTGGAATATAGGAAACCTGGGTCCTAGACCCAGCTTTCAAAGTTACTAATGACTGGAAACAGCAAATTTCTAAAGCTCTCTGGTTCTCATCCCCTTTATTTACAAGGATACAAGCAGTGCTTTTGTAAAACACCTGAAAACCCTGAAATTGCACCCTGCAAACATTTTTTTAAATCCTAGAAAAGAATGTCAGCTCCTCATGGTGAAATCATCAGTTAACATTCTCATTAACATGCCTCATCCTGCTACATTAACTCCTTTTTCAGAATAGATGATCTTATGTGTAAAAGCAAACACAAGAATAATAATCAAAAGGAAATGTACTTACATGTATTACCTTAAACAGATCTAGTAACAGACCTATCAGGTAGGTATTAATATGTTTTCATTTAAAAAAGGAGTCATTGACATTTAAAGAGATGAAATAATTTAGCCTATGATAGCCGGTTAGTACTGGCAGAGCCAGGATTAGACTGTGGGTCCTAGCCCCTGACTGTGACACTGTTCAGCAGCCTTGCTGTTAGGATTGCTAGGATTGCTAGGTGGGTTTAACACTGATGGAAAGTTTAATGCTTTTAAATAGGATCAGGCTGATTAGAAATGCCTCCCTATAACACAACTAATCACTGACCAATTTGGGATTAGACAGGGGTAGGGCAGTGAATGAATTCATTTAATTAGCTTTGAGATATTAAGGAGCAAACTGGGGTTCTCCATGTCCCATCTCAAATGAGAAAGCCTCCAAAAGCCTGACCCCCTGCCCTCCCACCCCACCACACAGACCAACCATTCCCTAGCCCTAGAAGTGCCAACGTGCAGGTGTGCGACAGGAGACAGGAGAGGGGGCCCTACAAGAACTGAGACCCCTGCCAGCCCTGCTTGACCCCACAGCCCCATGGCAGAGCTGGATCAGCAGGCACAGCTGCTGAGGTTGGGCCTGAACCCTTTACCCCCTGGGCTTTGTTTCCCTACCCCTCTGTCTGCCTGCTTGTCTGTCTGTTGGTCTATTGCTTAGAAACTCATTACTACAGGTCTTGGCATCTTCCCACTTTGTCCCATAAACTGATCTCTTATTTATTTTTTATTTTTATTTTTATTTTTTTACAGTGGAGTGAGACTTTAATGACGGTCTTGAAAGAACAGGTGTCTGGTGAGCAGGCACACCTTGGACAGTTGGGTCAAGTAATTTATTCTCTAGTATGCGAGCCCCTCCCCGGTTCCTCTTTGGCTGGTTCACATTCTTTCCCAGATGTCGCCTAAGCCAATTATATCCACATTGGGCCTTCTCTTACATTTGTCTTAATTTCACTGGTAGGTTTTGTTTTGTTTTGTTTTTTTATTATGGTATTATTGATATACACTCTTATGAAGGTTTCACATGAAAAAACAATGTGGTTACTACATTTACCCATATTATCAAGTCCCCCCCCAATACCCCAGTGCAGTCACTGTCCATCAGTGTAGTAAGATGCCACAGATAAACTGATCTCTTATTTAAAAAAAAAATGAAAATGCTAGGTCACTTATATTTCCTCCTAGTTATCTTATGGACGTTTTATAGTTTTATAGCCTTTTCAGACTGGCTTCTCTCACTTAGAAATATACACTTAACCTCCCTCCTGTCTTTTTGTGACTTGATAGCTCATTTTCTTGAAAAGATTCCAGTGCATGGATGAACCAAAGTTGGTTTACCCACTCACCTATTAAAGAACCTCTTGGCTGCTTCCAATATTGACAATTATAAATACAGCTGCTATAAACATCATGTACAGGGTTACTTTTGTGTGTGTAGATGTAAGTTTTCAGCTCCTTTGGGTAAATACCAAGGAGCACAATGCTGGATCCTATGGTAAGAGAATGTTTTATTTGGTGAGGAACTGCAAAACTGTCTCCTACAGTGGCTGGACCATTTTGCATCCCCAGCAGCAATGATGAAGAGTAGATGTCGCTCCTCACACGGCTGTAGTGTTTGGTGGCTTGGATTGTCGCCGTTCTGAGAGGTGTCACGTTTCCTTGATGACATGTGCCGCTGGCTGTCATATGCTCATTGGCCATCTGTGCTGCTGCTTTGGTGTGGTGTTGGGTTGCTTATTATTTTTGAGTTTTAGAAGTTCTTTGAACATTTTGGATATCAGTCCTTTATCAGATACGCTTTTAAAAATATTTTCTCCAGTCTCTGAGTTGTCTCTTCATTATCATAACAATGTTTTTCAAGGAGCAGACGTTTTTCATTTCAGTGAAGTCCAGTTGGTCCCACTGCGGGACACAGAAATTGGGATGACAAAACCAATAAAGGTCTAACTATTCAAAGAAAAGACAATTTTCTGCATAACCTCCATTTGTAAAGGGAGACAATGTTCTAGTCAAGGTATTGGGCTGTCACACACGGCCAGACTCCATTCTTTGATTAAGAATCTGGATGTCCATATATCTCTAACATCCACACCACAAAGAGTTGCTTTTCCTGTTTCCCCCCCCACCCATTACCAGGTGTACACCATTGAGGAATCTGGACTGAATATCCTGATGTGGTCAGTGATTGGGAATGAAAGAACCGGTTGGATGTATGGACATGCACCACTCTCCAGTAACAGTCCTTTTAAGGTGGCATTTGAAGCTGATTTAAGTGGATATGAAAACATCTTTATTGCCCTAGATGACATCTCTTTTACCCCAGAATGTGTTTTTGGAGGTAAGTAATTCCTTTAGAAAATGAGATGTACAAGTACTGTTTTCAATATCTAAACAGAAGAATTTCTAGAGACTTACATTTCCAGGTCCAGTTCTTCTCATAGATTGAAGAAAGAGCAACCATGCTCTAGGAGGTAAATTTTTCTGCCTATGAAACTTAACCATGAAATCTTCTTGTCCTCTAGGCAACAAAGTCTACTTTGACTAAAGTTTTGTAAAAAACCTGGAGGAAATAATGGTTCCCTTAATGTAGCTTTATAGTCTACTTTCTTTATTTTGAAAGGTTCACAATAATGTACAAGGTAAAGATTCCTCTGTTCACCTGACATCTTCCAGACTGTCTTTTCCTTCCATATTAGCTTTTTCCCTTCCTGGGTCATTTCTCTTCTGTTTCTACTGTACAATCTAGCGTTCTTATTCTTTTGCATAAATAAAAAGTCTTGTCATTAACTCCTTTTCCAAGAAATCATCCACTTCATCTGGTTCTGCTGCTTAAGATGCTTCCATGTAAGTGGCTATTTTTTCTCATAAAGTCTTTGAATTTTCAATTTTAGAGAGTAGGGTTATTGTCGTTCTTGCTACCTGATGTCTCTCAAAGTTCTTTTCTTACAGCCTCATTCAAAAGTTTCCTCTGTTAAGGCCACACATCTGGGTGCTTATCCTCTCTGAGTTTTTCTCTGGATCCTAAATCCCCGGCAATCTCAGCTTCCAGGTGACTCAGTCTGTGTAAAACGTTGACCTCTTCAGTTCCAGTCACCTTCCTAAATATTCTTCCTCAACTATCAATAACTCCATAGTTACATTCTGGACCTATTGTCCCCTCTGAAATTTTACAGTTGAGAATCTCATTTAATCATTATCTCCTCTATTTCTTGATTAGTCGTCTTAAGCCTGTTTCCAAACATAATTAACATGAAAATTATAATTCTAGATTTTCAAAGCTTTCTGCTTTTTCCCATGAAACAGCCTCTGTGTACTTTTTCACTAATAATCCAAGATTTGGTGATCTAACACCTCAATTCTACTCTCAGTCAGTCCTTTGAATTCTGTTATTTCTTAGTTTTCCATCTTAACTTAAACTTGGGTCCTCATTGTGTAGCTGGCATTGTGCTAAATACTTTGCATATATTGACATGTTTATTTATCAGACCATCCCTGTAGAATAAATACAGGGATCCAGCTTGTGTTCACTCATAATGGCTTTATTGATCTTTGAAACTGAGTTGCTATAACCATTTTTATTTTCCAAACTGCTGCTGACTATATTCATTAGGGCCACTAAAAATTTTGGTTTATCACCTTAGCTGAGCCCTCAAGGGACCAAGATATTTTTCCCATTCTCAGGAACCACCTTCTCCCCCCCCTGCTGCCACACACACACACACATCTTTTTAAGAGTAATGTCTGTTCTCGGTCATTTCTCCAAGTCTTCTCAGTCCTGTATCCCCGTATCTTCAGTTTGTTTCCCTCCACTGCTCAGTCTTAGCTCTTATCACACACACACGCACACATATGTACATAAATGCACCATTTCCCACTAGCTCTGAGCTCCTCAAGAGCAAGAATCTTCAGAGACTAACACAAGGATCAGGAAATTTGGGCTGAAAACTTATTATTATTCTTAATAATATAATAACAATTACAGCTGATTGTGTGAGCAGCAACTTTAATATTTACCCAAGCGTAAACTGGTTCTTGCCTACAAGGTTGTAGAACAGATTTTATAGTCACAGATGATTAAAAAAAAAAAGTTAGACCTTGGGCATTACACCATAAGCTGTCTTCTGCCCCTAACTTTGTGTAATAGAAGTGCCTGTAACAACTCCCCACCCAACTTCCAGACTCTCTAGGCCTAGTTGTACCTCCATATGTCATGGTTGATGCGGGCAGATGCTTTTGGAACATCATCCAGTAAACCAGCGTTTCTCATACTGGGGGATGTACAGTCATGTGCCAGGGAGTGTGCAATACTGCCACGTAAATGCAGCATGAGTATGGCTTCATTGGATTTACTTGAAGATTTGGGGAGAAAAGTTGCATAAATATTACACAACATTTGGAGTAAATAAAAATGTACTTTAGAGCAAAATGCCAAAGGGAAGCATAAAGCTTTAAAGAAGTCTGGACTCATCAGGGTTAGTACTAATACTAACCTTTGTGTTAGTATTTTGAGGTACTGTGTGCTTTGTGGTACTACGATGGAAAAGCCGGGAATTGCTTTGAATAGATGATCTGGCCATTGAAAAGCTGTGCCATAGAACAGACAATAATATCATATATTGTTGAATAGGAAAGGTATCACCAATACAAGACATAAACTGTACAAGCATACATTATTAAATGTAGAAAATTATGCCAAAATGTATAAACTAATTTTAGTAAGTTCTCTATCAAATAAAGATATCTACAAATGCTGTAAGAATATAGGAAATAAAATAATATCTGTTTCTGAGAAATGGAACTCTGAATGATTTTTGTTTCTTGGTACTTTTTCCTGTTTTTATAAATGTATGCTCAGGACTGTATTGTTTGTAACTGGGAAAAAAATATTACTTTATAAAAAAGTTATCAGGTCATGATACACATAATTAAGAACTAAATATTTTTGGGTGATAATTGTTTTAACCTTTGCTTAACTGAAATTATTTATGGGAATTAAAATGGGAGCTACGGCATGGGCTTTTATTACTTTCAGTCCTGTGTTTTTTCCAAATGGCTATTAAAATAAATAACAGTTTTTAGAGATGTGAAAATTGATTGCACATTATTTCTTTTTACTTGCCAGGTCTAGGAAACATCAGACAGATTAAGCTTCCTGGGTGAGCTGTTCTTCCAGTAGGTTAGGCATCTGACTTTTTGATAACTGGGAGGGTAAGACCTTTACTCTGTGTAAGAATGAGTGATCTAGATTCAGTTATGAATTAGCACTTTTCTTAAAGTTGCATTAAGTTTCCAGAATGCAGCAAACAAACTCAGGCAGAGGTGTTTTTTTTGTACCAGCTTTACTGAATATTCTTGACAATTAAAAATTGTATATATTTAAAGTGTACAATGTGGTGTTTTGATATACATACATATACATTGTGAAATGATTACCACAGTCTAATTAAGATATCCATAATCTCACATAGTTACGATTTTTTGTGTGTGATGAGAACATTTAAGATTGAATTTCTTAGCCAGTTTCAAGTATACAGTACAGTATTATTAACTATTGTCACCATGCTGTACTTTAAATAGCCAGTTTATTCATCCAGCACAGTTGAAACTGTACCATTTGATCGACGTCTCCCCATTTTCTCCATTTTCTAGCTTTTGACAACTCACATTCTATTCTGTGCTTTTATGCGTTCAGTTTTTTGATTCCACATGTGAGATCTGGTAGCAGTTATCTTTCTTTGTCTGGTTTATTTCATTGAGCTTAAGTCATCCAAGTTCACCCATGTTGTTGCAAATTACAGGATTTCCTTCTTTTTAAAGGCTAAATAATAGTCCAACACACACACACACCACAATATTTTTATTCATCTGTCAATCAGTGGACATTTAGGTTGATTCCATATCTTTGCTAATGTGAATAATGCAACAGTGAACATGGTATTTCAGATAATTTCTTTGAGATCCTGATTTCATTCCTTTGCATGTTTACCCAGAAGTGGGATTGCTGGATCATGTGCAGCTCCATTTTTAATTTTCTGAGAAGCCACCATCCTATTTTCCTTATTAGATGTAGCTATTTATATTCCCAGCAGCAGTGTGTAAGGGTTCTCTTTTATCCACATCCTTGCCAACACTTACTATGTTTTATTTTCTTGATAACAGATATCCTAACATGTGTGAGATGATATCCCACCATAGTTTTTTTTTTAATTTTATTTTTTTATTGTGCTATTATTAATATACAATTACATCGGCAACATTATGGTTACTAGACTCCCCCTATTATCAAGTCCCCACCATATATCCCAATGCAATCACTGTCCATCACCGTAGAAGGATGTTATAGAATCACTACTTGTCTTCTCTGTTACACTGCCTTCCCCTTATCCCCCACCCCACCCCCACACCTGCTACATTATATGTGCTAATTGTAATAGCTCTTTTTCTCCCTTATCCCTCCCATCCCACCCATCTTCCCCAGTCCCTTTCCCCTTGGTAACTGTTAGTCTATTCTTGGGTTTTGTGAGTCTGCTGCTGTTGTGTTCCTTCAGTTTTTTCTTTGTTCTTATACTCCACATATGAGTGAAATCATCTGGTACTTGTCTTTCTCCCCCTGGCTTATTTCACGGAGCATAATACCCTCTACCTCCATCCATGTTGTTGCAAATGGTAAAATTTGTTTTCTTCTTATAGCTGAATTATATTCCATTATGTAAATATACCACATCTTCTTTATCCATTGATCTACGGATGGACACTTAGGTTGCTTCCATTTCTTGGCTGTTGTAAATAGTGCTGCGATAAACATAGGGGTGCATATCTATTTTTAAAACTGGGCTGCTGCATTCTTAGGGTAAATTCCTAGGAGTGGAATTCCTGGGTCAAATGGTATTTCTATTTTGAGTTTTTTGAGGAACCTCCATACTGCTTTCCACAATGGTTGAACTAATTTGCATTCCCACCAGCAGTGCAGGAGGGTTCCCCTTTCTCCACATCCTCGCCAACATTTGTTGTTGTTTGTCTTTTGGGTGGTGGCCATCCTAACTGGTGTGAGGTGATATCTCGTTGTGGTTTTAATTTGCATTTCTCTGATGATTAGCAATGTGGAGCATCTTTTCATGTGCCTGTTGGCCATCTGAATTTCTTCTTTGGAGAAGTGTCTGTTCAACTCCTCTGCCCATTTTTTAATTGGCTCATTTGCTTTTTGTTTGTTGAGGTGCATGAGCTCTTTATGTAATTTGGATGTCAAGCCCTTGTCGGATATGTCATTTATGAATATATTCTCCCATACTGTAGGAAGTCTTTTTGTTCTACTGATGGTATCCCTTGCTGTACAGAAGCTTTTTAGTTTCATATAGTCCTATTTGTTCATTTTTGCTTTTGTTTCCCTTGCCTGGGGAGACATGTTCATGAAGAAGTTGCTCATGTTTATATCCAAGAGATTTTTGCCTTTATTTTTTTCTAAGAGTTTTATGGTTTCATGACTTACATTCAGGTCTTTGATCCATTTTGAATTTACTTTGGTGTATTCCCACTGTAGTTTTGAGTTGTGTTTCCCTGATGAGTACTGATGTTGAGCATCTTTTCATGTACCTGTTGGCCATTAGTAGGTCTTTTTTGAGAAATGGCTATGCAGGACCTTACCTCATTTTTTAATTGGGTTGTGTTTTTGCTATTGAGTTGTTTGAGTTCCTTATATATTTTGGGTATTAACGCCTTAACAGATAGATGATTTGCAAATATTTTCTCCTATTCTGTAGGTTGCCTTTTCACTCTGTTGATTATTTCCTTTGCTGTGCAGAACTTTCTGGCTTGATGCCATCCTGCTTGTCTATTTTTGTTTTTGTTGCATGTGCTTTTTGCTGTTGTTTCCAAAAAATCATTGCCTAAACCAGTATCAAGAAGCTTTTCCCTATATTTTCTTCTATTTTTACAAAATTTCAGGTTTACTTTTATCTCTAATGCATTTTCAGTTGACATTTGTATATGTTGTGAGGAGATAAGGGACCAGTTTCATTCTTTTGCATATGGATAGCCAGTTTTTCCGGGACCATTTAGTGAAGACATTATCCTTTCCCCACTGTGTGTTCTTGGAACACTTGCTGTATATCTATTGACTGTAGATGTGTGGATTTGTTTCTGAGCTCCCTATTCTATTCCATTGGTCTATATGTCTGGTTTTATTGCTGCTATCATACTGTTTTGCTTACTACAACTTTTAATATAGTTGAAATTAGGGAGTATGATACCTCCAGCTTTATTCCTGTTGCTTATGATTATTTTGGCTATTTTGGGTCTTTCATAGCTCACATGAGTTTTAGGGTTCTTTTTTATGTTCTGTAAATAATGCCATTGGGATTTTAATAGGGATTGCATTGACTATGTAGATCATTTTGGGTAATATAGATATTTTAACAATACGAATTCTTCCAGTCCATGAACGCAGGATATCTTTCCATTTATCTGTGCTTTCTTCAGTTTCCTTCATTGGTGTTTTACAATTTTTAGTGTACACATCTTTCACTTCTTTGGTTAAGTTTATTCCTAAATATTTCACTCTTTTTGTTGCTATTATGAATGGGATTGCTATTATCAATGGGATTGATTCCTTTCATATAGTTCACTGTTGGTGTATAGAAATGCAACTGACTTTTTGTATGTTGATTTTGTATACTGCAACTTTACTGAATTAATTTATTCTAACAGATTTGTTGTTGGGTCTTTGAGTTTTCTATATATATGATCACATCATCTGCAAAAAAAAATCTTCCTGTTGAATTGATTCTTTTATCATTTTATGACCTTTTTTAATCTCTTCTGAGAGTTTTTTTACTTCAGGTGTATTTAATCTGATATAAATATAGCTACCACTGCTCCGTTTCTGGTTATCATTTGTGTGGACTATCTTTTTCAATCTCTGTACTTGCAGCTGAGGTATGTCCTTAATGCTTAAGTGAGCTTGTGCAGACAGCATATTGGAAATCTTAGGGTTTTTTTTGTTTTGTTTTTTAATCCATTCAGCCACTCTATGTCTTTAGATTGGAAAATTCAATCCATTTACATGTAAACAAATTATTGATAAATAAGGACTTACTATTGCCAATTTGTTAATTGTTTTCTGGTTTGTATGTAGTTCCTTCCTCTCTCTGTTTTCCTTCATGATTTTTATCTTTTTTTTTTTGTATTGGTGTGCTTTGATTCCTTTCCCTTTCTCTTTTGTGTATGTACTATAGGTTTTTGCACTGTGGTTACCATGAGGCTTAAATAAAACATTTTATGGTTACTATGTCTATTCTACATTGATAGCAACTTAATTTCAGCTGTATACAAAAACTATAATTTTACTTACCTCTCATGTATTTTATCTTATTGATGACCCAATTTACATTAAATTCATACAGAATTTTTAAAGGATATCAAGAAAGAAAAAATAGCAATTACACACTTATGTCTCAGAAACACTTGTCAAAAATGATCTTTTAAGTGTTAACATGTAGTAAAAAAAAAGCAAAAAAACTTCATTCCCCAGTAATACTAGATAAAGAAGCATTATTTTCACATAAAATTTAAAATTGATCAAATTTTGATAAATTTCTCTCCAAATTTTCTATTTTATTGAATAAAAATGTATAGAATAGGGCATTGTTTTCCACTGAAATATAGTTGTAAAAAAGTACAAAAGTCCCTATAGGAAAGGATCTGCTACAGTGAATCTTTATTGAACAAAGGAAGAGAAAGAAGTTTAGTTTTTTCCAGTATTCATTTATATGAGTGAACTCTACATTCAGTCCTCAGAGAATGTAGAAATTCTATACCATCAAAACTATGTGTTCTTTCCATCATTCCTTGGTTAACTATGTCTAGATTCAAATGAACTAAAATGGCTAACTTAACTTAGTATTCTCCAGATCTTAAAATAAGACATCCAGATTTTTACATTTAGCAGCCCATTTTTTCTCTCCTGTCCATCCTAACACCCTCAGATTAAAAACAGCTAACTCTCATTTCATTTCAACTTCATATTAGGCTTTTTGTACCCATCCCACCTCCTCCAAAAACACACTCTCATATAACATGAAGGAATGTAGAACAATAGCATGTGTCACCATGCTCTAAGGACTGTGCCTCTAAGACAATTTCATCTGGCTTGTAGGCAGCCTCAAGTATGTAGAAGTAATTTCTTCAGCCATCAGTGAATACTCATGAGAAATATTTAGTGGTGTGCTTGTAAAGAAGGCTCTTAAAAAAAAACAACCTTGATTTGTAACACTTGCCTATTTCCTTGGTGTAAATATTCCAAGCATGGTTGCTTTCAGGTGGCCAGTGTGGTATTCCTGAAGGTGGGGTTGGAAAAAATGCACACAGTCAGCTTTGGAGAATGAGGACAACAGGCTGCAGTGCACTTAAGGCCACAAGAATGAGCCTCAGGGGCAGTGGCCCCACCTCCCTCCCAGCTGGACAGGGGAATGAAAACTAAAGTGATGGTTCAAAGCAGAGAAAGCACATTTACCTAGAGGTATGGATCAGGATTACTGCTGATGAAAAGTATTCCATTATAAGGATATTTGTACCTTTTATATGAATTGATGAAGAAATCTCGAAAACATCTTGGTTATGAATAACCATAGGAAAACAAAATTTTTCAGTGTCTTTCTTTTTCTAAACATCCTCTTTGAAACAGAACTCTGTTTCTTTAAACACACCACAAGCATCAAATTCTACAGGTTTTACCTTCTTTCTTCCCCCCATGTTCCATTTTGCTGCTTAAACTCTACTACAAAGCCTTCCTACTACTCATTAGAATCTCTGTCATGGCTCTACAACTGATTTATCTAAATTACTGACACATATACCACCAAATCAACCTGCTCCCTATTATAGTTTAAGTTCCAGAAAAGTAGACCTCACATTTTTCTTAGTCACCACAGTAAAAAAAAAAAGAATTTTTTTATTGCAAGCAACAGAATCTGAGTTGGGCTTAATTTAAGCAGAAAATAAGTTTATTGAAGGGGCATTGGATATCTCTAAAAATTACATGTAAAACTGAGATGCAAAGACAGAAAAATGAGAGAGAAGCAAGTAAAATTGACTAAATCAGAGGATAGAACTGGCCAATTCCACCATCTTTGAATACTTGCTGTGGAAGCTGGGCCATCTACTCCCCTGCCCTCACTACAAATAATCTTGAATTGTGCCTGTATCACCGGTTGGAAGCAGAGCCCTAGCCAATCCTGAGTAATACGTCGGTACTTCAGAGTCTCCTTGGTTACTTGTTCATATCTAACTTCCATGTCATCCACCTTTGGGTGACGGCCAGTCCTCTTTTTTCCTTTGTTGTAATCAAGCTTGACTATTTTGCAACATATGGACCAAATTATAAAGTTGACCAGCAACAATAAATTCTGTATCTAAGCTGCAATGGTGGGAAAGGAAATAAAAGGGGAACTCATCAAAATTCACAAATTCATACAAGGTATAAAAAAAAATTCTTAGAGGCTCTTAATTGCCTACTAAGTTTCTTTTCCTTTAGTACAACTCCTGTCTTCTCTGACTCCATAAAGTACTCACTTATTTAGACAGGTCCTCTTGCCTTTCTCCAGTCATGCCCCGTATTCTTCATCTCTGTGACTTTAGTCTTGCTGTGTCACTGCCTGGGAATGCTCTTAATCTCCTTTTGTGTCGACCTTTCCACATTCAATGGCAGAGCAAAGCCCTCTTCTTCACGGATTTATCTTTAATACCCACCACAGGAGCCGAGCTCTGCTCCAGAGTCTCTCAGTCTTAAGTTTGCAGCTGACCTATAATAAATCTTACATGGTATTTTGTGACATGTGTAGCTTGTTTTCTGTCATTTTTAGTCTATGTTGAACAATCTCCATTGTAATTATTCTGTTGTTTTGTTCTTTTAGTTTTAGTGTGATGGAATGATCTTTAAGTATTAGGTTGATGGAGAAAAATATAAAGTTATAAAGTAAATTCCAAGTAAGTATATGATACAAAGTAGATACCCATTTATCTCAGTGATACTACAATTGTAGATAAGTTATTTAAAGCATGGTTTTAATGCTATGAGCCATTTTTATAATTTTGACCCAGTAAGTGATATTCACAGGCCTAATTTAAAAATGAATAGTGATGAGTGTACAAAAAGCTGGAAGAAAATGATTATCAGTTAATCCTGATTCACTCATCGGCTTGTAGAGTGTTATCAGCTTTTAAATCTACCATTGAGGGTCATGAAGTCCTCACAGTCTATCAAAGGATGGGATAATTCCTCTTTGCTCCTCGAAGAGATGGTAGATTTGAAGGGGACCAAGACCTAGAAAATAGCATTAAAACCTAATTCCAAGCAGGCTTATGGGGGCAAGCCCTGGGTTCACTCTTGACTGCACTTAGATAAGCTTGCCTGTTATACTGTAAAGTGGTTCTTACTTGGTTTCCTACTGATCATCAGACTGGAAGGAATTGTGCTGAATTATAGGGAAGAAATACAAATGAAAACCACAGAAAAATCAGTCACAGTATGAACCATACTCCATTAGCCTGAATTTGCAAGTGAGCAATGATATTTATCAAATAAACATATGTATTTATATAGTATATAAATATATATGTAATATATGCTTTAATATATATGGAAGATAATGTGTATATAAAATGAAACACAGTATGGTAATTTTAGTAATTTCTCTACCATATGGAAACAATAATCAATTCCGAAATTCCCAGTCTCTTTTGGAAATCATCATAACCTTTGCTGACTCTTTTCTTTTCACTCAGAAACACCCAGCAGGACAAACGTTTTACCAGGCCAAGTGTGTCTGAGAGATTCTGGGAGCTTTTCATTGCTGCAGTCAGTGTGGCCCAGCTCTGTCCTCTTGGGCTATTAGAGTCTTTTTTTACTATTGGTTTCCTGATTCCCTGGAACACATATGTTGTAGTCTGGAAAACATCCAGATTTCACAAAAGCAAGCTTGTTTGTTGCCTAAAAATAAGAAAATAACAAAGCTTCACTCAAAAATATGTTCTAAAAAGAGATTTTTAAAACTGAAAAACAAATGACTTTAATAGAATGACCAGTTTTTCTGATCACATATCATGGGCATTTGGGGACATGTCACCCAGAAAGGACTTGTTGCTCTTTGTGGAAATAGTTGGAAATGGGAAAATAGATAACAACAACCAAAAACTTTATTGGCTTAACAAAGAATAAGTGGGTTTACATGGATGAGCTATCATTTTAGTAAAATAAACTTGCTCAAAATAGAAAACATGAAGTTAGAGAAGTAACAAGGTTTTGATAAAAAGGGGCCCAAAGGAATGACAGGCCTGTGGCTTGGTCATCTCTGCGGGATGAAGAGATGTTTGGGCAATTTGGAGGTCAGTCCAAGTTCCAAAATATTGATATCTTGCTTTTTGTCCTTTCTAATATTTCTGATTATAATATAATTAATGGAATATTAGTTAGGTATGCCTCCTGTAGGAATCCAAGTGGGGCAAGATAATCCAACACACTAAAATAACCACTTTTAATATTTTAATTAGAAAGGCAAAAATTAGTTTGAAAATCTATATGGTTTTAAAAACGATAATTCAATCATATAAAACACACCAAACTTTAGAGACAGTTACTTACTAATATTCCTCAGAAGTTGATACTGATTCAGTTAAAATAGCTGTAATTATTTATGTCTTTAGTGCCAATGTCTTTTTAACTGGAAGTTATGGGATCTAGCTGCTTCCTTCGGTCGGGTCATATGGATAGTCTAGCCATTACAGCTGGGAGATCTCACAGTCCACTGTGGGATTCTATTTGACTCCTGAGTGGTCTTCTGTACTGCCCCCTCAGTAAATCATCTATCTTTCTTTGACCTTCCTGAGACATGTAGAATGGGTGTGCACAATGTGTGTGTGAAACTGAACAGAATTCTGTCACAACAGACTGCCTAATACTCTTTAGAATTTCCTTCAGTCATATATGTCTGTGGTGTGTGATGGAGAGGTAGCTTCTCACTGTCCACCTCAAGCCTCCTACACTAAGACAAAGACCCAATAATGGTGCCAAAACACCCACTCATAATATCTGTAAGTAAAAGCCTATCCACCCAGAGGACTGACCATGACATTCTTTCGCCTGGCCCTGTCCCAGCCAGCAAAGAGTACAATACCATCATACCTGAAATAGTCATTATTTCCTCTGTAGTTTCAGGTTTTATGGGGAGTACACAGGTGAATCAGACGTCAGGTCATGGGACCTCAACAGGACAGCAGTAGTACTTAATCCTGTAAGGCATCAGAGAGCCATTTTTGTGCAAGTTTCTTCCTTTGGGAAATGTATACTAGAAGCAATATGAAGCATTAACTAAAAAGGGAATGTATTTAATGACCCTAAAGTTAGAAGTCAAGAGTTCATCATTTGGGGAATTCTTTTGTCAATTAAAGTCACAGTTAATATGAGGTAGAGTTACCAGTGAACAGGAGCGTTAAATTAGGTCAGGTACATAACCTGGTCCAACCTTGCATATAACAGAGGCTATACTAGCACAGAAATGTCAGACCAGGACCTAAAGCACCACCTGGAAATGATAGGAATGAATCTATTACGTACTAGGGCCTCTCTGGGTTCCAGGCCTCACCACAAGAAATAAATGAGCAGCAACTCTTTAATGTTTCATATTTTTCTATGTTTCCACATTCGCATGATTATGAGGGGCTATCTGAAGGCAGAAAATTATTTATGATGCAATTTCAGTCATTGCAGGCTTCCTAATAGGTTCTGGTTCCTCAGCTCTTGATTTTTCCCCAGCACGGTAAATATATGCTTGGATTTCTTTCAGGTCTGCAGTTCTGTATGTGCTGGGGTGGGGAGAGCTCTGATGGTGTGGGTTCACCCACCCACCACAGCCTCATGTTTCTCTCACGTATGTGTCCATCAGCCACTACCCAGCCTCTCTCCTCCAACCTTTCTGTCTCTAGTGAAGAGCTTCGTAGTTTCAAATAACCTGCCTGTGTATGTGTGCATGTGTGGGCCTGCATACCATATTGGCACCAGTGTATGGACATACAAACTTATGTGCATATAAAAGTGCATATACGTATGTCTGTGTACGTTTTGAATTTCTGTCAGCTCTCCGTATTTATTTCAGCTTTAGCCTTGACTAGCTGCAGCTCTTCATTTTGAAAATCATTATCACTTTCTATGTGGCACCTGTTCTCAGATACTTGCCAGCTTCACATGGATCCAACTTCTGGAAAATTTTAGATTTCTTTTGCTTCTGTCTCTCCTGTCAGACTTCTGACTTTGCTCTTTCATGTGGCTTTTCTGACAAGCCAGACGACTCCTCCTAATCATCATAAATGCCACATGCTTCCATGCTTCTCTGTATGCCAGACTCTTCTATTTTCTTTAGCCCAAATAGAGGTCACATTCCATCTTTCCAGGAATACTTAAGCTATTAGATATTGGAGTTAAATAAGATCAAAATGACTCTCCTATGACTGTATATTAGAGATAACTTTTTCTAATTAAAAAAGAAATGAATATTTTTATACTTCATGAAGGGTCCTTAAGGAAATATGAACAAAATTATAATTCAAAATAACCTCAAACCAAGAGCTCTTAGCAATTGAACATAAAAAATTATCATCTTCTTCCTGTCCTACAGGTTTTTGTGATAGTTTTTAATGTTGTTAATGGAATACGTACCAGAGACAAATAATTAGCAATTTATAATGATGAATTATATTTGATGATGATTATTCCACCATTTATGTCTTTGAATATGGCACTGTTTGGCAAGAGCTTGATTCCTACTTTTTAAAACGGAAGTTCCTTGTGCATATTTTTTTCCTTCCAAAACAGGCAATCGATTTTGCTTTCACTAAACATATTAAGCATAAAGATAAAAATCCATCAGATTATCCTGGGGCACTCTAGGCTTTTATTGAACTTATATGAAATTCATGAAAACCTTTCATGGTATTTCAGTGTAAATTATCAGTATGAAATAATTTTTATTGCTATAAGAAACATATTTCAATTGCTGCCCAAACTAAGTGAACAATGAAACACAACATCTTGTAGGAGGACAAAGAAAAGCACCCATAGTATCAGGAATTGTAACTGTCTGTTTCATTTTGGGCTGTGCAGACAGTTAAGAATTCCTGACATTATGGGTGTTTTTGTAAAGTCAGTTAACAATGCCAGTTTCTAAATCCTTTATCCCAAGTGGGTTTTTAAAAATATTTTCCTTTTCCCTTTCCTAAGATTTATTATAAAAAAAAGGACATTTTTATTCTTACACATTTATATACAGCATTTTTTTGCAACAGTCCTTTATGTAAAACCCCATACAATTTCTGAAACAATTGGTAAAGACCCATAGCATCCATATAAATGAATGATAACTTTAGTTTCTAAATTGTGTATTTATATTAAAATGCATCAGAAAGCTAATTTTTAAAGAGCTTTCCAGTTTCATTTTTAGGAGTTTTTCTATCTTCTTGATCTACCCAATTACTTCTGTGGTTAACTGAATCAATAGAAAGAGTGTATTGGTCAATACAGTCTTCATTTTATTATTTTGGTTATTTAACTCTATATTAATTATCAAGGAAAGTAGAATTACTATTTAAACCATTAACTTAGTATTCACCAATTCAAGACATATTAATTGAACAAAAACCTAATGCCACTAACTATGTAGGGGCATTAAGATGTCCTTGTTTGTATTCTCAAAGGGAAGTTAAAATTTCTCCATCTCTGATGTGGAATGTCCACACTCGAGGTAAAAGCACAGCTCCGAGCACAGAACAGTTAAAGACCAGGTGGAGATGCAGATCGTGGCACTTGTGTAGCTCTGTGAGATTCTTTTTGTTGGTTTCAGAATCTCTTTTCTCAAAACTAACTTGCATCCAAGTCCCCTATACTCTAAAGCAGTACTTCTTAACCTTTTTCCGTTGAAACAGAAGAGTCAATGCTCGTGTGCTGGTTTGCACTACTTGTACAAAAGAGACAAGAAAGGAGTGACTTCTATTCAATTGACAGGTGATAGCTGTGCCCTTCCCCAGAGTCACTCCTTCATATAATGAACAACACGCATTTCCCAGGAAACTAACGAGGGCTAGGACTGGTCTGGCACCATTTCCCCTGTGTGTTCACTGGCCTTGCATCTCAGTTCCACTGGTTTTGAACAACCTGAGTAAGCAGTTCACTGGGCATGGTAAGAAACGGGCCAATGCTCTTGGCCAAGGCACACTTCGTTTATTAAAGTATTGTGTATTTTAAATGTTGGATTTTTAAAGGGATTTGGAGAAACTAGAACATAGAAATTTCAAGAGAAAAGCATCAAACGTGAGTTGCAGGCTAGAACATATGTTCTGAGGGATATTGGTGCTGAGATTTACACAACACACACTTTTATTTTTTAGATATAGCAAAATATACAACAGTTTCAGGTTCACAGCAAAATTAAGTAGGTATCACAGAGAGTTCCTGTATACCTGTCTCCCTCCATGATCATCGCTGTAGCACCAGATTTACAGCTGACCACCAACGTCGACATATTGCTGTCACGTCAAAGTCAGCAGTTGTCAGAGTTCATTCTGGGTGTTGTGAATTCCGTGAGTTTTAACAAATCTTTAATTTGGCATGTCATAATCTGTTCAGGCTGATTTAACAATATCATAGACTTGGTGTTTACAAACAATAAACATTTTTTCTCACAGTTTTGGAGGCTAGGAAGTCAGATCAAGGCACCAGCATACTTGGTGTCTGGTGAGAAACGGCTTCCTCAAGTATGTCTTCTTGCTGTGTCCTTACAGGTAGAAGGAGCAATTCCTGAGGGCTCTGCCCCCATAATCTAACCACCTCCCAAAGGCTCACTCCAAGTATCGTCACCTTGGGGATTAGGTTTCAACAGAGGAAGTTTGAGGGGACACAAGCTTTCAGCCTATGGCATAGCCTGTACCCACCATGACAGAGCCACCAGAATCGTTGACTTCTCTAGATCCTCTGGGCTGCTCTTATCCATTTCTTCCTTCCCTCCTACCCCTGGCAAACACTGAATTTTTTACTGTTGTCACAGTTTTTCCTTTTCCAGAGTATCATATAGTTGGAATCAGACAAAATGTAACTTTTCAGATGGGCTTTTGTTCATGTAGTAATAGTATTTAAGGTGGTCCTGAGATTTTTCAGGTTATGAAAGAAAACAGTTAATATCGTTCATTTTTTACAGAATTATATCATAAAGACATTACCTCTAATAATTAGGTAACTCGATGGGTGACACGCAAGAATAAAAATACTAATATTAACACTTTAGCAAAACAGTCTTAACTTCTTAAAGATGGTACGTAGCAGAATGCATTCAATTCAGAAGATAAACTTGGTACATCCTCTCAGGGTACTCATTTAAGTACCCAGAAGAAGGCTTTTATATTAAAAAAGCATAGATTTGTTTTGTAATAGAATGCAGAATTTGCATTAGACAAAACAAGTGACTTAAATGCTGAGCTTATGGAGAATGGCTTCTAGCTAAGAGCCTACTTAGTCCCCCCTTGGGACGCAAGTCCATGTTCCTCTTGCATCAGAAATACTTGGGTGGAAAACATGAGAAATGATTTGGGGGAGATTTAATTTAGAACAAGATACATTTTGGTGGTTGAAGGAGTATCTTAGGTCAGATTCCCAGGGAAGTGGACTCTGAGGCCAGTTTCCCATGTAGTAGGTTGAGTCTACTGTGAAGTAAGGGAGCAGAGCAGCTCAGAGGGGCCACTGAGCGGTGACGCGGGCCCCCACCAATGCCAGGGGGCTGAGCTGCACTGTCTCTGCATCGATGTCCCGAACCGAGGCTCAGAGGCTGGACCGTCCTCACCTCAACTCACCAGGCAGTGAAAGGAGCTGTTCCTGGGAGGGTGTGTGACTTTAGACAGAACTCCTGGAGCTGGACTCCTCTGTGAGCTCCCTGCAGCTGGCGGAATGAACACCTTGATCTTGATGGAAGAAGCAGGGCAGTTTGAGATAAAATCCACGATAGACAGTACTAGCCCACCAGCTTCCTTGTAAAGAAGGACCGGAAACAAGTGAGTTCTCTGTACCTTTGGGTATAAGTGATTGTGGAATTTAATGGAATTGCTACCTCCAAATAAAAGACAGAATTTTATTTTTGCATATCTAATGTAAAGGAAAAATATAAAGGAACACACACATCATTTTGAATAGAGGAGAAGCAGAGGAATGTAGGTTTGTCTTGGAATAGAGAAAATTCCTTCATTTTTTTTTCAGAAAAGGTTAATACCTCAGTTAATTAATAGGTGTATTACTAAAGTTGGCTTTAGATTTCCATCACATGTAAAAGTTTATACAGCTTTTTCAGCCTTTGGTGAGTTCATAAAGATAAAAATTTAGTGTGCAAAATATTTTAGAGAAAAATAAAATTAAGGATCTCTGCTCTTCCTTAAAGTGAGATTAATGAAGATAAACTATTTATTTGACTATGGTTAAATATCAAAAGACACCAAATATGTATATATATCAATGTATCTATATATATCAATATGCAAAATGTATATTTATCAATGACATCAATCAATAAATATAAATATTTCAACAAATACATCAATTAAACAATATAATTAAGTTAATTAGTAATTACATAACTGTGATATTATGATATAATTGATATAAAATGAACTAATGAATAACTTAAATAAATATAAATATGTCAATCAATAAATATAAATGTTTGTATCTAGAATATCAGTGGAATATCAATATATAAAATATATTTTTATATGTTTATATAATAGTGTGTATATAGTTTCACATATATAATATATATAAAATATAAAAATTTAAATCCAACTTACTTTCTAAGTTTGAGTTCAGAACATTTACAACACTGTAATTGCATATGCTGCTATGACCTTAAGTAGTTAGATGTGAACATAGTACTAATGTCTCAAACAAAGTCATGCATTTACTCCAGTTAACTGTGCTGGCACATGGCTTTGACCAGAGAGCTTGAGACTCAATATATTCTAGATGTATCAACACTACTGAGTGAGTGGGGAGAAAGAGAAACTTTCATATTTAATTTTAAAATGAATGCACAACATCATCTTTATGTATACAACAAATCGTTCATATATAATACATAAATAAAAGCAGTTTAAAAACATAACACAAAACAAACTATTTGTGAATGGTCACCACTGCTATCTATTTTTTCTCCTTAATATGCTGATGACCCATGAACTACTGTCACAGAGACCATATGAAGCACGGCAACCATTCCACTGATAAGGTTGCAGCAAATTAATGCAATCCTGTGTATTCACATGTATTCTCTGACCTTTAGAAACAGCACAAGTCAACCCTCTTTGTTCATGCTTTACGTTTTGGCTTAGAGTTGAGTTAAACCATTGCTGCAGAATAGTTTCATGTGTTAGAAGTTTATTAAACTAGCACTGTGTGTTTGGACACTTAAAATTTATGGGCCTCATTTGTAAAATGAGTCAGTTGGGTTTGAACCATATTATCTTCAAGATTCCTGCTAGTGTAATATCTCGGCTTAAATTATTAATTCATTTCCACTTTAGATACGGCAGCACATGACTTCTGAGCTGAGACCAAGACCAAAGGGCAAAGAGCAGTGTGACAAAACCATAGCAGGCCTCGGCCTCTGCGAGCCAGGCTTGACCACGGCCTCAGGGACCAAAGTCCCCAAGTGGAAGCCACTAAGACACAGCTCACAGGCCATATCCTGATACAATGACAATTGCCTGAAATTCTAAATTGTGAGTGCAGCTTTCCAAAGTGCCTGGCTTACTGTGTCAAAGCATCATTACTCTCAAGGAAAATCTGATTTAGTGGTCGAATTTAAGACACACAAACCAAAAATGTATTCTTTAATTGGAAATTTTTCATGGTAATGATGCCCTTTGTAAGAAAATGTTTCTGAGGTTAAGGCGTATTCTCTAAGCACATTTGTATTATAGAGTTCCTATTATTCCTAATTGGAAATGAATTTGGTTAAAGTACCAATATGTTTCATGTTTATCCAGAATAAATGTCTCCTGTAATGTTTCAACACTGGACAGAGAGATAATTCTCCTAATCCCAAAGTGACTTGGCTTGCTCTCTTTTTAGGTCCTGTCACAATACAGCCATCACCCTGTGAAGAGGATTGGTTTTCTTGTGCCTACACACTCCAGTGTGTGCCTCTCTCAGGGAGATGCAATGGGCAGGGAGACTGCAGAGACGGCTCCGATGAACTGGGTTGTTCTCTTGGTCCCTCTCCGTGGCTCTGTGGTGAAAAGGGGTTCCAGTGCCCTCCCAGAGGGTGCCTCCCGTCCCTCCTGCTGTGCGATGGCGTGGCCGACTGCCGCTCTCAGGAAGATGAATCTGGCTGCTGTGAGTTATTTAGTCGAACTCAGTGAGCCAGGGGAAAAGGCTGTTTGGATGTGATAGAAATTAACAGATAAAACTCTCTGGAGTCTTGCCATGATCCTTCACCAGTCACGTGGTTGTTTGTGTTAATGTTGCTTAACAAAGCATGTAGTCCTTACATAGCACTTATGGAAACATTCTGTTTGTGGTCACACTAATCTCAGTTAACCTCATCTGACTCCCTTTTTTACTTACATCTGGCCATTCAGATGGAGAATTCATTTATATACTTGTTATCTTTTTAACAAATGTGTGTGGCAATGGATGGAACACATGTAGTTATAATTTCTTCCCACCATACATGTTCAGGAAGGAAGTTCAAACAAAGTGCTATGGGAAAATACCCATTCTGATGAATATACGTAGTTAGAGGTTGGACCTGGATAACTGCCTGGGTAGAGTTTATGTCATTAAGAGTTCGTGGGATAGTAAGTCCTAGGGATGTGAGTTTGAATCTAATCCTTGTCACTTAACTGTAATGCCTGCATGTTACTGGGGAAGTCATTTGAGTCAGTCTCATTGTCCACATAATATCTACCTTTTGGAGCTATGGGGATTTGAAAAAACACATTTAAAGCCCCAGCCCTGTTTTCAGCATGAATAGAAGGTGCTGAATATTATATTATGCATTATAACTGGCTCATGTCAGATAGGAGAGGAAGAGGGTTAGTTGAGAAGTAATTACACACATCTTTAAGGCTGAGCACATCATCTTGGTGGAATCAAAGCACCACTAACTCTTACTTAGTTGTTTGCCTGGTTGCATATGATGTTATGTTACATTTTTTGGCAAGAGCTGCGATGATAGAACTCCATAAACCTATGTTGTTGGTTTTTTTTTTTTCGAGTAGTTAAAAGCCATTTGGAATGTAACTGTCAGAGAGCACACTGAAAGAAACCTAGGCTCCTCCCGTGCCCTGGTCAGGGAGCGTGTCTGGAACTGTGATAACCACCAGGAAAGGCATGACGATGAAGGACCGAAAGGAGAGACAGCCTTTGGATGTTTAAAGGTTTAGTCTTACATCAATGGACTTCATTTTCTGCTTTAGGCTTAAAGACTGGTTTTCTACCTCCCTTTTATTTCCTGCATGTATATTCTCTCTGTCATAAAGCCAACTTGTCAAGTCTTGTAATATTTTCTTAGAGGCAAGGTAAACAAGTGGAAGTGAATGAAGAAGAGAAAGCCTGGCAAATTATTTATATCTGTTCCCATCAGATATCTAACCTAATTTGGCTGATAGAAATCATGTTAAGTTCAACATAGTAGATGTTTGAGTTCAAGCAAGAATGCTATTTAAAAAGAAGCTTAGGAAAGTACTGTATCTTTATACTGTTAGACATGTGTCGGAAAATTGGTGTTTGGTAATGTAGTAGCATGAAGTTCTACTCCTAAGGGGATAAATCCACATTAGGAATAGACTGATATCATGAGAGAAATCTTTCTATCCATTTCTAAAACACTTAAGTGAGTTATGACTCTTTAAGGAGGACTGTGTGAAAATAAGCTGGACAAAATGCTGGAATAAAATTACAAAACAAAGGTGTCCAATGATGATGATTTACTAAACAACTGAAGTCATCATAATAGTTTTGTTTTGTTTTTTTTCTGGGATCACCTGTTGATTTAGAGGGGTATTTTGTAAACTCTAATTCATTCATAAACTGTTGTTAAGCATGCGATTTATGCCACATATTGTATTGGGCATTGGTGACACAGATGGAGGTGGCATTGCACCAGCTGGAGGTGTAGATACGTCATATATTACTGAAGGAGACTAGTAAGTGATAGCTGGGAATACCGCAGGAGAAGTTCTGTGACAGACACACACACAGTGTGAGTAAACACCTAGTGTGTTCCCCAACTATGGTGCGGGGGAGTCTGCAAATTATAATAGGAAAAGTGTTGTAAACAGAGCTGAACTTGGAAAGACAAATAGTCATAAGGCAAGGGATGCAGAGGTGCTTGAATCCAGTGAAGATGTTCCAGGGATAGAGAACAGTCATTTGATGGGAACATAGTTTATAGAACTAGAGTTCTGGTGAGAAACACAGAAATAAGTTGGAAAGAGAAGCAGGGAGTAGCTCTCGAGGAGTCCTCACCCACCCTGGCAGTGCTGCCCTGCAGTGAGGAGGAGGCTGGTCCGCGATGTGGTCGGTAAGGGATGGATTAGGGAATGGTGTGAAGTAGAGACTGTGAATAGATTTAAGGGGCATTCAGGTGAAGAGGAAGACAAAGCAATCAAGAACAGTTTCCAAGAGTCTGATTTGGGCAACGAGACAGCTGATGGGCCATTTCCTGAGCTGGGGAAAATAGGAGGAGAAGGACCTCTTATGAGAAGACATTGCTTCATTTTAAACAAGTTATATTAGCAAATGTGGCACATTGTCATGGTCACGTTTGGGCTGTATTCAGAAATGGCTCTCTGGAGCTCTGGAGGGAGATGCAGCAAGGTATATAAAGATACACAGACATCAGCAGATGATGCCTGAAACTGGGGGTGGCTGAGATACTGTAGAAAGAGAAGGTGGCAGACAGAATCCCATGGAACCCCCAAAGGACAGTTAAGAAGAAACAGATGTTGAAAGACACTGAGATGTGGTCACAGGCACAGGAGGGCAGCAAGAAGACAGTGATGATCTTATGTAGAAAGCCTGAAGTATCAGGGAGTATTCATTGGTTGGAGTGTTTTTGGAAGATCATGTAAGATTAGGCCTGAAAAAAAAAATACAGATTGGGAAAAGCAGCAAGTGGTTCCTGGTGGTTTTGGAGAGAGAATGTGCTGTGGAGGGGAGGGTGGAACTCTGAAGTCAGTCTTTTGTAGAGAAAAAAATGGGAAATGGCAAAGAGAGAGATCAACTGTAGACAACTCTTGCAAGAAGTTGGCATTTAGGATGGGGTAGAGGACAAAACAGGAGGCTCATTTGGGAGGCTTGCACGTTGAAACACTGTAGGAATAAGGAATCTGAGATGCTTACAGTTTAAGTGGGGAAATCAATAGCAATTGATATTTGAAGCCCTTTTATTCTTGCAAAAATAAGTGTTCTAGTGATCAGAATGTTTAAACAAATCTGTGATGAGTTCAGCATTTAAAAATAATTCTTACTTAATATAGTCTTTCCATTGGAAGTATGCTTATTTTAAATAAACTGAAATAATACTTTTACTAAAAACATCCCATCTCCCTCAAAAAAAATTAAAAAACAAGTATGATTTAATTATATGGGAAAATAGCACGAAACTAGGAACATTCTTCTCAGGGATACCCCTTTGGCAGCAATCTGTCCTTTGGAAAAAATAGGAGAAGAAGCAATCTAGTCACCAAGGTTTCATCAGGTGTGTCAATCCTGGCCAGAAATAGATGGCACACTGATACTGTATAACTTGAGACTCTTTTAATGAAAGGATGACTTTCTAAGGAAATAGTATGCATAGGGAAACCAAAAGAAATAGTAAGAGTGGGAGCTTCTAGCACCTGTAGACCTAAGGATGTGAGAAGAGGGAACAGTTGTGTGAACCTGGAATCGAAGGGAGCTACTTAATAAAAAGTGAGGCGTTTCATTAAGGAAAGCAGCTGCCCATGGCGATCTGTGTCCCCTGCATATGAACCTTGGCTGGTGCTTCTTCACCAGCCAAGCCCGACCCTCAGCTAGAAGGCAAAGAACAGTGATGTATCCTTACAATTGGGCCTCCCAGGGCCCAGAGCAGGGCAGCAGATGGAGAATTGTTACCCATCAATGATAGATAGCACTGTGAGAAAGAGATGGAGAAGTACTTTACCTACTTTCTAACTTCAATTTGTATTCCAGTAGTTGTTGATGTGTCTTATGAAGCCGATTGGGAATGAGTTGGCTCCCAAGATTTGTGGATCAATTTTTATCATCAATATTTTTATTATTGGACTTTAAATATGTTAGCTGCGATCTCGGCATTCTGTGGTGCTTTTCAGCGGTAGTGTAACGATCATGCCTCTGCCTCTGACAGCTTCTTACAAAAACTGTTCCTCATTTTATTCTGTTAAGTGATCAAGTCTATTTTACACAGAGGTATTGAAGAATTAGCTGAACTAATATGGCAAAATGCATAATATGCACATAATAAATTATTATCCTTTCCCTATTACATTATTTTATGGTTTTATTAAGATTATTTACCCTGAGGATATTCAGTAAAATATTGAAAGTAGTGGTTGGTTTAGTTCAAAGATAGAGTAACTAGCCTCCTGCTGTGTGCTGGGTGTGCATCTGCTTGAAGGACCTGGTTCTTCTCATGGTGCAAGACCGAGACCGTAGCTGCTCTGCTGTTGGAGATGCTCATCTGCTGCTTGCTTGAGTTTTCATTTCAGTAGTAAATGGATACACAGCCATAGGCACGCATCCTTTACTTTTGTGGATATTTCTTACGCAGCAACTATAATCTACAAAAAGAACTTTCCTTAAGGGAAGCAGCTCCAATGAACTATTCATGAGTTGTTTATCTTTAATGTATCATCTATCTGAGTGAATGAGTTACGCTTTGTGGTACTTAGCTTAATTTGGTAAGAAAGAGCATCGACCTTGAGGATGACAGACTGAAATAAACATTTTTATCAACAGTAAACCATAATGTTTGAAAAAGATTGTGGCAAAAGTAGATACTGTCCAGGGAAACATTGTGAAATCGGAGTTTCGAATAAACTGTATATAAAGCTTATTTGGATTTGTTTTGGAAATTTTCTTTGTTGTGTATGTATTAATAATGGAGGAAGAAAAAGAAAGTAGTGGTTCAGTATGTTTTCCTATATCCAGTACAATGTCATCTGCTATATGGATGTCAATAAACATTAATTGCATTAATAATTTATTTGCCACCTATTTTTAAAAGGAAATTGATAAATACCCATTAGCTTTAATATTATACTATCTAAAATGCCACAGAAACTAAGATTTTAGTTTCAGATTTCATGAAGTGAAAGGCCAATTTTTAATGATGCAAACTGAAAAATGTCTATAAAAAGGAAAAAGTAAAACTTTTTATAAATTGAAACCATTTACTTTCATATATATTTTTTATGTGTTCCAATACTATTTGGGTTGAAATTGAGGATTTATACCACCTACATGTGAGAGCTCTTCATGTATAGTCAACTTGAAAATAAATTATCTGTCAGTCACACTGAGAATTGGGGGAGGAATATGGATGACTTCATATTTCCAAGAGAAGAGGCACTCAGTATAATGTTTTCTAAGTAGATGGGTAATATCTATCATCTTTATATATAAGTTTCATCATATTACATTATTTAAAACCTTAAAACTATCATTTTATATCTCTCGGCCCCTTGCCATGCAAAACAATGATAAAAATATGTATACACACATGTATATATGTGGATATGCAGGTGCATGTATGGGCATAAACATTCATTTTTTGCAAACCCCTCTTCACATTTTCAGAGTTGGAAGATTATTCTATTTCCTAGTTTACTTGGATTGCAATATGATTTATCAGTGTATATACTAAAATATGTAACATTTTGGAAAAGGTTAAAGATCATCTCTTTTCACCTGGGACCTTAGCCATTTCCACAATCTGTTTTCAGCTTTGTTTTCTTTTTGGTTTGTCTGTACTACCTCAAACTCCCTAGTCAAAAACAAACTGCTTTATTCACTGCTTCAGTATCAAACTTGTTGATTCCCCATCCATAGACTTTAGTCCCACTCTTCTAAATGGCTTTTCTCTTGCAACGTTAACATTTAAAACATATCTCAAGACTCCACTCTCGCTTTCAGCATATGCAGACTTCCCTACACTAAAGGAATCTCTTGCTCTGATATAATCTGTGCCAATGCTTTGCCAACTAAGTCTAGACTTATGGCATTTCTGTTATTATTTTGAACTGTTAATCACTCTTGCGTTGTTATCTTGCTTTTGTTGCTGTCTGTGCTTTGGTCACTCTTTTTAAATTTCTCACCTTCCCTCTCCAGCTGAGGTGCTAAGCATGAACTCCTGCTCAGGAATGTTTTCTGGTGTGAATTGACGTTCTAGCATCCCAAGAAGGATTGCTCAACGAGGAACATCACTTTAATATTATATAACCATTTTTAATGAAGATACTTTAAAAAACATTTTTATATTCAATTTGAATAAATTTTGATAGGCAGCTCTCAAACTAAACTAGGTACAATAACCTATGATAACTCAGTGACCAATTCCTTAGAGCTCATAAATATATTCAAAGAAAAAATTGTGACATAACTGACAAAATCTGTGCAAGACCCATACATGAGGATATTTATTCCAGAATCTTCCAAACTGTCAATTTAGCTTGTGAAGTTTGAACTTTATTGCCTTTATTCCAGTAGAGGTAACTTCTCAGATAGTATTTAAAAAATTTTTAGCAGCAGGTTTGATTAAAATGTTCAAATGAGATATTGAATATGACACCATTAAGTAAATCAGAGAAAAGCAGAGCTATTCTTATTGAACTTGGGGTAAATGCAAGAAGGCCCTGGCTATGCACTGCTGCCTTGCACATATCCCTGCAGACCCCCAGGACTCAAAGGAACAGGGAAAGAAAATCACTGTAGATCAATACTGTTATTATTTAGTGCTTTTGAAATCTATCCAGAATTGCTGACAAGATAGTACAGTGGGTTCATGCTTTGACATTCCTTCTACTGAAAACATACGGCAACACTAGGTAGAAGAGTTATCACGTAAAATCCTCAGAGACATGATAAAGATCAGCATGGAACAAGACTGGAGTAGAAAGAACCAGAGCATAGAGGTCAGGCCTGAAACCCAGGCATGCTGGTTTCCAGGTCCTCAAACAAATAGGAGACAGAGACGCATGATGGCAGCCTGAAATGAAGGGTTCTGGTTCAGCCCTAACTCATAAAAGGAGTCTAAAACACAGTCTACTGCTTTACAGGAAGTTGTAATCCTACATAGACTAGGGAAAGAGAGGGAGCAACACAATACAGTTTTCAGGAGTGAGAGCATCCAAGGGAGGTCAAGTAATTTGCAGGACTAGATTGCCACTGAACTGTTAATACTCTTTTAATTTTTTTAATTGAAGTATAGTTGATATACAATATAATGTTGATTTCAAGATAAAACATAGTGATTTGACAATTACCTACATTATTAAACGCTCACCCCATCTAGTGAACTTACTATTTGCCAACATAGAAAGATGTTAAGAATTATTGACTATATTCTCTGTGTTGTACTTTCATCCCCATGACTAATTTATGTTATGATTGAGATTTTGTGCCTCTTTATCTCCTTTACCTGTTTCACCCACCCACCCCATGGCCTCAGCCTCCCACATGGTAGCCACCAGTCCCTTCTCAGTGTCTATGAATCTATTGCTGTTTTGTTCATTTTATATTATTTTTAGATTCCACGTGTAAGTGAAAGCATATGGTATTTGTCTTTTTCTGTCTGGTTTATTTCACTTAGCATAATACCCTTTAGGTCAATCCACGTTGTCGCAGATTTCAGGATTTCTTTCTTTTTATGGCTGAATACTAGTCCATTGTGTATATGTTCCACTTCTTTTTTGTCCATTCATGTACTGATGGACACTTAGGTTGCTCCCATATCTTGGCTATTGTAAATAGTGTGGTAATAAACATAGAGGTGCGTATATCTTTTCAAATCAGAGATTTTGTTTTCTTCAGGTAAAATTCCTAGAAGTGGAATTACTGGGTATATGGTATTTCTGTTTTTAGTTTTTTGAGGAACCTCCATACAGCTTTCCATAGTGGCCGCAGCAATTTATATTCCCACTAACAGTGTGGGAAGGATCCCGTTTTCCCATAGCCTTGCCAACTATTGTTATTTCTTGTCTTTTGGATAATGGCCATTCTGACTGGTGTGAGGTGATATCTCATTGTGGATTTAATTTGCATTTCCCTGCTGATTAGTGACGTGGAGCATCTTTTCAGGTGCCTGTTGGCCCCCTGTAGGTCTTCTCTGGAAAAATGTGTTTTCAGGACCTCTGCCCATTTTTTAATTGAGTTGTTTGTTTGGGTATTTTTTTTTTTTTGGTGTTGAGTTGTATGAATTCTTTATATATTTTGGCTGTTAGCATATTTTCGGGTCTATCATTTGTAAATATATTCTCCCACACCATAGGCTGCCTTTTCATTTTGTTGATGGTATCCTTCGCTGTACAGAAGCTTTTTAGTTTGATGTAGTCCACTTGTTTATCATTGCTTTTATTTTTCTTCCCTGGGGAGTGAACCGTCAGTACTCTTGATGGGCATCAATAGAGACATTTTTCTGAAACAACCAAAGTCTTATGAGCAAGACTTACACTTGTCCATTGAAGTCAGGCCACAGGGAGACTCTGGAATTAGTAAAATACTTACGGCATACATTAATGCCATGCAGTAAATGCACATGGTCATAGTGCATTGAACTGCAGTGACCTACATCATCACTAAATTTAACAGATATACAGCAACTATCTATGAGTTAGAACCCAGTTGGAAATTGATGAACACACAATTTACAATCCTTGTCAGTTCAGTTGCACATAATCAAGGACAGTCGGGGAGCAAGAGAACTATAGAGAGATCTACCTTGACCGAAAAGTTAAAATAGTCTAAAATAAATTCTGATTATATTGTATATATGATGCATTTTATACATTCATACATGTAATGCACAGCTGGGAAATATTTCTATCAACAAACAGCGAAAAACTTTCAAATTAATAAGCTGAAAGTTTCTTAAAAAATAACTGTAATATAGAATTTCAAGAGTGGACTAGAAAATGAGGGGTAATATAACAAAGTGTCTTATCATTTCATTAGAAGAAATTCATTTTAGCAAACGATTATTGTACTTTTCCTTCAGCCAGTGAAAGCTGTTCTGATGGAGCTCTGATGTGCGCCTCCTCTAACAGCTGTGTCCCAGTTCACCAGCGTTGTGATGGTTTTGCCAACTGCCTGGATTCCCAGCTTGACGAGTCCAGCTGTTCAGGTACTCCATTTCCACTAGAATGTTCTTTACAGTTTAGGCCAGGAAGTTAATCCACAGACAATAAAATACTAAAACTTGAAATTCTAAATAATGGCAAGTATGAAATAAGTGAATCTCTGTTATTGGTTGGGGGGCAGGGAGAATGTTAATGTTTGCTGCTAGGTTTATAAAAAGTTTACAAATATATGATATAATAAACTAATTCTGTCTAACAATGTTTGCAAACTAAAGAAATAAAATACTCAATTTTAATATAACTTAAAATTGTTAGTATTTAATAATCCCTGCAGTGTAAATTGCTTGGTTTCTATTATAAGGAAAACCCTACATAACCTAACGTGTTATTAATTTTTTTAACTGCAGTTCTTTCCCTATGTTCGTTCATAAGGGCTCTCTATTTGCATGGTCTAGACAGGTTTAAAATTCAATTTATTAAACTTCAGACTCACTTTTAAACATTTTTCTTCTCACCCTGGAATGTTAATAAGATCTGGTCATGTATATTTGTGGTTATACTTTTATGAAAACTGCTTTAAAATTCTTTAATTTATTGTAGTCTATTGTTAACTCTTCTGGTAATTGAATTTTTATTTTATGTGGAGATATATTAAATAATAGATATTCAGGAGCAATATAAATCTGTCATAACTAAAAGATAATATAAATTGGTGATAAAATATATTCAGTCATATTTTCTAAATAAATTGGAGATATTTCATATCCAATTCAGGTAAGAATATATACTTCATATTTTTCAAGTAAAGAGAACATTATGAAATTAGTGACCAAAGCATGATAGTTATAATAAATCATACTCCAAAAAAATCATATTTTTTGTATATTGCTGAGAATGAATACTCACTCAGCACTGACATTTATGGGTACAAAAAGAAATCAGGAGGTAAGCAAACTAGGCCCCGTAAAATAGGCAAATATGAATGCCCTTTGGCATTATTCTCTACTAGCCATGTTCATCCATCAGACTGATATCTAAAAGGAAATACTCTTACTCTCTAAAAAGAAAGATATTAATGACATAGTTCCATTCTTTGAAGCAATTAAGACACAGTGCTTATGTGTGTACAAAGATTTATTTACATAAAGGTAGATTTTCTTCAAGATAGTCCTATGTATATATGTAACATGTCATGATTTACAGTATGCTTTGACATGTTCTACTGTAAAAAATACGGTCAGAGAAACAGAAGACCTGGCCTTCATACTGAGCGAGAGACAACCTGTAGGTGATCATATAGGACACATTTTTGTTGCCCCATATATTTTAGTCACTCACCAATTCTACAGTTCATTTAGAAAGTACAGGTCATATTGCCATAGCTTATAGATTTCAGTACAATAAAGAACCAGTGAAACAATTTTCAGAAATATAATCCATATTATATTATGTGTTCTTTATTTCATGTCTTTTAATTTGTCAAATATAAAGCCAATGCTTCTGTTTTTAAGAATGCTTTTAAGCCCAATCCGCACTGCGTCAATGCTCATTACACCTCACTCTTTCTTTCCAAACATCCTATTGCTTTAAGGTCAGCACTTCATAGACTTGTACAAGCCCAGTTTTCACAGTGTCCAGTAATTTTCCCAGTGGTCACACAACAGATGGTGAACATCTGGCCAGCTCCCTCCTGGAGGTTTAAGTCAATAACAAAAATGTCAAACTCAGGCACTGCATGAATGTTGCAGGTTAGGTGTATTTGAATTTGTCTGTTCCCAGATTACGTCAGAAAGACATACTGTTTTCAAGTTTTGGTTGCTTGTGCCACAGAAAATTATTGAACAGAATTTGCCTGGCTTAATTTCAATTGACAGTGTTTCTCCAGTTTTGCAGTAGTAGAAGTTAATAAAGTTTATGTCAGGGTGATACTACAGTTATGATAATCAACCATTTGAAGGAGAATTAGGAGAAGGCACTAAAAAATATAAATACATAGGGTGGGATATTGTGAATATAATTTAATGTATAATACTAGTAGTAGTGGTGGTATAGCTTACTTAATATTTCAAGACGTTTTAAAACCAAACAGAAACACAACAGTTCTTATGCAAGGACTGTGGAGCTGTTCAAGTTTCTGAACCATAGTTAATCCCTCCTGCTGGGGTTTCCAGATAAGAGAACAGCCTCTGCCCACTGGGAACTTGGGTTGCTGCACACCTTTCTTGGTAAACTCTTAGATCCGTATAGCTCCTGGATCTACATGCAGTCCATTGTGTCTAGCTATTTCTAATCCATGCCAGTGCATAAATGCTACAGGATTCAAAGGGGGTCACAATCCCGTAATATCACGGACTTCAAGGGGTCATAGAAATTCTGAACTGAAAAGCAGATCATTTGACATTTGTAGACAGCAAGTGGTAGAGTTAGAGGACTGGAATTTAGTATCTGATGCTTCCTTGCTATTAACTTCAGCAGGTTGTGTTATTCACTAGTTTCCTCCTCTGTACGAAAAGAAAAGTATGGTATATACCACATAATGCTACTGGGATTAAATGAGGTAACCCTGGTAAAACTCTTAGGACAGTGACACAGAGTAAGTCTTCAGTAAATGATAATAGCGATGGTGATCATAATAATAGAAGGGGAAAACAAGAGAAGTTGGAAAGAGCAGTGGTAATGGGAAGTAGGTTTGACAGGAAATTCAAAGAACCCCCAAATATAAAGAGATGGATGGGAACAGTTGTCTAATACTTTATGCATACCATTCACTAGTGTAGAAACATTACAAATAAATTAGTTTTATGCTCCTAGCAGTCCTATAAGAAAGGTGATATAATCCTCACTTTAAACGTGTAGAACCTAATATTTAAAGTACCTAGCCCAAAGTCACACATTACCTGAGCCTGGGATCATGGAGGAAAGGCCAAAGCTCATGTGATTCCCAGTTTTCCCAACACACCACTGAGTAGTAACTGTCACCTCCCTAGTCTCTACATACACTGAGAGAGACCATAATAATAATAATAATAATAATAATGATAATAGGTTCCTAGTTGCAAATTAGTAAATCTAAGCTTAAAAGTTGTTTTTACATTGATCACTTGTGGAGTTCACATGTGTTCCTGCTTTTCCAAAGTGATGCACCAGAATTAGACTGAGTTCTTTCCAGAATGATGTTTCTATGTAGTCACTTGTGAACTGCACTGGCCTCCAGATACATGGTCATAATAACTAATGCAAGAAGGAACAGGCTAACGAGCCCAGTACCCATGCTGATTCCAGTGTTACCCTGATAGATTCCTAATTCCCCTCTTCCCATCTAAGGCACTGTCAGCTTATCTCCTGGAAGTCTTTCAGCAATTCTTTACTAACTAGTCGTATCCATCCCCTTCCCCATCTCACCTGCTCTCTGCTCTTAACTGTTTTCAGTAAATTAAAGATGAACATACTTTGTGCTATCTTTCCATCTCATGGATAAATGACCTGGGTCTAAGGCAGAAACTTGTTAACAGCGGCACATAGAAGCAATTTACAAATCTCTCCTCTAAACATGGAGATTCTCTCCTTGTTTTGGCCAATGCCTGTGTTCTTCCACTGTGCTCCATTATCCAGAGCGAGAAAAATACCTATTTAGATTACCACGGAATCATTCTGTTGTAAATCAAGCCTATGTTTTCATCTCAGCAATCAAAGTAAATATTAATGACCCCAGGAAACACACAGCTGTGTGTATTTAGCTGCTTTGCAGTATCAGACACTCTATTGGGTTTTTTTACTTAAACAAAACTTTTATTTGAGGAAGACCAAAATTGTGCTTAGTACCAAAAATAACCATAAATGGTTTATCTAACAAGGTTTGTATCTGTTCATGCTTTATCAAATTGGTGGGCTATTTTGAGTGAAACCAGCTAATTTCTTATTTAGGAAGGAAATTTCGCATCTGTTCTGTTTAGTGGAGCATGGGGGATGTGTTAGCTCTTTACTCTCATCTTCAGCACCCTACTCCCTTCTTGTAAGTAATGGAACAGAGAGGAGTGAGGGAAGAGAAGATGGGAAATGACACCCCTGACAAAGGAAATCACCAAAAGCTTTTTAAAACAAAAAACACACCAGACACATGGTGTATCTCAGGCTTGTTTCCACCTGCAGCCTTCCCCCTTCCCTCTTTTCCTCTTCCTGGCTTCCTCCATCCCCTTCCCAATGTTCAATGAATGGCTTGACAATCTGACTCTCTCTAGTTGCCCTTTGCTCCAAAGTTTTCCTTTCATGGATGTTGCCTTCATAAAATTTCTGTTTCTCCTCCTCTTTTCCACTATCCTTCATGATCATCATCCTTTCTTTGCCCAAGTAAATGGTTTCTCTCTCTCTGCCAAGGTTAGTCTGCTTCTATGAAGCCAGAGACTGTATCTTTGTGACCCCATGGCACCTAAAACAGTAATCTCAAAATGCTTTTTGAGGAACAAACCTAAAAAACTGCAACTGGAAGGTAGTGAAAGGAACCTGAAGCCTCAGGTCTGGCCTGTATTTTATGTGGGCTTCAGACCTGCAAATCATACTGCCCAAGGAACACTGCCACTTGGATGTCCCCAAAGCACCTAAAGCACATTATCATCTTTCCCTTTAGATCTCCTTCCCCATAAATCCCCCATACTCATTGAGTGAAACCACCAACTAGCCAGAAACTTCAACAACATCCTTGACTTTTCCAAATAATCAAGACGTTTCCATCCCTACATTCAAATATCTCATAATTTCCCACAACTTTCAACACCTCCACTCCACCTCTCTCAGTCAGGTGGCCACCATTTCTTCCTGGATTATCATGAAAACCCTTAAATGTGCTCCCAGATTTTAGTCTTGGCTCTTCTGTTGACTTTGTGCTCTGGATCCAGAATGACTTTTCTAGAATGCCAAGCATGCCACTTCCCTTCTTAAAATCCTGGCCTCCTGGTTTAAAGCTGAAACTCCTCCCTGAGTCTATATGATCTGGCCCCTGTGTGTCTTACTTTCTCAAATACTTTCTTCATATTATCAACATATTATCAATAAAAATGAACTTCCTTCAGTTCCTCAAAAACACTACCTTCTTTTCTTGGGCCTCTAAGTCTTTACATTTACCTTTAGACACCTGCCCAAATAAATGGCTACTGATTCTCTGCTGGAAAGCTCTTCCTTATTCCCCAGATTTGAGTTAGGCACTCTCTTTGGTACTCTCATCAGCCTTGTTTCATCCATCCCAACCTGGTTTACTTTTAATACTGTATTTCAGTGCCCTCGTCACTTCTTTGCATCGTCCACAATGCCAGAAGGTCAGTGAGAATGGAGACTGGGCCTGTGTCTTTTTTAGGTGAAGATTTTTTAAACACTTCACCATGAGCTGGGGGTTTTCTAACATTCGCAAAGGTACTATTTTTAACTCTGTTTGACAGGAACCTGAGGCACAGAAAGATTAATCACCATGCACAACAGTGCACAGCCAATAAGTTGAGTTGAGATGCAAACTCAGGCAGTCTGGTTCTGGTGCCTGGAGGCTTAACAACTGTGTAACCTCCTGGATTACCTATCATTACATATCCAGTGCCTAGCCTGGTTTCACTTGAATAGGTGCTCAGAATCTATGTGAGGAAAAACAAAGGCAGTGGAGATCTCCATCAGCATTGGAGTTACAGTAGCCCACCTGGGGAAGAATGGTATCCTGCAAGGGAAGAGCTGTTAACAAAGCCAAGAAGAGTGACTTGGGGAGTAAGTGAGTAAGGATGCTAACAGGCCTGAATGGATCAGGATTGTTCCGCGGCGCAGCAGCGAGACACGACGAGCTAAAAGCACTAGCCACTTCCACAGCTTTAACTGCATGAAACCATGTAGTCTTTTTAACCTATAAACATAAAACCTTTGAAGACAAACGTTCATGGTAACCTAGAACTAGGGAATTCAACCAGCAAAAAGGCAGGTCCAGGGTAATGAGGATCAGTTTGAGCTATGCAGACATCCGTCATAGATACAGAGGTGGGACATGCACATGTGCGTGAGGGAGATGTGGTCAGAAAGACACGCCTACCCGTGCAGGGCGTTTGTCTGCTGTGATACGTGGCTACTGTGTGGCGCTGAAGGAAATGTTTCAGTAAAGAAAAAATTCAGTGTAATTGCCAAATGTCCTCCACATGCATTTTAAATAAGTAATTGTACCTAATCCAAGGGAGAATTCTTTTCTCCACCTTTCTACCACGGGGGCTGTGAAGGGAGTGAACACGTGCAGGCAGCAAAGACCACCGAATTTGTGGTGTGCACGAAAGTAACCCAGGGGATTTCTCGTGCTTCCAGCAAGCAAGAAATTTACCCTTCGTGATTAGATGTAATACAGTGCCTAAAAGCAGTATATCTTCCTCCTTCCTAAAAATATTTACAATTAACTGTGTTTTTGTGATGCTTCCTTTTAGAGTGTCCACAAGGCTACTGCAGAAATGGTGGGAGCTGTGTGGTGGAGAAAAGTGGTCCTATGTGTCGGTAAGGACCGTCACCTATTACTTTTTTAAAACACTTTTTGCAATTGGCTTATTTTCGTGAGGCTGGTGTAATAGAACATCAATGAACACATGGTTATTAAGGTTAGAAGTAGTGGATAATGGTACTATCTACATTTATCTGTCTGAATAAGAGAAAGGAAGACATGAGTATTTTATAAAAATGTGTTATCTAACATGGTCTTATGTCTTTAACATTTTATGTTGTGTGTATGTATAGTTCTAATAACACTCCATGTTCCTTGTTTTTAATGTTTATGTTAGGGTATATTAGGGTATAAAAGTTTTTTATGTGGGTATTATCCTCTTTCAGATAAACTTTGTATTTGTTTCCTCTCTTTATATTTGAAATCCCGTATTTCTCTTTTCTAACAACAAAGGATAAAACTAATTCATAAATAAAACCTTTTTCTGGTTTATGTAATGGATGATTATGAGTAGCTTAGGTTAAGGTACAGGTAAGGAATATATTTGCATACTTAAAGCAAAAATAAACAAAAACAGTCCTTGTGATTTCTTTTGGGAATTGCATATCAAAGATTGCTTGATTTTTTTCTCTCTGTAGGGAATTGTGCAAAACAGTTTCATAAATTCCAGATGAAATGATGCATATTCTATTTGTGTTTATGGCTTTCCAGTCTAGCTGACCAATGGATATATTGCTTTGCTTATTAGAAAATTGATTGCAGGTTGATACTCAGGTCATAACAAAACACAAAGTATCTAGAAAACATTGATTAGTAGTTGATTAAATGCGTATATCCTTCTAAGTCAACAGTCATATTTTAGGAAAAATTGTTGATCTTTTAGAAAAGCAAAAACCTCAACCAATTAAAAGAAGAACAAAATTTTTATGAGATTTATTTAGACACTGTTTAAGCATGGTTGAAAATGAATTATTAATAACTTTCTCAAAGTGTTTTGGCTCTCAAATTCATTATGCAATTTATTTCAGAATATCTCAACAAAATTATACTTTTCCCTGTATCAGTTTCCATGGAAATTAATCTGTCACAAACTATAAATTGGTGGAAAGAAAGGATATGTATAGTATTAGTTTCTAAAAAACTCCTGAAAGAGATGGAGTATGATGGCACAAATGTTTATTGGGTATCAGCTGAGTGGATAATGTTATTTATTGTCAACTATTTACAGTAAGGAGGTCTGGATGTTTGTCTTCTCTAACTCAGAGAGTTAGACAGGAACGCTCCTGGACTGGAGCTGGTCTCAGCTAAGAAAGCAGAGAGTTTTGCATTTTTGGAAACATCCTCATGTGCTTAAATAAACTTTAAAAATTGAAACCCAGATGTTCACTCTCAAACAATAAAACTCCAGCTTGAGGAAAAGATGTAGCAAGAGGACTGAGACGGGGTGGACAAAAAAAAAAACAAAGAAACAGATGTAGCTGAACTCACTAATCAGATATTCTAATAAATTAGTTTGATAGTAAATAATACTTTTCAAATAGCTAAATAATTATCATCAATATAAACAAATATTCAGAATTCTACATAGGTGTGAAAAAATGACTTGAACTTTTTCATATAATATTTGAAAATTTTATAGTCTCTTCAAATTTTTTTTTCTTTAAAATTGTGAACTGTGAAAGTAGTGTATGTATATTTTAATGTATTTTTAAAAACACACATTACTGTATCGGCCAAAAGGTAGCAATTCCAACATCCAAATCCCGCTCTTCAGTAGCCTGGATTATATCCATTTAGATATGGTTTCCTTTCACAAACACATGTCGACAAGCACACATTTGTTTCTTAGAGAAATGTGAGTTGTGCTTTACACATACACTTTGTATTTCTTTTTCTTCCCTGCTCATGAAATATCATGCTGTTCTTCCACCAGTATATATGACTCTAGACCTGTCACTTACTGGATGTGTAGTATTGGGTAAGTCCCTTCACTTGACTGTATTTCAGCCTCTTCTGTGGTAAAATGGAGAAAATAGCAACACCTACCTGATAGGGTAGATTTAAAGGGAGGGGTTAGTAAATGTGAGAAACTCAGCACCTTGCCTGGCACATTAAAGTCATTATAGGAATGCTAGCCACCAGTATTATTATATCATTTTTATGTTGTGTAGTATGCAATATCTGATGTATGGATTTGTCATCTAATTAACCCCACTAATCCTACTAATGGTTATTTAGTTCTTAAACATTTGCTTTCACAAATAATCTTGCAATAGCCATCCTTTGATTTATCCTTTCATAATTTCTTATTCTAAGCATAACTTACCTTACTGAAATGCCAAATGACAGTGTAAATTATTTCTAATTGCACTTAGTGGAAAATTCATTTCTGATTAATTTAGTGGCCAGTTCATCTGTCACGTACAGGTATTCTGAATTTAAGGTTAAATGAAGACGGTTTCAGAATACAGAATTTTAGAGTAACCATGGAGGTACTGTAGAAAGGTCTTGGCTTTACGTCCAGCCCTACTTTCTCATTCCCAAAAGTGGGAATTCACTGTCTTTGTCACCCAAAACTGTAGACACCTGTCATGCAGACAATTGTGAAAATAAGAATTTCATGGTTCCCTGAGGAGGCCTATCACCAAAACTTCCAGGTTTCCTTTCAGGGTCTAATGTGCCTTAAGAAACATCCTTCAGGTTTTACCTATAAGCCCACAGAATCATTTGGGTTGCTGGAAGTTTATAATTATCCACAAAAATAGAAACTATTAGGTGAACCATGATTTTCCATTACTTGGGAAACACCAGCAGGCTGGCACGTTTGAGGGCTGAAGAAGCAAACCATTAGCCCAAAGAGGGGAATTATTCCCCACCCAAGGAGGCTTGATTATTATATGATTTTGATATATCAGTATGTTTGCTTGAAAAATAGACTGAGCTATGTCATATACATTTCAAATTAATAGGGAAGTCAGAAAAGAAAAGTGAGTTGGAGTATTGGGATCTTTTCTTTTTTGGTTCATGTTTCTCTATTGTTGTCTGGATGGGAGGAAGGAGAGTGTTCATTAGTGTCTCTAGAAGAGACAAATAGGAAACAGTGTCAACTTAAAATACTTTCATAAATGTATATGTATCTTTAAATAAAATAGATTTCAAACTTTAAAGTATTAAGTTTGAAATAAATTTTAAAATCCCAATTTTAAAATAAAAAAAATTATTATATATTTATGCATTATATAAATATATGTTATAGTTATATCTCATATATGTTTAATTTTAAATGAGAGATATACCTAGAACTGAGACAAAAGAACAAAAAGTTGGCAGATTAAAAAACAAGATTAGTGACCTTATTAATGTCAAAAACCCACAAAATTATTGTATAAGCACATTTTTCAAAGGTTCTATTGTTAAATTAAAATGATACACTCTAAAAACTTACAAGAGGCAAAAATATGTATCAAATAACATAGTTACAAAATACAGAAAGTAAAATTACTAGATATTCTGAGTATTAATTTACAAAAACTCAAAAATGAAAATATGTGCATATATATTTTCTATATACATGCATATATATCTTATATATTAATATATGTGTGTGTATGATATATATAATCTGTTAAAGAACTTCTTTGCCACTTTGCTACAATGACAGAAGAGGGTGCTCTTAAACTAGGAATCTTGTAAACTACCCTAAATCCCCAACCCTAGGCTTGAAGAGATAAACATATTTTCCATTTATACAAAGCTGCTGTTTAAAAAGAAACTCAACTATGAACACTCTCCTTCCTCCCATCCAGACAACAACAGAGAAACATGAACCAAAAAATAAAAGATCCCAATACTCCAACTCCAAACTTAATTAATATTATCAGAAAGAGCATTTAGGGATATAGGAAAGGGACAAAAAACTGAGAAATTTAAAGTTTAAGTACAAATGGACAGCAAGACAGTAAGAATCAGTTAAGCATTGACTGAACCCAGGAAATAAATGAAATATAAAGACTACAATTCTCCCAAGGGAGGATAGATTCAAATTAAATTTATTAAGGAATTTTGAACAAAGGTGGGAAAATAAGAGAATAAAAATGAGACAAAGTCAAAAGAGTCAAAGAGAAAGTATTTGAAGTGGAAGACAAAGAACATGCACATAATTAGGGTCCCTAAAAGAAAACAGCAGAAGAGAACTAATATTTAAAACAATAAGCAAAGAAAACTTTCAGAAATGAAGACCTGAATTTACCTAATGAAAGGGCCAACAGTTACCTAGGAACTTTAACCCCAAAACAGCAGCTCCAAGACATGTCCAAATAAAATATTAGACTTTAAAATAAAGAAAAATATCCTCATGGCCCCTAAGGAAAAAGACCAAATAATGACAAGAGATAAGTCTAGCACTGGACTTCTGAAATCAAAGAAACAAAGAAATCTATTATAATTGTCTTTAGAGTTGACAAAATTCAATATCTATTCCTGATTAAAAGAGGAAAAAAAACACTATGGAAAATATGAATTGGTATCCAAGTGATACTTAATATGATAAAATATAAATTTTTTATTCCTAAATTCAGTATGTTACTTAATTGACAATCAGGAAAGGCATTTCCATTAAGATTGGGAATAATGCAAGTATGACCACTACCTTCACTGATATTTAATATTGCATTGGAGATAGTAGTCAATGCAATATGACCAAAAAAAGAGATAGAGAGAAATCAAAACATAAGAAGAAAGAAGTCCTCATGACAGTATACCTGAAAACCTTAGAGAATTGGTCATTAAAATTAATTCAAAAATTAAGAACAATGCAGTGAGTGAGGTTGGAGGGTATAAAATTGGCATTCAGAAATCAAGTCTATACTCACAAACAAGACTAGAAGTAGAAAATAGGAGACCTTATTCACAATAAAAACAAAAAGATGAAACATTTGGGAAAAATTTAATAAATAAAAACAAACATATATGATAAAAACAATTCCAAAGTACTTGAACAAGTAGAAAGACATTTCCTTTTCTGGATAATTGACTCAACATCATAAGGATCTTTGTTTTCCCTAGGTTAATCTATAAATCTAACACAGTGCTAACAAAAATACCCACAAGCTTTTGGAGGATGTAACCAATTAAAGTTTCATATGGAAAAATAAACATGGCACTAGCTAGTTAAACATTGAAAAAGACTATAGGGGCTGAGTAGCCATACTAGTACAAATAGAATAGAGCCCTTATTATTAAAACAGTATGGTACAGGCATTTGAATAGACTTTATAGACATTTCAGACTAGTGGAGTAGAGTAGAAAGTCCTGGAATATATCCAAGTGCATATGAAAATTTGTTAAATGATAAATATGGCATTTAAAAACAGTGAACAGGGTGGATTTTTCAACAAGGGATGTTGGGTCAATTCGCTATTTGGAAAAAGATAAAATTAGAACCATATCTCACACTATCCACACACAAAAACAGACTTCAGGTGTATCAGAATGCAAAGTGAAGCCATACATATACTAGAGAAATATACTAGAATGCATGGTGAATTTCTCTACAATCTGAACATAAGAAAAAACTTTTTCAATGACTCAAGTCCAAATGCAGTCAAAGACAATACTGATATATTTGACATATAAAAATTTGGTTAAAAAGAATTTTTCCATGGCACAAAAAATTACCATAAACAATATCAAAAGACAAATAGCAACCTGAGACAAAACGCTTGTATCAGATATTTCAGAAAAAAGGAAAAATATCCCTAATATTTAAAGAACTCTTTTAAAATATGGGGGAAGCCTAAACATCATATTAAAAAATGAACAATGATTATTAAATAAAAACGATGCTTAAACATAGGAAAAAATTACAATTTTATTACTAAAAGAAAGGCAAATTAAAACCATACTTACGTTATTTCCCACATTTCCATATGAACAGCATATTGTGTTGGTAAGGATATGAAGAAACAAACACTTTCCTAGTGAAAATGCAAATTGGTATAATTTTGATGGAGGTAAATTTGGCACTATCCTAGCAAAACAACTTTTTATTTACATTTTGACCTAACAACTCCACTTCTAGAATTTGTACCATTGGTACAACTCCAACTGTATGAAAAAACATGTCCATAAGATTACTCACTGTAGTGTTTTTATAATTTCAAAATATCATAAATACCCACAGATAGGAGAGTGGTTAGATGTACTGTGGTACTCCACACAGTGGAGTACAAGTTGATTGTGGAGCGGTTAAGGAATGCATTTGTCCTGGCAGAGGAAAGGTGTTGCCTGGGGCAGGATAAAGGAAAATAAAGAAATATAGTTACTGGAACTGTTCTGCAGCTCTCCTTCTTTTGACTCAAATGATAAAAATCTGAAGAGTGTGTTGTCAGTAATTACATGCCAGGCACCTCTTAAGAGTTTGGCATGCCTTTGACCTTCACATAAACCTAGAGGACACATGATACTGTGTATAATTCGGCAGGTAAGGTGATAAGACCTGATGAACTTAAGTAGCTTCCCCAAGACTAAGAGCAAGAAATTGATGGAGTTTGGATTGAAAGCTAAGTCTTTTCACCAGAATCTATACTCCTAGGTTATTAACAACTGTGGTACATTGCCTCCTTGGATACCTGACTAGGTGGTTTGTGGTTCTATGAATGCAAGACTCTAAGTACACATTGAATCAAATGCCTGAACAAAACTTAAAGAGTTAACCTGTATTTGCATTTGGCTGTTTGCTGCTCTTTAATACACAGTGCAACTTATTCCTGTGTGTATTCATGGTGTTCCTTTTTGCCCATTTTACACTTTCCCACCTGGCTGCCTGAAAACCTCCAGATTCAACTTTTATGTCCCAACTCATGTCAAACCTCCCCTTTAGAACTTTCCCTGAACCCATATCCATATGAATCATATCATACATGCACTGTACAACAAAAACAGGATCAGTAACTAAAAAACAGGTACACCTGTATTTGGATATGAACACCATCTACCACTTACTAACTCCATGACTGTGAATAAATCACGACACTTTTTCCTAAGGGGGAGGAGAAAAATGGATGTCCACCAAGAAACCAACATTTTATGCATTATGAAGCTGTGAATTGAAAAGAGTTTCTGCATGGTGAAATGTATAATTCTTTTTTCAAATTAAGGTAACATTGATATACAATCTTATGAAGGTTTCACATGACCAGTATTGTGGTTTCAACATTCACCCATATTATCAAGTCACTCCCCACCCCATTGCAGTCACTGTCCATCAGCATAGTAAGATGCTATAGAGTCATTATTTGTCCTCTTGGTGCTATACCGCCTTCCCCATGACCTATCTATATTGTGTCTCCTAATAATAATGTCCCTTAATCCCCTTCTCCCTCCCTCCCCACCATCCTTCCCACCCCCTGCATTTTGGTAACTACTAGTCCCTTTTTGGAGTCTGTGAGTCTGACGCTGTTTTCTTCCTTCAGTTTTGCTCTGTTGTTATACTCCACAAATAAGGGAAATCATTTGGTACTTGTCTTTCTCTGCCTGGCTTATTTCACTGAGCATAATACCCTCTAGCGCCATCCATGTTGTCACAAATGGTAGGATTTGTTTTCTTTTTATAGCTGGATAATATGCCATTCTGTATATGTACCACTTCTTCTTTATTCATTCATCTACAGATGGACACTTAGGTCACTTCCATATCTTGGCTATTGTAAATAGTGCTGCGATAAACATAGAGGTGCATATGTCTTTTTGAATCTGGGATCTTGTTTTCTTTGGGTAAATTCCTAGGAGTGAAATGACTGGATCAAATTATATTTCTATTTTTGGATTTTTGAGGACCCTCCATATTGCTTTCCACAATGGTTGAACTAATTTACATTCCCACTAGCAGTGTAGGAGGGTTCCGTTCCCCTTTCTCCACATCCTTGCCAGCATTTGTTGTTTCTTGTCTTTTGGATGTGAGGTGATATCTCATTGTGGTTTTAATTTACATTTCCGGTAAATAATGATGCGGAGCATCTTTTCATATGCCTGTTGGCCATCTGAATTTCTTCTCTGGAACAGTGTCTGTGTAGATCCTCCACCCACTTTTTAATTGGGTTATTTGTTTCTTGGGTGTTGAGGCATGTGAGCTCTATGTATTTTGAATCTTAACCCCTTATTGGATATGTCATTTATGGATAAATTCTCCCATACTGTAGGATGCCATTTTGTCCTGCTGATGGTGTCCTTTGCTGTACAGAAGTTTTTATTTGATGCAGTCCCATTTTTTCATTTTTGCTTTTGTTTCTTTTGCCCGAGATGTGTTCAGCAAAAAGTTGCTCATGTTTACATTCAAGAGATTTTTGCCTATGTTTTCTTCTATGAGTATAATGGTTTCATGACTTACATTCAGGTCTTTGATCCATTTTGAGTTTACTTCTGTGTATGGAGTTAGACAATAATCCAGTTTCATTCTCTTACAAGTAGCTGTCCAGTTTTGCCAACACCAGTTGTTGAAGAGGCTGTCATTTCCCCATTGTATATACATGGCTCTTTTATCATATATTAATTGGCCATATATCTGTGGGTTTATATCTGGGCTCTCTATTCTGTTCCATTGGTCTATTGGTCTGTTCTTGTGCCAGTACCAAGTTGTTTTGATTACTGTTGCTTTGTAGTAGAGCTTGACATTGGGAAGTGTAATCCCCCAGCTTTATTCTTCCTTCTCAGGATTGCTTTGGCTATTCTGGGTCTTTTGTGGTTCCATATGAATTTTGGAACTATTTTTTCTAGCTCATTGAAGAATGCTGTTGGTATATTGATAGGGATTGCATTGAATCTGTAGGTTGCTTTAGATAGGATGGCTGTTTTGACAATATCAATTTTTCCTGTCCATGAGCACAGGATATATTTCCACTTAACTGGTGTCTAATTTCTCTAATAAGTGTGTGGTAGTTTTCAGGGTTTTTCACCTCCTTGGTTAGGTTTATTCCTAGGTATTTTATTCTTTTTGACACAAGTATAATGGAGTTGTTTTCCGGATTTCTCTTTGTGCTAGTTCATCAGTAGTATATAGGAATGCAACAGATTTCTGTGTATTAATTTTGTATCTTGCAACTTTGCTGAATTAAGATATTAGTTCTAGCAGTTTTGGAGTGGATGCTTTAGGCTTTTTTATGTACAATATCATGTCATCTGCAAACAGTGACAGTTTAACTTCTTCCTTACCAATGTGGATGCCTTTTATTTCTTTGTGTTGTCTGGTTGCCATAGCTAGTACCTCCAGTACTTTGTTGAATAGAAATGGTGAGAGTGGGCATCCTTGTCTTATTCCTGATCTTAGAGGAAATGCTCTCAGCTTTTCGCTGTTAAGTATGATATTGGCTATGGGTTTGTCATACATGGTGTTTATTATGTTGAGGTACTTGACCTCTATACCCATTTTGTTGAGAGTCTTTATCATAAAGGGAGGTTGAATTTCGTCAAATGCTTTTTCAGCATCTATTGAGATGATCGTGTGATTTTTGTCCTTTTTTTATTGATGTGGAGTATGATGTTGATGGATTTTCGAATATTGTACCATCGTTGCATCCCAGGAATAAATACCACTTGTTCATGATAGATGATCTTTTTTGTGTATTTTTGAATTCAGTTTGCTAATATTTTGATGAGTATTTTTGCATCTATGTTCATCAGGGATATTGGTCTGTAATTTTCTTTTTTTGTGGTGTCTTTGCCTCGTTTTAGTAGTAGAGTGATGCTGGCTTCATAGAATGAGTTTGGAAGTATTCCATTCTCTCCTACTTTTTGGAAGACTTTAAGGAGAATGGGTATTAGGTTTTCTCTAAATGTCTGATAATATTCAGCAGTGAACCCATATGGTCCAAGGATTTGCTCTTAGGTAGTTTCTTGATTACCAATCAGTTTCTTTGCTGGTAATTGGTCTATTCAGATTTTCTGTTTTTTTCCTGGGTCAGTCTTAGAAGGTTGTATTTTTCTAGAAAGTTGTCGATTTCTTCTAGGTTTTCCAGTTTGTTAGCATATAATTTTTCATAGTATTCTCTCATAATTCTTTGTATTTCTGTGGTGTCTGTAGTGATTTTTCCTTTCTCATTTCTGGTTCTGTTTGTGTGTAAAGACTCTTTTTTTTCTTGATAAGTCTGGCTAGGGATTTATCTATTTTGTTTATTTTCTCAAAGAACCAGCTCCTGCTGTCATTGATTCTATTGTTTTATTCTTCTCGATTTTATTTATTTCTACTCTAATCTTTATTATGTCCCTCCTTCTACTGACTTTGGGCCTCATTTGTTCCTCTTTTTCTAGTTTTGTTAATTGTGAGTTTAGACTGTTCATATGGGATTGTTCTTCTTTCCTGAGGTAGGCCTGTATTGCAATATAGTGCCCTCTTAACACGGCCTTTCTGCGTCCCACAGATTTTGCAATGTTGAATTGTTGTTGTCATTTGTCTCCATCTATTGCTTGATCTCTGTTTTCATTTGGCCATTGATCCATTGGTTATTTAGGAGCATGTTGTTAAGCCTCCACATGTTTGTGGGCTTATTCATTTTCTTTGCATAATTTATTTCTAGTTTCATACCCTTGTGGTCTGAGAAGCGGGTTGATACAATTTCAGTCTTTTTTAATTTACTGAGGTTCTTTTTGTGGCCTAGTATATGATCTATTCTTGAAAATCTTCCATATGCACTTGAGAAGAATGTGTATCCTGCTGCTTTTCTGTGGAGAGTTCTGTAGATGTCTGTTAGGTCCATCTGTTCTCATGTGTTGTTCAATGCCTCTGTCTCCTACTTATTTTCTGTCTGGTTCATCTGTCCTTTGGAGTGAGTGGAGTGTTGAAGTCTTCCAAAATGAATGCATTACATTCTATTTCCCCTTTTAATTCTGTTAGTATTTGTTTCTCATATGTAGGTGCTCCTTTGTTGGGTGCATAGATATTTATAATGGTTATATCCTCTTGTTGGATTGACCCATTTATCATTATGTAATGTCCTTCTTTGTCTCTTGTTACTTTCTTTGTTTTAAAATCTATTTTGTCTGATATAAGTACTGCAACTCCTGCTTTTTTCTCCCTATTAGTTGCATGAAATATCTTTTTCCATCCCTTCACTTTTAGTCTGTGTATGTATTTGGGTTGAGGTTAGTCTCTTGTAGGCAGCATAAAGATGGGTTTTGTTTTTTTATCCATTCTGTAACTCTGTGTCTTTTTATTGGTACCTTCAGTCCATTTACATTTAGGGTGATTATTGATAGATATATACTTCCGTCCATTTACAGTTAAGGTGATTATCAATAGATATATACTTCAGTCCATTTACATTTAGGTTGATTATTGATAGATATATACTTACAGATATATACCATGGCAGGCTTTAGGTTTCTGGTTACCAAAGTTTCAAAGGCAGCTTGCTTTCTATCTAACAGTCTAACTTAATTCCATTATTACCTTATTTCAAAGATAATCTAAAGGTTCTTTTTTTTTCTTATTTCTCCTTCTTCTTCCTCATCCAATCTTTATATATTAGGTTTAATATTCTGTACTCTTTATGTATCACTTGACTGACTGTGTGGGTAGTTGATTTAATTTTGCCTTTGCTTTGTAATTAATTGATCTTCTTCCTTTACTGTGGTTTTTTTTTTTTCTGGTGACAGCTATTTAGCCTTAGGAGCATTGCCATCTAGAGTAGTCCCTTTAAAATACAGTGCAGAGATGGTTTGTGAGAGGATAATTCCCTCAAGTTTTTTAAATCTGGAAACTGTTTAATCCCTGCTTCAAATTTAAATGATAATCTTGCTAGATAGAGTATTCTTGGTTGGAGGCCCTTTGTTTTACTGCATTAAATATATCATGTCATTCCATTCTGGCCTGTAAGGTTTCTGCTCAGAATTCTGATGATAGCCTGATGGGGTTTCCTTTCTACTTGATTTTTTCTCTCTCTCTAGCTGCTTTTAATACTCTCCCCTTGTTCTTGATTTTTGCCATTTTAATTATTATATGTCTTGGTGTTGTCTTCTTGTGGTCCCTTGTATTGGAAGATCTCTGCACCTCCATGACCTGAGAGACTATTTCTTTCTCCAGATTAGGGAAGTTTTCAGCAATTACTTCCTCAAAGACACTTTCTATCCCTTTTTATTTCTCCTCTTCTTCTGGTTCCCCTATAATATGAATATTTTCCCTTTTTGATTGGCCACAGAGATGTCTTATTATTCTTTCATTCCTAGATATCCTTTTTTTCTCTCTGTGCCTCAACTTCTTTGTATTCCTGTTTTCTAATTTCTATCCCATTTACCATCTCCTCCACCTCTTCTTATCTGCTTTTAAATTCCTCCATTGTATGTTTAATTTCAGGTACTGTATTTTTCAAAGGTTTTATCTCTTTCTTGAAGTCCTTCCTGAGATCTTGAATATTTTTCTATAGCTCTGTAAGCATGTTTATGATTTTTATTTTGATATCTTATCAAGAAGATTGGTGATTTC
>JAVSCE010000781.1:0-35819 GCA_032199065.1 Smutsia gigantea | reverse complement strand
TACCAGCAGCTTTCTTCAATGAACTGGAACAAATAATTCTAAAATTCATATGGAACCACAAAAGACCCCGAATAGCCAAAGCAATCCTGAGAAGGAGGAATAAAACAGGTGGAATTATGCTCCCTGACTTCAAGCTCTACTACAAAGCCACAATAATCAAGACAATTTGGTATTGGCACAAAAACAGACCCACAGACCAGTGGAACAGAATAGAAAATCCAAACATTAACCCAAACATATACAGTCAATTAATATTTGATAAAAGTGCCTTGGATATGCAATGGGGAGATGACAGCCTCTTCAGCAGCTGGTGTTGGAAAACTGGACAGCTACATGTAAGAGAATGAAACTGGACTACTGTCTAGCCCCATACACAAAGGTAAACTCAAGGTGGATCAAAGACCTGAATGTAAGTCATGAAACCATAAAACTCTTAGAAAAAATATAGGCAAAAATCTCTTGGACATAAACATGAGCAACTTCTTCATGAACATATCTCCCTGGGCAAGGGAAACAAAGCAAAAATGAACAAGTGGGACTATATCAAGCTGAAAAGCTTCTGTACAGCAAAGGACACCATCAGTAGAACAAAAAGACTTCCTACAGTATGGGAGAATATATTCATAAATGACGTATCCGATAAGAGGTTGACATCCAAAATATATAAAGAACTCACGCACCTCAACAAACAAAGAGCAAATAATCCAATTAAGAAATGGGCAGAGGACATGAATAGACACTTCTCCAAAGAAGAAATTCAGATGGCCAACAGGCACATGAAAAGATGCTCCACATCGCTAATCATCAGAGAAATGCAGATTAAAACCACAATGAGAGATCACCTCACACCAGTGAGAATGGCCAACATCCAAAACACAAACAACAACAAATGTTGGCGAGGATGTGGAGAAAAGGGAACCCTCCTACACTGCTGGTGGGAATGCAAATAGTTCAACCATTGTGGAAAGCAGTATGGAGGTTCCTCAAAAAACTCAAAATAGAAATACCATTTGACCCAGGAATTCCACTCCTAGGAATTTACCCTAAGAATGCAGCAGCCCAGTTTGAAAGACATATGCACCCCTATGTTTATCACAGCACTATTTACAATAGCCAAGAAATGGAAGCAACCTAAGTGTCTATCAGTAGATGAATGGATAAAGAAGATGTGGTACATATACACAATGGAATATTATTCAGCCATAAGAAGAAAACAAATCCTACCATTTGCAACAACATGGATGGAGCTAGAGGGTATTATGCTCAATGAAATAAGCCAAGCTGAAAAAGACAAGTACCAAATGATTTCACTCATATGTGGAGTATAAGAACTAAGGAAAAAAAAATACTGAAGCAACAAAAGAGCAGGAGACTCACAGAACCCAAGAACGGACTAATAGTTACCAAAGGGAAAGGGACTAGGGAGGATGGGTGGGAAGGGAGGGGCAAGGGGGAAGAAGGGACATTACGATTAGCAGATGTAATGTTGGGGGGGCATGGGGAGGGCTGTACAACCCAGAGAGGACAAGTAGTGACTCTATGGCATCTCACTATGCTGACAGAGTGACTGTAATGGGGTTGGTGGGGGGGACCTGATGAAGGGGGTAGTGTAATCGCCATAATATTACTCATTTAATTGTAGGTTAATGATATCAAAATAAACTTATAAAAAATAAAAAATAAAAATAAATAAATATGCAACTGGCTTTCATGGTCCATTTGTTGAGTATTTGGAAAAAAATCATCTAGAAAGTGCCATATTAATGCTCTTCTGTGGCTAAACCATGGATGGATATTGCACTCTAAAATATTTAGTGTGGTACCTTACTAAAGGACAGAGTTTGGGTAATAATTAAATCACAGTATTAAAAAGGGAGAGGTAGGACATGGCAAAACTGAATGCTCTGCTGAAATTCTTGTTTCACACTTTGCATTTTTTTGTCTTACATATTATAGATTTCACTTTCTCAGTGTTATTTATTCCAACAATTCTCTACTGAAAAAAGGTGGTCTTCCCTACCCCTTTTACTCATTTAACTCCTATGTAAGATGGAAAAAAATGAAGCCCACAGGAGCACAGAGTCAGGGCCATATATTTTTTGAATGCAAGATGGATGCAGGCTATGATCTGAAGAACAGACTTGTATACTAAGAGCTGTTAATAATTCTCAATTCCTTGAAAGCCTGTCAACAAGGAAGTTCAAAAGCTGTCATCCTGGGAGGTGTCCACAATTGGAAGCAGGAAATACACACAGGTATCCAGAGACAAGCGTGAGGGTTCAGACCTAGGGCAGCTCAACACATTCTGCCACACTTCACCTCACCCAGCACTGTTCTCTGCGGGTCACCAGAGCGTTCAGCTGCTTTTACACCACAGCATCACAAAGGTGTCATTCCACTGTGGACACACCTCATCCTTTAAGGCTTTGCTCAGTGCTCATTTCCACCCTGATTCCTACTTTGAATTCCTAATAATTTTCCTATTCCAGCTTTCTATACCATTTTCAGGTCTATTCTGCACTATTGAAATGAGTGTCTGACCACTTGTTCTGTTAGCTAAACTTGAAACACAACAGTTTATAAAAAGAGGATGAAAATCAGGCTCAGGAAAGATGAGGCAAGGCTGGGGCTGACGCTGAAGGTTAGGCATGTGAGTGGGTCAGCCTGGTGGAAATTCAGATACAGGTAATCACAATGTGGAGTCTGGAACTAATGAAGATTCCACAAAGGAAATACTGTCTAAATACCTGCACCAAGAGCTAAGGTCAAGGCTATTAAAGTGGTAGTTTAGAACTACATAGTAGACAAGGCCAGAAGAGCTGGAAGGTACTGAATATTTGAGTAAAGAACAGACCGTTAAGAGAGAGTCTAAGAAACCAGTTTTCAGGTGTATTGTGAAGGACAAATGATACTGTGTATCTAAAGTAGTTCCCTATTCTTTTCCCCCAGCAGCCCCACTCTTACCAATATTTCCCAAGAATTTTGACCATATGACCTCATGTGGAATCTTTTTTATCTGAATCCGACTTAAAGCAAGCCGTATCTGATTTGAGGACATTGAAGATCCCATGATCTTGCCATACCCATGATGAGGCAGGAATCTCCTCATAGTGGGGTGCTCTGGTTTTTCCACCTTATTCCCAAACCCAATCTAGAAAAAATAAATGTGGAAAGAAGTGTGGATTTTTGTACATATTTAAAGTCAGGTTACTTTTAATGTACCAGTAAGGTGTTATTTGACACACAGTTTATAAAAGAATGACTCTCTCTAGTTTTTTTTTTAACTCTGGGTTCTTATGTCCTTTCTGTGCTTTGCTTTGTATGATTGCCTTTACTGTGTGTGAGATGCCTGCCCTACTATGATCCCCTGCAGTTACCACACAACCATTTTTGAAGATTTAAATAAATTATAAAAGTATGTTTCACATATTCCACCCTTATCCCCTATCTGCTGCTACTAGCAGGCATCTCTTCCTGCTTTGAAATAGCAATTTCTGATCTGCAGAGGCTTATCAGAGTGAAACACACTTTCCTTGGGAGTGTATCCAGAGGGCTAAACTAACAATACCTGGACCTTTATTTTTAACAAGTTTTTTAATCCTTCTAATACCCAATAAAACTATTAATGGTCATATAAAACTAACATGACATTTAATTTGAATTTTTGATTGTCTTTTAGTGAATTAGAAATACAAAATGTTCAACAACAACAAAAAACCCATGTAACAAAATTAGTGAGTGAATTAAAACTGTAAACAAACTAAATGAATAAAACCCCAAACTCAGGCAATACCAGAGGGAATGCAGAACACAAACCACAGTAATCTTTCAGGAGGTGGTGCTCCAGCACGGTTCTTTCTCACTGCAATTCCGAGAATGGGACCCTGAAACCACAGGGTAACTGCTCCTCCTTCCTTTTAATGATAGAATACCAAAAGTTATTTAGCTGGGTATGTGACTACAGAGCTAGAGAGTACATTAGCCAGCCTCCTTTGCAGCTAGGTATGACCAAACAACCAAGTTTTGGCCAGTGGGATCTGGCTGTAAGCGGTGTGTGAGAAATCCAGCTTCTGGCCTTACACCTTTGGTGCTCTTCCTCTGTTCTGCAAGGTTGGAACATGATCGTGGCACTGTCCACCATGTAAATAAGGACAACCAACACAACCAACCTTACGTAGGAGAATTCTCCTAGTACTGTGACTGTAAAAAGCAAAGAGATAAGCTTTAACCTTACCTAAGCTATTTTACTTGAAAGGTCCCTTTGTTTCTGAAGCTTAGCCTGTGCCCTAAACATTACACCCATCAATCTGTATCCAGGCCTCATTAAAAAGTTTCTTCTTCTGCCCTACTTTAGCTCTAACACAAATATATGAAGAGTACCCAAACATGCCCTCCTACTGAAAATGGAAACTAGCTCCAACTATATTAACTGGAGTAAAGAAACAACAATAGTTCTCCCTTTATCTAGGTCTAAGAATTTATGTTCCTGGGACAGTAAGAGACCATCAGTTTTCAGCAACATATCAGACATTATTCCAACTAGAACTCATAATCATAAAAACATGGCTTAACTTGTAGGATATAAAGTATGGGAGCTTCAGAAAATGCTATAGATACAGAAACTTTAATCCATGGCAAAGTCCAACAGGATTCATGGGAATAGGAGTCATCAAGGAATTGAGAAAATAATTTCGTTTCATGTCTCCAGATTCACATGGCTGCTAGTTACTGCTTCTCTCTGCAACATTTCTCTGTCCTCTTTCTTCTCTTTGCGGACAAGTGCTCTGGTATGGGGTCACCGGGTACTTGGGTCTGTCCATTACCAAGGCTACACAGGGAACAGGGTCTCAAAGAAAAGGACTGAGGGCAGGAAGGCTCCAAAGCATGTCCACCAAAGATGTTAAATTATTAAATCTATTCTTTTTCTCCTTACCAGGACTCTTTCTTTATATCCTTTCTCCACCACTATGAAAATCCATTTCCCAAGGGGAGGCCTTCTTTTTTAGGTCTCTTGGTTCTTTGCCTCTTTGATTCTGTGAAACCGCAAAGCAGTCAATCTCTGTGCCCCACCCTGAGCTAATACAAGCACCATTCCCCAAAACTGTCTGAACCCAGCCCTAGAATTCTACCCTTGTATCTTCTCATTCTCCTGTGATCTCCCTCATTTTTCATCTAACTAGTATTCTGGTCACTGATTTTATCCATACCTGACACCACTGCTCACATGTAGGATGTATTGGGGTGGGGGGTAGTCACTCACCCCGGGGCTCACTCAGTAAGGCCTCAGAATAAACTTAATAATCTCTCTGTATTGTTTTATACATATAGCCTCTGGGATGCAGGATCTTGTTCATCAAAAAACTTTAATAGCCCATTACTAGATACCTTTGATACCTATTTTTAATAAAACTTTTTAAATAAAATCCCAAAAGAATTTTTATAAATAAAATTATTAATTATAATTCATGTATTAAAACAATTATTTCTTACATGATAATATTTAAAACTTGTTCTAGCTTTTTAAAAATACATTTTAAGACAAAGAAGGCAAGAAGGCAGGGAAGGAAGGAGGGAGGAAGGGGCCTTGCTTGACCTCTGAAAAGCCCTGATCTGATTTCACCGCTCAGCTGCCCACTTGGACTTTATCCTCCACACATCCACACATATCCTAATGAAGTTCGTGGATGCACAGAAGTGAGGAAGAAGAAATAAGCTGACAATACTAGGAAGACTGGCCAGAGAGGTACAAAGAAGGGAGAGTCCCTTCAACTGGAAAGGTCAGAGGGGGACATGGCATTTAAGTTGGCTTCAGGATATATTTTATGTAAAGTGAGTGACATGAATGTAAGAGAAAGGCACAAAAGTGGGAAAGGATAGAGAAGGTGGGGGAAGAGAAGGAAAAAGTCATTTTATAGCCTAGGTTCAATAGACAAAACATGGCACTTTGTAAGAAGTCAGACACAGCAGCTTCTCCAGAGCTTTCTACTGTCTCATACATTCCACAAATTACAACATACTTCTGGAGATTCATTGTTGAGGAAGTCAGCAAAGCCCTCAAGAGGGTATTACATTAGTTCCGTGTCAGTTATGAGACACTCTTTATCAAATTGCTCTGTGTGACTGTCAAGGGAGGGAATAAGACCCAGAGTAAGCAGGTGAGTGGCCAGTAAGCAGGCAAGGGGGAAGCAGCGGTGCAGGGAAGGCCCAAGGGAGGTTCTGCCTGGGAGGACAGCCTTGGTGGTGCATGAAGGGGCTTGAGGTGGGCCACACAGATTCTGGCTGCAACACACACAAAGGGAAGAATGTGACAAAAGGGTTTTTTTTTTCCCTATATTGTTATTTTGCCTAAAGCCATCCTGGAAAGAAAGAAAATGATAAGAAAGGGAGGTTAGGGAGTGCCCAGATGTAAGATCCATGAGGCCTGGACTTTGTCTAACTTTTCTCTGCTTTGTCCCAGAGCCTAGAACACTGACTGGCACTCAGATATTTTAGGGATATATGAACAAATGCCTACCTTGTGACAGGCCCCATGCTTGGTACTTTACCTACATCAGCTGCTTTAAGTCTCACACATAAACACGGATGAGGAAATTGAGGTTCAGAGACAGTAAGTCTTGCCCTAGGTCATCTAGTGAATGGCAGTGCCAGAATTCAAATCATAGTTTAATTGACTATCCTAACCACCATGAAACACTCCCTCCCAGACAGGTGAGCAGACTATGACTATCGCACACAGTAATCTCAGTTTGGCACAATTCATTCTGATGACAGCCTCATTCAGATGGAAACCTGAGGAAACAGTTTTAAGGAAGGGTGAGGGGGTGCAGAATATTAAGCGAGGCTGAGTGATCAGACTGACTGTAGTTTATGGTCTCAAATTTAGTTCACCTGACTGTGTAATTAGGACCAGAATGAGTTCAAAGCACAAACGATAAGTTATTTTTTTACCTCTGCTTCTCTCTTTGGTTTAGAATTCTATAGAAGAAAAACAGAAACTCATCCCTTCATCAAGCAAGTGGCACCAAAATCTATCACATTAGTTTTGAAAAGCACCAGGTGATTTCTCAGTATCAGAAACCTCAGTTGCCACTACCAAAATTCCAAAAAGCCTGCAATAACCAATAACTCAGAAATATTTGGGAAATTCTTTGGCAGACTTAAACTGGATTATTCCTACATCCAACCACTTCTGTTTGTCATCGTAAGCTCAAAGACATTTGTTTTGTTCTAGTACTCCTCTACAAAATAAAAAATGACAGAAAAATAAAAAGATAAATAAAAATAATGGGAGGAAATATATGTATATATGTATCTATCTATATATATTAAATAGCACCATTCATTTTGTGTTCATTACTAATGGGCTTTGGCAGGTGGCATTGTGCATTCAGGCTGCTAAGTCTGCTCTGAACGTTTCTACTGAATGCCAGAGGAATGTGATGCAACCGAGACAAACCGGCTGCCTCTTACTAGCTAGTAAAGAACGGAAATGAGTCATCCCTGTGCACCCACATTCTTGAAACTAAACTGAAAGGGAAAAGATTAATACAAAACACAGCTCCAGCTTATTTATTGCCCTGTCCACATCCGCTAGAACAGAGCCTGGCATGAACAGTTTATGGCATAGATGTTTGATAAATATTTGTTGAATGAATAAGTGAATTGCTGTCCACTGTTCCCTCAATGTTTTCCACTCTTCACAGAGCAATGCTGATTACCCACAGAGCTCTGGAATCTGCTGTGACTATAGAGAGGCCCGTAGTCAAGATCCACTTAGATATCTAACAGGCACCTGAACTTAATGTGTCTAAAATAGAACTTTGAATTTCTTCCCCCAAACCAAAATATTGGTTTACCCCAACTTCTCTCAGTAAATGTTCTTCCATCTAGCTAACACCTCAGGGAAAAGTCCTAGAAGTGATATTTGATTCCTCTCTTCCCCTCATTTCCTCTTACCCAAGCCCTCAGCAAGTCAACTTTGCTCCCAAAAGGTATTCTGAATCTACTCACTTTATCATCTCCAGTATTACCACCGTAATCCTATCACTGTCAAACATCCGACTACTACAATAACCTCTAACTGGCCTTTCCACTTCCAAGTTTATGCTTATGCAATTTAATCTTCATCCAGTTCTGCAGCAGGTAATGTTTGAGTTTCAGAAACTGTGAACGTTTTCATCATGAATGTGATTTCACTCCTCTTCTTACTCTCCATCAGCTTCCTGTTGTACTTAGAACAGAAGCCTAACCTGCCATTACTTCCAGGCCATGTGTAGTCAGGTTTCCTCACTACCTCTCTGACCTCCTCTTCTACTACACTGCCCCCTCTGCTCTCACCATGCTGGCTTCCTTTCTTCTGTTTGAACATTCCCACTGCAAGGACTTTGCAATTGCTGTTTCTCTGTATGGAATGTCCTTCCTCTAAATGTTCGTGTAGCTGATTCCATCTCATCATTCAGGATTCAGGCTTTAACACAAATGTCTCCTTATCTAGGATGTCTTCCCTCAGTAATGTTCACCCTCCCCACAGTACCCGCACACCAGGTGTGAGTCACTTTCTCCTGTTTTATTTTCTCCGTGGAACTTAACACTATGTGAAATTACATTATGAATATATGTGCTTACTTGATTATTGTATGTCTCCTGACTAAGATATACTTTTGATAAAAGTAGGGATCTTATTAGTCTCCTTCATCATATCTCCTGGACTTCAAAAACTGTTTATTGAGTGAATGAATGTTTTCTGAAAGTCTCTTGTGTTTGTTTTTGGTACTGTTGTTGAGTGATCATTAGTTACCATTTTATATGGTCTTTGCAAACAGGATGGAAACTGCGATTGACTCAGTCCTTTTATATTGGTTTTAGGGCAGAATCTGATAGCTCTCTCTTCAGGAAAAACTTTACATTGCCAGTGTATCACAAAGCCAAGTCTGACACATCTATATCAGAAACAAATTTCCTCAGTTGTGTGTGTCTAGCATTCATTTTTTTTTTGTCTAAATATTACCCATATCCAGCATGGACATTTTAGTTAAATTATTTTTTTATTAAAGTATCATCGATATACAATTTTATGTTGGTTTCAATTATATAACACAGTGGTTCAACAATTACCCATATTATTAAATCCTCACCCCTTCTAGTGTGGTTACTATCTGTCAACATAGTTAAGATGTTACAGAATCATTAACTGTATTCCCCATGCTGTACTACCATCCCCATGACCTACTTATTTTGTGACTGCAAATTATTGTGCCCCTTTATTTCCCTCACTATTCCCCCCACCTGCCCCAACCTCTCCCCCTTGGTAACCACTAGTTGCTTCTCGGTATCTGTGAGTCTACTGCTACTTTGTTACCTGTTTTGCTTTGTTTTTATACTCCATAAATAAGTGAAATCATTTGGTATTTGTCTTTGCCTAGCTTAGCTAAATGATTCTTTTAACCACACATTTCCCACTGGTCCTCTGCCTTGCCCCCTCACTTTGCTTATACTGAGAATTTCCTAAATGTAAGCAGTTGCATTTTAAATGCTGGCATCAAAAAAAGTAATTACTCTTTGCAATGGCTGAGAGATCTGTTGCTACTTAGCCAAGTGCTTCTTCAGTAGCTACGTTTTCATTAGAAGGTTAACTTTCCAGAGTAGTTCAGAGGTGTCATTTAGAGTGATGCCACTTCACTGAGCCAGCATGTCACATCGTGATGCCCTGAGGCTGCTTGTTCGAGTGTCACAAAATGACACTCTATCCTAATCATCACTAAATATTATGAGCACCTAAGCCTGATGTTCAGTCTAAGAATATGGCCTGAATCTATACAAGGAAAATTTTGATTTTCTTTAAAATCATTTTAAATGAGGGTTTGTGCTTATTGCAGTAACCTAACCTTCATATTTAAATTAGTTGCATTAGTTGTCATTGCAAAAAAGCTGCATTTATATTTTTAGGTTTATTTCACAGCACCCATCATTTGCCCATCTGTCCATCTACTTGAACTCAAATTACAACACAATTAACATAGGATATATATTTTTTTAATTTCTGTGTTGGAGAGAATGGTAATAACAAGAAAAGGCAAATAAATCTCAGAGAAGAAAAATTAATCTATACCTCTAAGAGGTACAGATAAACAATAAATAAAAGAAAAACAAAAACCAAGGCTATTTAAATAACAGCCTTCAATTTTTTGTTGTTTTACCAGAAATCTTTATTACTTTTTATTTAAAACTGCATTGAATGTTAAATTTCCACCTTTACATTAAACAAATACAGTAATGGTGACTCACACTAAAACAATACATTAAAAACAAAAATATTTCTGATAGTCATTAAGTTTGTTTTGTTTTGATTTTGGTTGCAGAAATGTACCTACACAAAGGCTCAAAATAGACCATCTTTTTAAACAAAAAAGGTGAATGTTCACAAAAGACTATGAATACGACATGTAACTAGTTGATACAAATCTAATAGGATTTGTTGAAATTAGTAAAATCTAATACACATCTGAGGTGTCCTTGTATAAAATATCACACAAAGAAAAGAAGACTTTATCAATGTCTACAAAGAGGGTTTTGTTCACACACAATCTCAGTCACCATAGAAGTATTTCCTGAGACATGAGGAAATGCAACATTATTATTAAATGCTTTCAATTCAAGACATGCCACTCAGTAAAAGAGCTGAGGATCTAAAACTGAAAAAGTATGTTGGAGAACAATTTATGAAACTTAATACTTTCCTTCTTTCTTTCTTTCTTTTTTTAAGCCATCCAAGGGTATTATGGAACTTAAACTGACTTGTCCATTCAGTTTCCAGTTCAGATGTGAAAAACTCTCCACAGAGTCCAGTACTGTTTCCAGTGCTACGCTTGCAATTATCTAACACAGGCAGGGTTTTTTTTGTAGTAATTTAATCTTCCTTTTAGCAAAAGAGTTAATCAGCCCCTGAGTCAATAGGATGCAGATTTCCTCTTAATATTTTTTATTTTGAGGTTCAGAACTCCTGATGCAACATTCTAGAGCAAGGTACTCAGGACCTGCTGGGCCCAAGAGACTGATAAAGGAAAAGATCAATTTATTCCTTGTGAGCTGATGCACAGAGTCTTCAAAAATAGTTAAAGAAGTAATAATATAAAAGCAACATTGCATCTGACATCATGTAAAACATAACTTTTTGTATTATTTATTCATTTTCCAGTTTTTCTCATATGAGGGTTTCATAATAATTTACAATATGGGAAGCAAATGGACACTAAAACAAGATTACTGATTTATTTTGATAATTAAGTACCAGTGTCAAATATTTCAAGTTATCATTTAGAGGGGTTTTAAATGGGACTTGCCCCAAGATGTGCCTTATTGCTTAGTGTTAGAAATGCCAAAATATGCAAGATACTATAGCAGCCTTCAAGGACTTTTAAATCTATATGGAAAAATAAATAAGTGAATGTAAAGTCACCTAGGCTAGGTGACAAATGGCTGGTATGGACACTAAGTTTTATGAAAGCAAACATCATAAACTTTAAATTACTTTTTGAATTAAAAATATTATTTAATAAAAAACCGTATGAAGGGAATTTGGTTGATAGTTATCAAAATTAATATTTATAAAAATTAAAAACATCAACTCTGCATTTAGGAATTTATACTATTAAAATACATCTATCTGGTTATAACACATGTAAAAAAATGCTGATTTCTTTGCATGTGTTTTGCTGAAAAGCATCAAAACAAATGTTTGACAATAGGGTATTGAATACACAAAATAAATTATATCCATATAATATATGTAACAAATATATATATATTTATAATATATATTATATACATATATGAATTTATATATATATTTATACTATATATTATATGCATAATATATAAACAATGTAAATACTATATAGTTATTTTAAACAGTGAATTAGAATTGTATTTTCTGTCATTAAATAATGCCTAAGAAATATTACATGAATAAGTCAAACTGTGTATGTATCAACTATACATATAAGTTGGATCATATTTGTCTTCTTCTAACTTAATTCACTCACAGTAATGCCCTCAAGGGCCATCCATGTTGTCATAATGGCAATATTTCCTTCTTTATTGGGGATAAATAATATTCCACTGTGTGGTGTGTGTGTGTGTGTGTATACTACGTTGTCTTTATCCATTGGTGGACACTTAGATTGCTTCCATGTCTTGGCTATTGTATATAATGGTGCAATGAACATGGGGTGCATATATTTTTTTGAGTTAGTGTTTTAATTTTCTTTGGATAATACACAGAAGTAGAACTGCTGGATCATATGGTAGTACTATTTTTAATTTTCTAAGGGACCTCCATCCTATTTTCCATAGTAATGGCATCAATTTACATTCCCACCAATTCACAAGGGTTCCCTTTTCCCCACATCTTTACCAACATTTGTTATTTCTTATCTTTTTGATAATAGCTGTTCTATCAGATGTGAGATAATGTCTCAGCTTGGCTTTGATTTGTTACGAGGAGTGATGTTGATAACCTTTTCATGTACCTGTTGGCCATCTGTATGTCTTCTTTGGAAAAAAGTCTGTTTACATCCTCTGCCCATTTTTTAATCAACTGGTTTTTTGCTATTGAGTTATATGAGTTCTTTGCATATTTTGGATATAACTCCTTATCAGATACATGATTTGCAAAATTTTTCTCTCATACCATAGGTTGCCTTCTCATTTGGTTAATGGTTTCCTTTGCTGCGCAGAAGCTTTTATTTTGATGTAATGCCACTTGGTTATTTTTGCTTTTGTTGCCTTTGCTCTTGGTGTCAAATCCAAAAAAATATCACCAAGACCAATCACCTGTGTGTTCTTCTAGTAGTTTTATGGTTTCAGGTCTTACATTCAAGTCTTTAGTTCGTTTTTAGTTAAGTTTTGTTTATGGAATAAAATAGTGGTCCAGTTTCATTCTTTTGTATGTGGCTGTCCAGTTTTCCCAATACCACTTTTGAAAAGACTGCTCTTCCCCACTGTATATTCTTAGCTCCTTTGCCATTAATTACTTGACTATATATATGTAGGTTTATTTCTGGGCTCTCTTTTCTGTTCCATCGATCTGTATGTATGTTTTTATGCCAATACCATATTGTTTTGATTACTTACAGCTTTTGAAATCAGGAAATGTGAAGCCACCAGCTTTTTGTTCTTTTTCAAGATTGTTTTAGCTATTTGGGGTCTTTTGTGATTCCATATAAGTTTTAGGATTGTTTGATCTATTTCTGTGAAAAAATGCCTTTGGAATTTTGATAGGGATTGCATTGAATTGAATATGTAGATTGCTTTGGGAAGTATGTATGTTTCAACAATATTAATTCTTCCAGTCCAAAAGCATGGAATGTCTTTCCATTTATTTGTGTCTTTTCAACAATGTTGATCTCCTTTCAACAATGTCGTACAGTTTTCAGTGTACAGACCTTTCATCTCCTTGATTAAATGTATTGCTAGGTGTTTTATTCTTTTTGATGCAGTTTTAAGTGGGACTGCTTTTTACATTTCTCTTCCTGATAGTTAGTGTTCAGAAATGCAACAAATTTTTGTATATTGATTTTGTATCTTGCAACCTAACTGAATTTTTTAATAAGATCTAACATTTTTTTGGTAGACTCTTTGGGGTTTTCTACATATGTCATCTGCAAATAGTGACAGTTTTACTCCTTCCTTCCCAATATGGTTGCCTTTTATCTTGTTTTCTTGCTTAATTGCTCTGGATAGGACTTCCAATACTATGTTAAATAAAAATGGTGAGAATGTGCATGTTTGTCTTATTCCTGATCTTAGAGAAAAAGCTTTCAGCTTTTCACCATTGAGTGTGATACTAGCTGTGGGATTGTCATATGCCTTTACTATGTTGAGGTACATTCCTGCTATATGCACTTTATTGAGAGTTTTTATCATAAATGTATGTTGAATTTTGTCAAATGATTTTTTTCTATCTATTGAGATGATCATATGATTTTTAATCTTCATTTTGTTAATGTGGTGTATCACATTGATTGATTTGCAAATGTTGAACCATCCTTACATCTCTGGAGTAAATTCCACTTCATGGTTATATAATCTTTTTAATATGTTACTGAATACAGTTTGCTAATATTGTTCATGTCTTTTGCATCTATGTGTCTCAGGGATATTGGTCTACAATTTTCTCATGACTTTGTTTTCTGTTTTTGGTATCAGTAGTTCTGGCCTCATAAAATGAGTTTTAAAGTGATCCCTATTCTCTTCTGTTTTTTGGAAGAGTTTGAGGAGGATTGGTGTTCATTCTTCTTTGAATGTTTTTAGTATAATTCATCAGTGAAGTCATCTGTTGGGAGGCTTTTGGTTACTAGTAATCACACTGTTCAAATTTTCTATTCACAATTCAGTCTCAGTAATTTGTATATTTCTAGGAACTTAATCCATTTCTTCCAGGTTGTCCAATTTGCTGGCATATAATTGTTCATAATAGCCACCTATGATTCTTTCTTTTCTGTGGTATCAGTTGTAACATTTCCTCTTTCATTTCTGATTTCATTTATTTGAGTCCTCTTTTTTCTTGGCACATCTATCTCAAGGTTTGTCAATTTTATCTTTTCAAAAAAGCAGCTCTTAGTTTCATCGATTTTTTTCTATTTTTAGTCTCTTTTCTTTTCTGTCTGATATTTGTTATTTCCCTCCTCCTAATTTTGGTCTTCATTTGTTCTTCAGTTTGCTTTAATATCATAATTGTGATCTTGTAAGCATGTATCCTGTTTTTCACTATCATAACACTTTAACCATGTTATTGTAAAATTTTAATAGCTGTAGAATAGTCCTTTAAACAGATGTACCATATTTTCTTAACCAACCCTTTCTTGATTTTTAAACGTTTTTGTTCAGATAGTGCTGCAATAAACATATTTAGTCATGAAGATTTTTTAAATATCTGATTTGTTTATTAATATCAGTTTCCATAATTGCAAATACTAGGTCAAACACTGTAAACAATTTGAAGAATCTAAAAGCATAAAGCCAGATAGCTTTCAAGTATGTTTTCTAATTTACATACCCACCAGCTGTGCATATGGATTCAGATACTTTCAAAGAGCTATAGGCCCACTTCACACTAACTCTAAAATAAATTATTCATAAGGAAATAAAAATGACATTTAACATTAAATGTTTTGTTAATGCTTGATATTGCTTTCAAGTTTACTTCAAGCATATAATTATAGAAACTTTAATGATACTGCTGTTACATGTGTTTTCAAAAAAAGCCTTAAATCCATTTTAAAAGATTCAGCAACATTAATGTCAAATTTATTATTCAACAGTTACATTTACTTTATAAAACATTAAAGTACAAATATGTCTAAACATATATATCCATCTTATAGAACTTAGATCATAATCTTCATTAATTATATCAGTTTATAATTGTCATATCTCTACTTTGCCCATTTGGTTGAAACTATGATTTATCTGATACTATATTATTCTTCTGTAATACAACTCCCAGTTACGTTATTCCTGTGGTGGACATTGACCCTGTTAGAATGATCCTCCTTTATGGTTATTTCCATAAATAATTTGTGGTGTATATAAGGCCTTCTTGAACATTTAAAAGCAATTTTATGATGCCATACCCACTTAATGCTTGTATTAATTTAATAAATAGTTTTAGAGTCCCTTTACCATGAAGACATGATACTAGACACTAAGTAGAGAAATATGGATCTAGTGTGGCTATAGACAAAGAGCTATGAACAGTATGTCATGAGAACACAGAAGGCACATTTGAATTAACCAAGAGATGAAGTATTATTTGAGCTAAGACTTGGAAGATCAGAAGTTGGTTAGAGAATACCGGGGAAATATTAAAGGCGGTAAGAACAATATATGCAAAGTCATATAGGTATTTTTTTAAAAGCCCAATACATTCTAGGAGCTCTAGGTAGTATTAGTGAGTGAAACAAGGGTTGTGCTTGGGAGGTTGGAGTTTGTTACAAAGCAGTACAAGTGTGCAAGGTCTACATACTGAAGCATATGCTATTGTATTGTAAAAGGAGTTTAGATTTTATTCTGTAGATAATGGGAAACTATTGAAGAAATTTGTCAGAGTTGTAAGTCTGGTGCCTATGTAATGAATATTTTTGAGGTAGATGGAGTCTAAAGTAAGGACATTTAGGACATTGTTATGTGAGCCCAGAAGAGACGTTAGTGTCTACATTAGAGTAGTGAAAGTTGGAAAGGAAAATAAGGTAGTAAAATGTTGTATTCTATGTGAAAATTAGTAAAGAAATAGGACTCAAAGATTGATGGAATCTGGAAGATGATGTCCTACAATTTTGTGAAAATTATCTCTGCAATGGGTTGTTCAGTAAGATCTCATCAATTCATTGCAATTGAGGGAAAAGGTACTTTGATTGGTCTGAAGTCTTAATTATAGAATATTTTTCCATAAAATATATTATGCACTAAAATATTCTTATGCACTAAAAATTTGCCAGTCACACATTGGTGGTATTTTAAGAAAAGAATTAGAGGGGAATTTGGCAGAGGGAAAGACATACTCTATCAGACAATTATATTACCAAATTTAAGACACTGTGTCAGTTTGCTAGAGCTGCCATAACAAACACCACAGATTGGGAAATTTAAACAACAGAAATTTATTTTCTAAAAATTTTGCAGGCTGAAAGTTCAGGATAAAGATGTCAACAGCGTTGTTCTCCTCTGAGGCCTCTCTGGCTTGCAGATGGCTGTTTTCTCCCTGTTTCTTCACGTGGTCTTTCTTGTGTGTATGTCTGTCCTAATCTGTACTTTTAAGGATACCAGCTACATTGGATTAGGTCTCACTCTAATGGCCTCATTTTACCTTAATTACATCTTATGGACCTTGTCTCCAAATACAGTCACATTCTGAGGTGCTGAGGGTTAAGATTTCAACATATGAATTTCAGGGGACACAACTGAGACCTAATTGGGACACAGGGGACCTAACCGGAGTAATGGTCTCAAAAAGTATTTTTATTTCTATATCATTAAAGTAAAAAATTAAGAATTACTGTCATATTAAAAAGGTTACATGAATGAAGAAAATTTTAGCAAAACAGTTTTGTAAAATAAAGCACCTAAATCCTATTTACCATTCCCAGTTAATGAATGAGAAAGTCCTCAATACTGACTAATATGGTTTGTTTACAAGAAAACTCTAGTAGTAAAGGAAAAGAAAGGAATTGTGAAGATATTTTATTACATTTCAACAATGTTAATCAAAATACTGGTCAAGTTCATTATATACTTTACATTTAACTTGTCAGAGAAATTTCAGTATTAACTGTTCAGCAATAGGAAGCCAACTGGAGAAGTTTTGGAAGTTGTTATTGTTCAGATGGGCTCACATCCAAATTTCAAAGAAACAAACTTTAAAAATCAAGATTTATGGAGACTAAAAATGATCACTAATCAGATAATATGTCTATAGCATACCAAAGTAGCTGATACTCACTGACATTAAGTGAAACTTTACTTTGGAATTTAAGATTGAGAAGGACTAGTCTTAGGTGCTATGTTACAATAGATTCAGGGACCTGTTTATTTAACTGTTTGTTTTTCTAAATCTCTATGTTGGAGAACATACTGTGCCCTAAAAAATTAGAGCAGCCTAAAAATTTTGATTTTTTTTTTCTTAACAAAATAAAATGTCGATCCAATTCTCTGTATACTTACACAAAATAGGTGGTAAGACTTTCTGAGGAGAGAATGTGATGTGACCATGCTTATCATAGCACTATGGAAAGCAAGAACTTCAGCTCCTACTCCCATTCCTTCATTTCCTCTCTACAGCCTCAAATTTAACTATTATGTAGTTCTAGCTCTTCCTTTGTAAGAAAACTATGCAAAAGAGGAGCCATTTGTTTCATATTTTGCTAGCGTGAGAAGGGGATGGAGGGATTATAGCATCCAATAAGAAATCTGAGATTCTTAGAAATGTGTGTCATTATAAAATATTATTACACTCTCAAAAATCAGCCATTACCCAGTTGCTAGACTATAATAAGAACAACAAACAATAACAACAAAGAGATACGGGGCTAGAAAGTAGTATTTATTATATTCCTACTCTGAGTTAAAAAGTATGTGAGATTATTTCTATGCTCTTTTAACTTAGTTTTTGAGAAGATTGGGAAACTAATGCTCTGGGAGGTTAAATGATTTTCCAAATTTACTATGGCCAGGGAACAAGAGAATTAGTATTTTTAAATAAAGGGCTCCCAAATCCTTCTCACGTGCCCACAGCGTACCCCAGAAGGCTGGCATGGTCAGTTCTGCTGCACAAACGTGGTCAGAGCAATGAGGAGAGCCAAGGAAGTCATAGGTGACTGGATCAAACAACTCAATCTACAAACCGCTTCATTTTAATATGAGGTGGAAAATAGGATTTCAAAAGAAAGGAAGGAGAAGAACAAAGACACAAAACTAAGTTTCAGCAAAGAGGGCAAGTGAGCTATCAAGAATAAATCTTTCATGATTTGCTCCCACAGGCAAGAAAAATAATATTTTTCAATCCCGTTTAACCCAAAGTAGTCTTAAGTTATTTAAGGTATTATTACCACCTGTGACAAACAGTTTATTAATCCTTTCACAAGCAAGGAATTCTCAGAAGCAGAATATACATGTGAAAAGGGACGAAGATACCAAAGTTACCACATACAGCTTTGTGCTGTGTGTGACAAGCCCTATATCTGCACCTCATGCATGTAGGGACCTCTACCCTACACAAGCTAGACCAGGAAGTCTACTCTCCATCCTGGCTGGATACCAGGGTATTTTCAGTCCTAGTGGGCAAATGCAAGGAGTCATAAAGCCAGAGAGAAATTTGCACACCATCCAGTCTAAAACTTTACAAATGAGGGTCAGTGTCTTTAAACACACCAGCTGTTAACAGCAGAATCCCAGATTAGAAAAGTCAAGATTTCAAAAATCCAACTGTTCCTCCAAAATAAATGCATGGTTTACTTGTAAAGTAGGGCATCATTACCTAAAGATAACAGCATCTGCAGAAACACTTACTTAGCAACTAAATCACAAGGTCTTCCTTAGAGCTTCCTTTAGGCTAGAAATAGTCCCTGCTTAGCCAGCTGGCCTGAAAAACTAGCAACAAACATAAAACCAAAAAACTGCAGAACTCATCCTATCCCCTCATTTACTTAGAAGGGTATATGTAGCACCTTTTTGACACTGAGGGTTATAAAGCAAATGAAGGGAGGAAATGGCTGGATTTTTCTTCCTTTGTGGCACATTTTTACACCTGGAAACACCTACCTTTCTAGTTTATCCAATGTGTAACTTTTCATTCAACTGTTCCTTAAATTTAAGGCTGGTACTATTTACAGAGATCATGATAGCCATTACCTACTCAGTGGCCCCAGCTCTGCTACCAACAAGCCCAGGCAGACCACAGAAGCTGGGATGTGTCAGTACCACCCATAAGTCCAGGGTTTGGGTCCATGAGAGAACTGAATGCTGATTTCAGACCACCTAAGCAGGTCCTAAAGGGGAACACCTCCACTGTCCTGGTTCTAAAAACATGTTTTAGAAGCTCCCATTGCTGCTATCTTAATTTTGTCATGTTGTTTTCCTAATTTATTTTATTTGCCAAGAAAGCAAATATTTCTATAATAATGCTATACTGATTATAAAGAAAAATAAATTTATGTCATATTTATCCCTCCAATTTACAATAAGCTGTATTTTAAATTCACACATGAGCTCGTGAAAAGAGGCAATAATTCCACCACAAATTGTCTGTAAGAAATGCTATTATTTACTTTAACTTAAATGTAGAGGCAGAAAGACTCATCTAACACAACTTGCTTGAATCACTCACATCATTATATTTTCATGGATCACTTATTATATGAATAATATCATCATAGATGTTGAGGAAATTGAAAGATCTGTGAAATTATAACCCTACTCCCATGGATTTTAAGTGGCTGAACTAAATTCAAAAGAAGAATAATATCTCATGACACTTGAAAATTGTTTGAAAGTAAATTTCAGTGTTCACAATGTCCGTTTGCTTTCATGATATTACTGCAGAGTTGAATGGCCACTACAGAGCCTGTATGGCCCAGCGTAGCTCCAGGGGTAAGGTGTCCCTGGCCAGGGGCGAATCCCCAGTGAAAGTGCTGAAAACCGAAATAAGTCAAGGAGAAGTGTTGATTGGGAGAAGCCACAGCGCGCCCTCTCCTTTCTTCCGCGTGTCTGCTAGCAAAGTCCACTTGGTGCTCCGTGTGCCTGCCACCACGCCTGCACTCACTTCCCCGCCCACCGCTTCCGGAAGGAATCCTACGGGCAGTCGCCGGCAACTGGCAGGTGCCAGACCAATTATGCACCAGGAATAGAGGGGAGGAGAGAACGGCCATCCTCTGTCCACCCCTTGACTGGGAGGCAGCAGCGGTAAACATCTATTGATACGTGTTTACTAAGGCCAGGCGGGAGATTCTGGACATTCTGCGATTTACCCCACACCAAGAAATCCTCAAAAATCTACTGTCTGGCCCTACATGGAAAACATATTTAAACTTGGGCATAGAGGATCAAGGAAAACTGCATGATAGACCTGTATTTTAAATCAAATCATGAGGGATAAGGTAGAATTGTATAGGTCAAATGGTGGGGAGATGGGGAGGGGTGACTTTTCAAGAAAAGCATGAGCAGAGCAGAGCACTAGGAAGACACATGGCTGATGCAGAAGGTAACGAACACATCAGTGCAGCTGGGGGGGTGGGGAGAGAGCTTATTAAGGCTAAGAGGACATGAGTGGAAAAGACTTGTGTCTTGAGGAGCATGAGGAGGAAAGAAATCCTCTCCCCACCCTCATCCCCAAACCACTTCCATTTTCCTATGGAAAATAAAAACCAATTAAGGTTTGTTTGTTTTTTAACTAAACAGTGATGCATTTAAAGGAAAGCTTTTCAAACAACTGATTTGGTAACAGTGTGTAGGTGGATGGGAGGTTGGTGGGAAGAGGGAGAAAAAGGTAAGGGAACCTGAAAACAAATATATTTTTTGGAGACCCTTAAATAGTTCTACCAGTTAAGAAGGAAGACAGAGAACCTGAGGCAACCTCGTTGATGCCTGTATGCCTAGAGATCTGCATAGAAGACATAGTTAATATATACTACTTGGATAAATGCACAAATGGATGAAAAGAAGGAAGGAAGGGAGGGAAGGAGGGAAAAAGGAAGAGAGGGAGGGAAAAAACATTGATAGATTTTGTCAATTGACTGAGTGAACTAAAGAATAAACACATGAACCCAAGTTTAGAGTTTGGCTTTAGCCATGCAGAGTTTAAGGCAACAAAGAGGCATTCACAAGAAAATGTCGAGCAGCAGTCAGAAATGTGAGATATCAACTCTGGAGCAAGATCAGAATAAGACGGAGATCGGAAACATCCATCTACTCTTGCAAAGGTCAGCCACTGTGAGTCTGACAGTTCCAACAGGCTTCTTCTCGTGAATAATTGGTAGGAGCTTATTACACTTACATTTATTTTAGGATGGCTATGCTACTTTCTAAACCTTCAAGAGACATTGTAAAGACAGGATATATCACAGTGTCTAGCAGTTTGCAAAGTGTACTAAAGGTAACATTATTAACACAACCATTGGCCTCAGAGATTCCACACCTTCTTCATTACTTCCATCAACAGAGAGAGGGACATCAGGCACCGTTCTGTTTTTGCTTACAGATCTTGCTTATGGAAAATTATGAAGCTGTGGATGAAGGGGCTTTTGAATGAGATGCCGCTGTGCATTCTCAGGAGAAAATCCCTGATAAACAGACTTTGATGATGTTTCTCTGATTCTCTTTCTCTCTGACAGTAACTTAGAGTGAGCAGGCATTCAGAACTGTGAATGTATATAGTTCTGGAGTTAAACCCCTCTTGTGTGGGGTGCAGGTTGCAGCCCTGCAGGGAGGGTAGGGCAGAACAGTGGGCACCACAGACAGAACTCTGGGTTTAGGTGATAGGTAGAAAATACTGGTTTCATTTCCCTTGCCACAGCCGGATATCTCTTAAGTAGAATCTGGGAAACAGGTTTTAAAAAGCATACTTATAAATGTTCTGTATTTATTTGCAAAGGTACCCTGGAACACTTTGCTGATCATGACATTTTCCAGCAATTATCATTTTAAATTGTGTTTTAACAACTGAATGACTCCAGTAGCCAAGAAAAGGGGCATAAAACAATTGCATAGTGTGACACACTTTCTATGAACTGCATTGAAGCAGAGGGTTGCAATAAATAAATTGGCTTTTATCTCTAGCAAACTTAATCAAAGACATATGTACGTATCTACAAAAACCCATAGACAGTTCCACATTTTTGATTAACACTGGCCTTTCTTGAAATACATGCTTAGCCGTGGAATGTAGAAAAGGATCTCTCTGTGTTTTATAAGCATCATTATCAGAGCAATGGTATGCAAGGAATGAAAAATATCTCCACTAGGGATTTATGTTCGTAAAGAACTCAGAAAACAAAATCTGCACCTGCTACAAGATAATACTGGGTTTGCAAAGCAAAACAAAGATTTCAACACAAAGCTAAAGATATTTACAGTAGTTGGGATATTTATGGAACTGAGTCATGAGAAAAACAAAACCAAAATGAACTCTCTAAAGGCACCCAAAGTCCGTCCGGAATATTAAGACACTATTAGATACAAAGAATTTAGATTTGTGCTGGAAAACAATAGAAAAGATAGTATAGATCAGATTACAAAGGAAGGAAGGGTGGAACCGGCTCTGCCAGTTCTTACTATCCATTCTGCCCACATACACATCTTGCACTAAGTTTTTTAATTGTGATAGAAAATATCTCAGATTCTATACTCTGGTAGTCCTGTTATGAATAACACTAAGACCCTGAAGGATGGCAACAAGAACCTAAAGTGGTTTTCTGGGTCTTTATCTATAGCATGTTACACATGGCATTGTCCCTGCTGTCTTTAAACAATAACTACCTTTTCCACCTCCATGGTGTAACTGGGAGCCCTCATGTCAGCTTATTGACTATGATAATGAGATGTGTAAGAGCCCTCAAAGCTGCCTGCTGAAGCTCAGAGGTCAGGGTAGTAGCTGATGATATGTATGCGCTTTCCTGCTTCAGAGCTCTTGCCATTTCCAATAATATCTCGAATTTACATAGTAGATTTCCTCCAAAGAGCACAATGTTTTCATATACAAACTTTACTTAGCCTTACTACTTCCCTGTGAAGAAAGAACACTAAAGATTTGTTGATTACATTTTAGTTGGAAGAATGAAGAGACAGTAAATTGATAACAAACAAAATGATGCCAGATTATGCATGATCCTTTAACCTGGGTCTTTAATTCAAAATTGCATCTTCTATTTGCTAAGTTATAACAATGCAAAAGTAGCACGAGGTGGCTTTCTTGGTTATTTGGAAAAAGCCTACAGAATTAAGGATAATTCCTGATTGCAAGTTTGAATACAAAAAAATATATATATATTTTGAGATATAATAAGCCAACTGTTTCCAACATTGGCATTTTAATACTATTTTTTCTAGTGTAAGAAGTAATACTTGGCTGTGTATTAAGTATTAAGTATTAAGTCTAGTTGTCATCCTGTATCTAGTGACTTCCAGTTTTTTAGTTTTTTAGAAGATCTCAGAATTTCCTAAATGCTGAGCAAGTTCTTAAGAGCAAACAAAATATAGAGTAAGCAAACATATTAATTGTTAAGGTGCCGTTTCATAGGTCAGAAAGTACTGCTTAGTCATGAGTTTTGAAGACACCAAGGTGTCAAAATGGAGACAAGAGGAGGAATAGGAGGTGTTGCACAGAAAAGGGAAGAGGGCCTCCTGGCTCCTGACAGCAAGTATCAGGAGGCTGAGGAGGGTCAGAGGTTCATGATGTGACCTAGGAAATGAACAGGATGTATTATTGCCTATGGGATGGGCAAGAAAATAGGTGAGAAAAAATTTATTTAAAAAGAAAAGTCTGTGACCAATGTCTTTCAGATCCAAAGAGATCCTTCATAAGAAATCTCTGACAAAGACTAATTTAGTTTATGATTATTACATGGCAGGCATTGTGCTAAGTCCTTTCCACACACTACCTCATTTGATTCTTACTACTCTCGACGTAGGTGTTACTTTGCCCAGTTTACAGATGAGAAATTGGGTGAAGAGATGTTACCTGACTTGCCACAGGTCCCACAGCTGTTAATTGATAGAGTCAGGGTAAGAGCTTAGAAAGATTTACCTCCAAAGTTTGCTCTGAACCACTCTGTCCATGTTGACTTCTGAGAAAAAAAAGATTAAACCTTTGAGAAAAACTAACAAGGACTTTTTCTCAAGGATTTTATCTCACAGCAGTTCCTCTAATGCTTCCCTTTTTTGCCTTGAACTAAAATACTCCCCCATTTACTGAGGGAGGGGTGGGTCAGAGAAACATTCACATATTATACCTATTACTCATGTCTCACAGGAACCTGAAGGGCGACTCTGTCTGTGTAATGGAGAGCAGAGGCGTAATTAAGAATTTCTAGTACCTGAGTGAGCTCCGAGATTTATACTCCACCCCAGCCCACACTTCTTTATACCAATTATAGAGCCAAGTATCATCATAACACACAAATACCAAACCCCAGTAAGTCAAGAACATTCATGGGAACTCTTCATGTGCAGATCTATGCAGCAGAAACCGTGACCAGCTCTGCAACCTATTTGGTTTTATCCCTAATGGATTCAGACGTCCCCACCCTAGTCCTAGCATCATTTTGCCATCAGTGGAAAGAAATAGTATATTCACATCAGTCCCCAACTGGTCAGTAGAATAACTAGCTGCCATCATAAACGAACTCTATCAGTAATATCTATAACAATCTCTAAATTGTTAAGTACAGCATACAAAGCCAATCACAGCATTGCTTTCTTCCCTACTTCATCTCCCACGCACCACCACCTTATCGTGTAGAATTACTTTCCAGTCCACAAATACACCATGTTCTTTCATGATTCTAGGTTTTTGAAAATGCCATTCTTTCTCCCTTGGTGCCTTTCCCTGTCTGAGTACGTTGGCAAACTCCTTAATATCCTTCAAGGTCCAGCTCAAAAGTCCCCTTCTCTAGAAATCCTCTATGTTCTATATTGCCTTTCCCCTTCTGTGCTCTTAGAACTGTAGAATGGCTCTAGTCTAGCTCCCATTCTATTACGCAAAGAATTTATTCACATCTCTGCCTCCCAGCAAATCTGTGAATTCCAGCACCTCGAGCAGAGCCCAACAAGAATAAACAATGGGCAGGATGGTCTATGACTGAACAAAGGAATGAGCATAAGAGCCTATGTTTTTCCTCAAATGTCTCATGGGTTTAATTCAGACTTGTAAGTTTATGAATGTCCTTTGGTGTGTCTGACATAACCATTCTCTATGATTTCAACTAAAAGCTATAAATGTTAATATTTGCCTAACAGAAAAAAAATTCTACTTCATGTTAGTGGGACTGTAGAATTGGTGCGTTCATGGGACCAAGCTCAGGAAACACAGAGAGAGAGGGGAATCGGAAGGAAGTGACTATGAGGGGCAGCATACTAATTGGTTAGCTGTTATCATCACAGATACCAACAATAGCTCTGATTTATATTAAGTTGCTTCAATAGGAGGAGAGGACTTGATTGCTTAGCTGATTTTCCTCTGAGGTGAACTGGCCCTTGACAGTGGTAAGACCTCCTGCTGAGTCATTGTTGCAGTTCTCTCTGGCATCATTCCTCTGTGGAGAATGTATTTCCTCTTTCTATTCATCAACATTGTTTTTTTGATAAATTCTGCAGCTATTGTCGTTACAGTGTGTAAGTTCCCTTTGCCCTTGGAAATTACATAGTGTGGTTAATGAACAATTTGTCTAAAACATTTTCATGTTACATTCTCAGACGTGTTCTCCAAATTTTATCTTAGTAAGAATAAAGAAAGAAGAAAAAAAATACATTTCTAAGATCAAAGTCATTTGAGGTATAAACTATTTGTGTTAATTTACATTTACAATAAAGACATCATTATTTTAAATGAACAGAATTGACTGGGGGAAAAGTAGAGTAAAAGAAAAATTTTATTAAGGGTATTTCAATGATCCATTCAACCAACATATGCCTGGCACTCTGCTCTGTGTAATAAAGTCAAATAACAAAAATTTACTAACGTCTAGTTGTACATAATCTATAGGAAATGCTCTAATTAGAATGCAAAGTGATAAGGTGAGAATAGAGATAATCTATACAATGAGTAGAAATCTCACCTTATAAATTTATGTGCACCAAAAATATATTTATGATTTTCTATAATAATGCTTACTTATTTTTTATACCAAGCCCCCACCTTCCAGGCTTGTAGACAGTTTGATCTAAAAAATTCTTAGTTCTTTCTCGCCATTCTTTTATCTGGTTATTGGAATGGAGGAGGAAAGAAGGCTGGAAAGCTTGCCCTCTGGTTATTGTTCATTTTTTATCTTGTTTGTAGGACTCAGGCGCAGGGGCCTCTGTGTCCTGCAGGAGAAACAAGAAACTTTTACAGGGCTGAGGTTGCCCAGGCAGCTGGTCTTTGTGGCTTCACCACAGAGAGGCAGAATCGTGAACTGCTTAAGAAGGCTGACTTTTTGGCATCACTTGTGTTCCCATTCTGAGCCTGGCAAAGCTGTGTGGAAAAAATTCAGACAGAATTTTTTCAATTACCTAAGCTTTGGATTTTTGTCTGTAGAGTAAAATATGTATATTACCTGACTTACAATTTCTGTGTGAAGAAGTGGCGTGCACAAAACCACAGCCTTTAAAAAAGTTTGGATGTTAAGAGAACATCTAAAGTAACAGGTAGATGGAAGCATAGCTTTAGACAGTGAGGGGAAAGAGAGAGAGAAAGCAAATAATAGAAATAAAACATGCTGTGAAACTAACCAGGATGAACACGTTGGTCTTACTAAAAAGTTTAAGTTTTTTCCTATAATGGAAGTACTGATTTAAGCAAGGGAATGACCCAAATCAGCTATAAATGATGAGGATATGGAGCTAGGCTAACACAAATACTTTGAGAACTAGGTAAAGTCTGCAGTGGTTCAGGAAGGGAGGTGGAATTATTGGCCTTAATTACTGCTCCTCTGTAATAGAATTTTTACATCCACACCTTTGCCACAGTTTTGTGGAAGGGAGGGCTATGTGAACTTCCCCACCCCTTGACAGATGGGATGTTAGTGGGAATGACTTAAGCGTAAGCTCGAAATGTGCTTTTGCACTGGAGGTGGCACTTTGAGCTCTGGGGATACGCCACGAGAGGAACATGCCTAGTAGTCACTCCAGCATGGGCCTGCCGCTCAGGGCCCAGACTCTTGCGTCTAGCCTCACTCAACTGGGACTTGTGGAAATAAAAGGATTGTTGTTCTAAGGCAGCTTGAATTTTAGAGGAGTTTCTTACAGGGTGCTCTTGATTCTGAACCTTGCATAGCCTCCTCTTCACACCACTGTCTCTACAATTGACAATTCCTACAAGACCCCTAATGTGCTACTTTATTTATTTATTTATTTATATTTTTTGTTATGGTGTCATTGATGTACAATCACATGAGTAACACTGTGGTTACTAGATTCCCCCCATTATTAGGTCCCCACCACATACCCTATTATGGTCACTGTCCATCAGCATAGTAAGATGCTGTAGAGCCACTACTTGTCTTCTCTGTGCTATACTTCCTTCCCCATGCCCCCCCTACATTATGTATGCTAATCATAAATCCCCTTAATCCCCTTATCCCTCCCTTCCCCACCCACCATCCCCCATCCCTTTCCCTTTGGTAACTGTTAGTCCATTCTTGGGTTCTGTGAGTCTGCTGCTGCTCTGTTCCTTCAGTTTTTGCTTTGTTGTTATACTCCACAGATGAGTGAAATCATCTGGTATTTGTGTTTCCCCACCTGGCTTATTTGACTGAACATAATACCCTCTAGTTCTATGCACGTTGTTACAAATCGCAGGATTTGTTTTCTATTATGCCTAATAATATGCAATGGTGTATTTGTACCACATCTTGTTTATCCATTTATCTACTGATGGACACTTAGGTTGCTTCCATTTCTTGGCTATTGTAAATAGCGCTGTGATAAACATAGGGGTGCATATGTCTTTTTCAAACTGGGCTGCTGCATTCTTCGGGTAAATTCCTAGGGGTGGGATTCCTGGGTCAAATGGTATTTCTATTTTGAGTTTTTTGAGGACCCTCCATACTGCTTTCCACAATGGTTGAACTAATTTGCATTCCCATCAGCAGTGTAGGAGGGTTCCCCTTTCTCCACATCCTTGCAAACATTTGTATGGTTTGTGTTTTGGATGTTGTCCATTGTGGTTTTAATTTGCATTTCTCTGATGATTAGCAATGTGGAGCATCTTTTCATGTGCCTGTTGGCCATCTGAATTTCTTCTTTGGAGAAGTGTCTATTCATGTCCTCTGCCCATTTCTTAATTGGATTATTTGCTCTTTGTTTGTTGAGGTCCGTGAGTTCTTTATATATTTTGGATGTCAACCCCTTATCGGATACGTCATTTATGAATATATTCTCCCATACTGTAGGATGTCTTTGTGTTCTACTGATGGTGTCCTTTGCTGTACAGAAGGTTTTCAGCTTGATGTAGTCCCACTTGTTCATTTTTGCTTTTGTTTCCCTTGCCCAGGGAGATATGTTCATGAAGAAGTCGCTCATGTTTATGTCCAAGAGATTTTTGCATATGTTTTTTTCTAAAAGTTTTATGGCTTCATGACTTACATTCACGTCTTTGACCCATTTTGAGTTTACTTTTGTGTATGGGGTTAGACAGTAGTCCAGTTTCATTCTCTTACATGTAGCTGTCCAGTTTTGCCAATACCAGCTGTCGAAGAGCTTGTCATCTCCCCATTGTATATCCATGGCTCCTTTATCATATATTAATTGACCGTACATGTTTGGGTTAATGTCTGGACTCTCTATTCAGTTCCACTGGTCTGTGGGTCTGTTCTTGTGCCAGAAACAAATTGTCTTGATTACTGTGGCTTTGTAGTAGAGCTTGAAGTTGGGAAGTGAGATCCCCCCTGCTTTACTCTTCCTTCTCAGGACTGCTGTGGCTATTCGGGGTCTTTTGTGGTTCCAAATGAATTTTAGAACTGTTTGTTCCAGTTCATTGAAGAATGCTGTTGGTATTTTGATAGGGATGGCATTGAATCTGTAGATAACTTTAGGTAGTATAGCTATTTTGACAATATTTATTCTTCCTAGCCAAGATCATGGGATGAATTTCCATTTGTTAGTGTCCTCTTTAATTTCTTTTATGAGCATCTTGTAGTTTTCAAGGTATAGGTCTTTTACTTCCTTGGTTAGGTTTATTCCTAGGTATTTTAATGAAATTGTGAATGGAATGGTTTTCCGGATTTCTCTTTCTGTTAGCTCATTGTTACTGTATAGGAAAGCAACAGATTTCTGGGTATTAATTTTGTATCCTGCAACTTTGCTGAATTCAGATATTAGTTCTAGTAGTTTTGGAGTGGCGTCTTTAGGGTTGTTCATGTACAATATCATGTCATCTGCAAATAGCGACAATTTGACTTCTTCTTTACCAATCTGGATGCCTTGTATTTCTTTGTTTTGTCTGATTGCCGTGGCTAGGACCTCCAGTATTATGTTGAATAATAGTGGGGAGAGTGGGCATCCCTGTCTTATTCCCAATCTTAGTTGAAAAGCTTTCAGCTTCTCGCTGTTAAGCATGATGTTAGCTGTGGGTTTGTCATATATATAGCCTTTATGATGTTGAGGTACTTGCCGTCTATACCCATTTTGTTGAGAGTTTTAATCATGAATGGGTGTTGAATTTTGTCAAATGCTTTTTCAGCACCTATGGAGATGGTCATGTGGTTTTTGTTCTTCTTTTTGTTGATGTGGTAGATGATGTTGATGGATTTTCAAATATTGTAACATCCTTGCACCCCTGAGATGAATCCCACTTGATCATGGTATATGATCCTCTTGATGTATTTTTGAATTCGGTTTGCTAATATTTTGTTGAGTATTTTTGCATCTATGTTCATCAGGGATATTGGTCTGTAGTTTTCTTTTTTGGTGAGGTCTTTGCCTGGTTTTAGTTTTAGAGTGATGCTGGCTTCATAGAATGAGTTTGGAAGTATTCCCTCCTTTCTATTTTTTGGAAAACTTTAAGGAGAGTGGGTATTATTTCTTCTCTATATGTCTGATGAAATTCAGCGGTGAATCCATCTGGTCCGGGGGTTTGTTCTTTGGTAGTTTTCTGATTAGCGATTCAATTTCGTTGCTGGTAATTGGTCTGTTTAGGTTTTCTGTACCTTCCTTGGTCAGTCTTGGAAGGTTGTAGTTTTCTAAGAAGTTCTCCATTTCTTCTAGGTTTTCCAGCTTGTTAGCATATCGATTTTCATAGTAATCTCTAATAATTCTTTGTTTCTCTGTGGGGTCAGTCGTGATTTTTCCTTTCTCATTTCTGATTCTATATATGTGTGTAGATTCTCTTTTTCTCTTAATAAGTCTGGCTAGGGGTTTATCCATTTTGTTTATTTTTTCAAAGAACCAGCTCTTGTTTTCATTGATTTTTTTCTATTGTTTCATTCTTCTCTATTTTATTTATTTCTTCTCTAATCTTTATTATGTCCCTCCTTCTGATGACTTTGGGCCTCATTTGTTCTTCTTTTTCCAATTTCTATAATTGTGACTTCAGACTATTCATTTGGGATTGTTCTTCCTTCTTTAAATAGGCCTGGATTGCAATATACTTTCCTTTTAGAACTGCCTTTGCTCCGTCCCACAGAAGTTGGGGCTTTGTGTTGTTGTCATTTGTCTCCATATACTGTTTGGTCTCTGTTTTTATTTGCTTGTTGACCCATTGATTATTTAGGAGCATGTTCTTAAGCCTCCATGTATTTGTGAGCCTTTTTGTTTTCTTTGTATAATTTATTTCTAGTTTTATACCTTTGTCATCTGAGAAGTTGGTTGGTAGAATTTCAATATTTTTGAATTCACTAAGGTTCTTTTTGTGGCCTAGTATGTGGTCTATTCTGGAAAATGTTCCATGTGCACTTGAGAAGAATGTGTGTCCTGCTGCTTTTGGGTGCAGAGTTCTGTAGATGTCTGTTAGGTCCATCTTTTCTAGCATGTTGTTCAGTGCCTCTGTGTCTTTACTTATTTTCTGTCTGGTTAATCTGTCCTTTGGAGTGAGTGGTGTGTTGAAGTCTTCTAAAATGAATGCATTGCTTTCTATTTCCTCCTGTAATTGTGTTAGTATTTGTTTCACATATGTCAGTGCTCCTGTGTTGGGTGCATATATATTTATAATGGTTATATCCTCTTGCTGGACTGACCCCTTTTTCATTATGTAATGTCCTTCTTTATCTCTTGCTACTTTCTTTGTTTTGAAGTCTATTTTGTCTGATACAAGTACTGCAACATCTGTGTTTTTCTGTTGTTTGCATGAATTATCTTTTTCCATCCCTTTACTTTTTGTCTGTGTATATCTTTGGATTTGAGGTGAGTCTCTTGTAAGCAGTATATAGATGGGTCTTGCTTTTTTATCCATTCTGTTACTCTGTGTCTTTTGATCGGTGCATTCAGTCCATTTACATTTAGGGTGATTATTGACAGATATGTACTTATTGCCATAGCCGGCTTTTAGTTTCATTGTTACCAGAGATTCAAGGGTAGCTTCTTTACTATCTAACAGTCTAGCTTAACTCTCTTGTTAAGCTATTATAAACACAGTCTGATGATTCCTTATTTCTCTCCCTTCTTATTCTTCCTCCTCCATTCTTTATATATTAGGTGTTTTGTTCTGTATTCTTTTGTGTTCCTTTGTTTTTGTGGATAGTTGATTTTATATTTTGCCTTTAGTTAGTATTTGGATGGTCTGCTTCCTTTGCTATGATTTTATTTTCTCTGGTGACATCTTTTTAGCCTTAGGAGTGCTTCCATCTAGAACACTCCCTTTAAGATATCCTGTAGAGGTGGTTTGTGGGAGGCAAATTCCCTCAACTTTCACTTGTCCGGGAATTGTTTAATTCCTCCCTGAAATTTAAATGATATTCGTGCTGGATACAGTATTCTTGTTTCAAGGCCCTCTGTTTCATTGCGTTAAATATATCACGCTATTCTCTTCTGGCCTCTAAGGTTTCTGTTGAGAAGTCTGATGTTAGCCTGATGGGTTTTCCTTTGTAGGTGATCCTTTTTCTCTCTCTGGCTGCCTTTAATACTCTCTCCTTGTCTTTGATCTTTGCCATTTTAATTATAATATGTCTTGGTGTTGTCCTCCTTGTGTCTCTTGTGTTGGGAGATCTTGGGCTTCCATGGTCTGAGAGACTGTTTCCTTTCCCAGCTTGGGGAAGTTTTCGGCAGTTATTTCTTCAAGGACACTCCCTATCCCTTTTTCTCTCTCTTCTTCCTCTCGTACTCCTATAATGTGAATATTGTTCCATTTGGATTAGTCACAGAGTTCTCTTAATATTTTTTCATCCCTAGAGATCCTTTTATCTCTCTCTGCCTCAGCTTCTCTGTACTCCTTTTCTCTGATTTCTTTTTCATTAACAGTACTCCTTTTCTCTGATTTCTTTTTCATTAACAGTCTCTTGCACCTCATACAGTCTGCTCTTGAGTCCATCAATCGATTATTTCATTTCTGTAATGTCTCTCCTGACTTCCTCCCTTAGCTCTTGCATATTTCTCTGTAGGTGCATCAGCATGGTTATGACTTATTCTGAATTCTTTTTCAGGAAGATTGTTTAAATCTATCCCACCTGGCCTTCTCTCTGGGGTTGTCTGAGTCAGTCTTGACTGGACCAGATTCTTTTGTCTTTTCATGGTGATAGAAGTGGTCACAAGCAGGTGCCACGTGTGTCAGCTTGGAGAACAAAGTCCCTTCCTGCTTGTTGTTGTCCTTGCCCTTTTCCGCAGCTTGTGCTGGTTACCCGCACACTGGGAGGCAGTCTCTGGGATAATCCCCTAAACTGCCATGGACGGGGCTGCCCTCAGGCTATCCTAGAGCACTGCAGGGTTTTGCAGCCACACTGGGTGCATTCTGTACCCCTTGGTGCCTTTCGGCCGTTTTTCTTGCTTCTGTGGCCCTTCCCCGTTAGCTGCATGCCCACCAGGTCGAGATTCTGTGTGGCTCTTCCCCATTAGCTGCACGCCTGCAGGGAGGAGATTCTGTGTGGTTGTTGTGGGTGGGGCCGCCCTCCCGCTGTTCCGCAGCTGTGGTGGATCCACTGCAGCGCTGGCTGGGTGAACAAATGGCAGGCTGCTTATCCCCGTGAGGGGCTTTGGGGCTGCTTTACCCGGCAGCCGGTTGGGGGGCCTGAAGTTCCCCAAGATTCCTAGCCTGTTGGGTTGAGTGCGCTGGGACGATTTTGTTTCGCTGTTGGGCCCTTGTCTCTTTAAGACTTTTAAGAAAGTGCCCGCTTTTCTTTTGTCCCAGGGGGAGCCGGCTATGGGGACCCGCTCACAGTCTCCATCTCGGATCCTGCCCTTCTGTTACTGTAATCTCCAGTACACCATGCGATGTGTGTCTGTGCTCCCGGTGCAGATCACCAGGGCTGGTTATTTAGCAGTCCTGTGCTTCCACTCCCTCCCCACTCTGATTCTTTTCCTCCCGTCAGTTCACTGGGGTGGGGGAGTGCTCGGGTCCCGCTGGATCACAGGTTTGTATCTTACTCGCTTCCTGAGGTGCTGAGTTCTCACAGATGTAGCTGTAGCCTGGCTGTGGTACTGTATCTTCTGGTCTCTCTTTTAGGAATAGTTGTATTTGTTGTATTTTCACAAATATATATGTTTTTGGGAGAGTATTATGCTGCCTTGCTCATGCCACCATCTTCTCTTCTCCCCTAATGTGTTACTTTTAAAGTTATCAGAAAGTCCTACTTTCTTGGGTGGAGTTCTTGAGGAGGCCTGCTACTTTGTTCCTAGGGAAAAAAAACCAGAAGAGTACCAACTCATTGCTTGGAAAAAAAACTGAACTTAATGAAAAAACTCAAATGCTGCAGAATGGAGAGTTAAGGTTTAATGATGTAAATTGGGGACTTTTTTAGAAGAGCTTTTACCAATGTATTTTTAGAAAATGTTTCTGCTAACAAACTGGGCTAGAGCCATACTCTGAGTGTCCATGGCTGCATATTTGCAGAGTTGTCCAGCTCATCATTGGATCTGAAATGCAGAGCAAGGATAGTGAGCATGGTAAGATGCTCTTACAGGCTCAGTTCCTCCTGCACCTCATACTACTGAAAAGAAGCTGGACTGGCTTAGGCCAGCTCATGCTCACCTGGATGACTGCAGGCAAGTGACACAATCCTTAAGGCAGAAAAACCCTTTGGGTTAGAGTGTGACAGGTTTTTTTGATGGTTTTTAAGGCCAAATCACAGCCCTGTGTGTAGGTTTGGAGTTTTCCTTGAACAGAATTTTTTTCTTCTTGTTGTCAGTCATCCTCGATGAGCTCTAATATGAGGCAAGAAATGAGAATTTAGGGCCTTGGACTGGGGTGAATGGCATCTTTGCTTTGGGTCTAGGATATGAATGGAGCCCTGAGACATGGATACACAGGGACATTCCTGGTAAGATATCAGAGCCTAAAGCTGGGCCAATAAGATATATGAGGTCCTATTTATTCTAAGAGAAGCCATTATTAAGGCAAGAATAAGCTACTGTCTGGGTTACACTTTTCTTCCATGACATCCAAGACTTTAATAAAGCCTGGTTACCATTTTATCCTGATCTCAATTATGCATGGGGAGTTAGAGAGGGGTCTATCTCATACTTCAAGGGAGAAGAACAAGCCTCAGGCTTGTGTGAGCTTGTTGTCATTCTTGGAGGACGGGATTGCTGAGCCCATGTGCTTAGTATCCCACTGAGTAGGGCCGGAGGCAGAAGCAGCAGTGTGATGAGGAGGCCCCCTGCTCCCGGGCAGATGTGAGGTGGGACCTGGGAAAACTCAGATGTAAGGAAGTCTCATATCCAGTGATTAGGCTAGTATATGTTCAAGCTATAATAATTAGGGAATAAAAAGAAAGCATGATCTTATTTTATAGTTGCTAGCTGGTAAAATCTGGTACACTGGATTGCAGGGACTATTCAATTTATCACTAAATAATATTTCCTAATTTCTGAAGGACTTTTCTCTTAAAATGTAAAATGAATGCAATCCTATAAGAAAAATTAAGAGTATAATCCAAAATACAAATTCTCAAAGACAAACATTTTTTCACTTAAAAAAATTTCTAATTTTAAACAATAATAACTTATACGGTGAATTTTAAACAGTAACAACTTGTAAGACAAATAACCACTGACATGGACATATGGAAGGAACGTAGATGGTCGGGAGTTTTGTGGAGGCCATTAGTAAGAAGTTATCTGAAATAAGATGCTTTTTTCAATGCCAAGAACATATTAATGAAAGAGAGGAAATCATATTGTTGGCTTTTTAAAGATGCATTTGGCTTCTCTTTTTAAAGAATACTTTCCTGAAATTAAAGCCTCAATGTTTGGAAAAAAATGTATACTTCAAAAAATGCAGAACATCGTTTTTTGGTTAATTACGACAGCTTAAAACAGGCTGATTTCGGGAGCCAAGTTAATTTAAGAACCAGACTGAGAAAAAATAAGCTTCATCTCGCTGTCCTAAAAGACAATATATTTGGTGCTTTTGAATGAAGCTTAGGTTTTAACGGATACTATTGAATATTTATTTAAAATACCTACATTTAAAAACAGGTTTTTAATAAATG
>JAVSCE010000779.1:0-28228 GCA_032199065.1 Smutsia gigantea | reverse complement strand
GACTGGACAGACAAAATGTTAAAACATACAATGGAATACAGTCTTAAAGAGGAATGAAATTCTGATATATGCTGCAATATTGATGAACTTGGAAACATGATAAATGAAATAAGGTTGACACAAAAGAAAAAATAATGTGTGATTTAACTTATATGAAGTAAAGAGACTAGGTAACCTCATTAAGACAGAAAATAGAATAGAGGTTAATAGGGGCCAGGGCAAGTGGGGCAAAGGAGAGGAATAGTTGCTCCATGCAGGCCCCATCTGTGACAATACTATGTGTAAAATAGGTGTCTTTTTTGCTGTAGGTGGAAAGCTATAAGAAAGGAGATGGACAATTGAGGCACTTGAATCACTGATAGAGGAAAAGGAGTAGATATAATCTGGCTGGCCTACCTTCCTGAAAATGAAAAGCCAGAATATCAACACGGAGGTATGAGAAACACTATGGCCAACCCAAACCAAAGCACCACACCCAGACCAAAGTCACTTAGGAGGGACTGTTACTCAGTTGACCTCCCCCCTGGGGCACTTAGCATTTTGGGTTCCCTATTTATTTCCTAAGTGTGCTAAAGCACTTGGTACTCAATGGTGGCAGCATGTGTGGATGGCCCAACCATGTTGACCCCTGGGCACAAAAGGGCCGTAGGAGAATATGGAGCAGGGCTGGACATAGGTGGCTTGCGCAAGTCCCTGTTAATGAGGAAAGATATCCTGAGGAAGAAGACCTCCTAGTGCACATCAGGTTGCCTCACGGGCATCTGCTTCCAAGAGGACAGTCACGGGGTGTGACTTGCCTGGCATGGTAACAGATCACTATCAGGCCTTGCCCCTAGAGCAGATACTAAGACAACATGGCTACATCACAATGGAAACGGCTGGCAGGTCAACAGATGGGTCAGGTGCTTAGGCACACCAGATCCAAGGACCAGGAATTCTCATAATGGAAGCCCAGGGTCTAGGCTGATGCGAGATGTATCTCAGTGTATGGGATTTTTATTGGAAACTGCAACCTATCAGAGTGCTTTTTTCCCACTTTGATGCCATGACTGAGTGCTGACTTCTTTTCCTAAAGTGCAACTCATTGGTATTAAATTTTGAACAGGACCAAAGTGCTCCCCATGGGGAATCCATGGGCCCTGTTGAGCGATCCACCTTCCTGGAACCAATACCTGTCAAACCTTATGACCTGAGAAACAGAGTTTGGCTATGTCCTCAAGACACTTTGAAACTCAGGTAACAGACAAATCCCCTAACTTATCTTCCCATGAGAAATAATGTGTGGTACATGAGAAAAGGTAGATTTCAATGGCAGGTAAAAATAACCAGAGATAGGGTGAATTATGGTTTAATCAGTCCATAGAAGCAAGCCATAAAGTACAGATAGTCATTGATCAGGGAAGAAAAGAATCATCAAGTATGAAAAATATGGTATTATTGGATAGACCAGCTGTCTGTTTAAATGAATACTAACCCATCAAATGACTGAAAACTTCTGAAATCCGTGTGCACATTTGGACACTCTGTATAACCAAGGCCCCCGTTCCAAGGTGTTCTGTGCACATGTAGGTGGTTCCTGGTCCAAGAGCAGAGGATTGGAGAAGCTTGCACCTGACTTCACCAGACCCTTGTAGTAAGGGAGATTTTGCTCTGATACATTTTCTTCCTTCAATGCTGCTGCTGTCTTACACCCCTTTCCTGAAATAAACTATGGATTTGTAAGTGCTGCCACTTTTAGTCCTGTCATTTGGGTCTTAAGCAATTCAGACCTTTCGACCACCCCTGGTACCATTTCCTGCCTTAACAATCACCAGAGCTCCTCATGGGATATCCTGAGAAGGACAGCACCTCTTTGGTATTCCTGTCAAAACACCAAAACCTGAATCTAATCATCAGGAAATGACCAAACAAATTTACGATGAGAGGTGTTCTATAAGACATCTGGGCCACACTCTTCAAATACACCAATGTCACGAAAAACGAGACCCAGTCCTTTCACAAAGTACATGTGTTGTCATATCATCATGACGTGCACAATACCTTGCAGTCGTATTTGTCCATTACACCTCAATAAAGCTGAGGGAAAAAAGAAACAAAGGAGGTGGGGTAATTGTTCTAGATTAGAGAGTAAAGAGACCTGACGGACAAAGGAAATGATTAATCCTGTGCAGGATTTGGGGTTTTAAAAAAATCTCTAAAAGCTTCTGTACAGCAAAGGACACCATCAAGTGGACAAAAAGGCAACCTACACTATGGAAGAATATATTTGTAAATTATATATCCCACAAGGGGTTAACATCCAAAAATATATAAAGAACACATGCCTCAGCACCCAAAAAGCAAATTACCCTATTAGAAAATGGGCGGAGAATATGAACAGACACTTCTCCAAAGAAGAAATTCATATGGCCAACAGGCACATGAAAAGATGCCCCACATCGCTAATTATCAGGGAAATGCAAATTAAAACCACAATGAGATATCACCTCAAACCAGTTAGGATGACCAACATAGAAAAGACTAGGAACAATAAATGCTGGTGAGGATGCAGAGAAAGGGGAACCCTCATACACTGCTGGTGGGAATGTAAACTAGTTCAAGCATTATGGAAAGTAGTATGGAGGTTACTCAAAAAACTAAAAATAGAAATACCATTTGACCCAGGAATTCCACTCCTAGGAATTTACCCTAAGTATGCAGGAGCCCAGTTTCAAAAAGACATATGCAGCCCTATGTTTATCGCAGCACTATTTACAAAAGCCAAGAAATGGAAGCAACCTCAGTGCCCATCGGTAGATAAATAGGTAAAGAAATTGTGGTACACATACACTGGAATATTATTCAACCATAAAAAGAAAACTTACCATTTGCAACCACATGGATGGGGCTAGAGGGTATTATGCTCATTGAAATAAGATAGCTGGAGAAAGACAAGTACCAAATGATTTCACTCATCTATGGAGCGTAAGAACAAAGCAAAAACTGCAGGAAAGAAACAGTAGCAGACTCACAGAACTCAAGAATGTACTAACAGTTACCAAAGGGAAAGGGTCTGGGGAGGTTGGGTGGGAAGGGAGAGAGAACAGAATAAGGGGCATTATGTTTAGCACACGTAACACAGGGGGCGCCACGGGGAAGACAGTATAGCACATAGAAGACAGGTAGTGATTCTATAGCATTTTACTACACTGATAGTGACTGTAATGGGATATGTGGTGGGGACTTGATAATGGGGGGAATCTAGTAACCACAGTGTTGCTCATGTGATTGTATATTAGTGATGTAAAAAATAAATAAAAATCTCTAAAAGACATTTGGAAATTTCGGATTTGGTCTTTTCATTGCATCAATGTTAAATTCCTGTAGTTACATGGAAGACTCCTTATTCTTGGGAGATATATACTCATGTATTTAGGGGCATTGAGTGATGGGTATCTGCAACTAACTCTCAAATACTGCAGCCAAAAAGTGATTATGTCTGCATGTGGAGATGAGGAGGAAAGAGAGGGAGGAAGCAAACACAGAAGAAAGTGCTGAATCAAGCAGAAAGGCATACGGGTGTCCACTGTAGTATTTCTGCAAATCTGACGTTTTCCAAAATAGAAATTTAGGAGAAAAATAATAATCACTGTAATTTAGCAGACCAGAGGTCAGCACCATTTTCTGCAAAAATTATTTTAGGCTTTATATGATTTCTATTACAACTATTCATCTCTGCCATCTACTGTGAAAGTGGCAAAATGAATGGGAATGGCTGTGCTCTAATAAAAATTTATCTACAATAGCAGGTAGTGGGCCAGGTTTGACCACAGGCCTTATTTTCTGACCCCTGCTTTAGGCTGTGGGAAACTCAGGGCGATCCTGCTGCATCCCACTGAAACCTTTTTCATCTTCTCTCAGATAAAAACTCTTCAAGTCTCATTTTCTTCCCAAAGCCCAAGGTCTACAGCTCCAGTGTCTGCCATTTCCTCCCTTCTCTCTTCTCAGAGATCTTGGGGAGAGTTGGTATAAAGGAGTGCTTAGGAGTGGGGACTCTGTGGGAATGTAAAATGGTGCAGCCACTATGGAAGACAGTGTGGAGGTTTCTCAAAAAATTAAAAATAGAACTACCACATGATGCAGTGCTTCTAGGTATATATACCCAAAAGAATAGAAGTCAGGACCTTGAAGGGCTATGAGCACTCCTGCTACTCACCACAGTTAAGATGTGGGAACAGCCTAAGGCCTGCGACAGGTGCACAGGTAAAGACAATGTGTGTGCATTCAACAGAAAGCTATTCAGCCTTAAAAATGAGGAAATTCTGCAATACGGGACTATACGGATGGACCTCCAGGACAATAAGCTTAGTGAAATAAGCCAGACACAGAAAGACAAGCACTGTATGATTCCACTTACATGAGCTATCTAAAAAAGCCAATTCATAACAGATTGGAATGATGGTTACCAGGGTCTGGGGGAATGGGAAATAGGGAGTTATTAATCAACAGACATAAAGTGTCAATTAAGACAGATAAATAAGTTCTATAGATCTGCTGTACAACAACTGTACTTCTAGGCAAAAATAATGTACACTTGAAATTTTGTAACAAGGATAGATCTCACGTTAAGGTTGTTACCACAATAAAAAATAAAAAGAGCAGGTGCCCTGGAGACAGGCCTGGGCATGAATCCTGGTTCCCCACTTCAGCTCTGTGGTCTTGGGCAAGATACTCAAACCTCCGTGCACCAGCTTCCTCCTTCTGCCCCAGGATAAGAGTAATACTTCCCTACAGAGAGCTGCCAATTACATGTGTTGTTCCATGCAAGGAGCTCAGCATGATGCCCAGCATGTATTAAGCGTGAATGAATGCTACCTATTATTATTTCTGCTAGACTAGGTTTGTGAAACATTTTAAAGATATATTTTAAAATCTTGCTTAGCAGAGTACCTGGTACACAAGGGCTCAAGATGGGTAAGATACTGTCATTATTGCACTGAGTGCTAAACATATATTTTGTACCTGTTACTTCCTTTGTATCTTACACTCAACTAACTCTTTAGCTATTTGACTTTTCATATTTTTACATCTTCCCATTTCTAATGGGTTGTAAGTAACTGAAGGCAAAGTCCAGGACATGTGCATTTTGCAATCCCTCCAGGACCATCCTTTATATGTAGTCTGGGCTTGACATAAAATATTTAATTATATTAAATTAATAAAATGAATTAATATGATTTTAAAGGAAGAACCTTCAGCACACCTACTCTATCCGCCCCCAACCCACTGACTAGTTCATGTAAACACACAGACAGGGTGTCAGAATGAGTCACCATCATTTACAAAGAGATAGGAGAAATTTCCACTTAAATAGTGATCGTGTCCATCCACCCCTCTGACTTTTCAAATCAGGAGAAAATGACCAGACACTTTCTTCCTCTTACCTGTCCACCACCCCATAGCCGGTGCCACCAGAATTTCAGATTATTCTGACAACAGACTTTCTGTGCTTAGATGAGATTCCTCCATACTTTAGAATGCTAACCAGTCTCTGGCTGCCACCCCAGCCAGAGACCAGATTTCTTCCAACGTCATTGACGTCCTATTAAGGGAGAGAGCAATTTTTTCCTGGCAGTGAAGCCATTCTGCACGTCTGTACCTCTGTAGAGGAAACTTAAACTAGACATACTTCCCTGAAGACAACTCATTATTCTTTTAAAGGTGGGTGAGCCTCAGAACCTTCCAAGAAGGTTATTTTACCCCTAGAGGTGGCATTCTGTAGTGGCAACCACAGAGAGGTAGGCTGGGAAACCCAGCTCAGAGCCAGCTGTGTCACTTTTAAACAAACTTCTCCCTTTACGAGCCAAAATGTATTATTACAATTCTGTGTTGTGCAGCAGTCTGGATAGCTTGTGTTTTTATACTCTTGAAATATTTCCTTCCAATTACCTTATTATAAAACATGGTGTTGTATAAAGTTAGGAAAATTTAGAAAATATTAAAAGGGAAATTAAAACCGTATGTAATCTCCAAACCCAATGTTAACTGTGGATAAGATTTTGCTGTGTGTCTTCTCTGTCTCCCTCTTCCTCTCTGTCTTTCTCACTCTCTCTCTCTAGAACTGCATGGGATTTTAAACCAAATATGAAATAACATTATGCTAGGATGGTTTTCTGTATAGTCTTTAATTTAAACATCCCCCTCCACACAATGTTAACCTCTGTAGCCAATAATTTTCATGTACATTTTTATTGTGCTTTTTATTATTTTCTTAGCATATCTTTCTATAAATGGGGCTTACTGTGCCCAATAGGAAAACAATCTTTAAGGCTCTTCACACGTAGTATTGCTCTCTTTTTGGAAATGTTCACAATTTGTGCTTCCATCAGTGAGGCACACTTATTACCCTGTACATTCATAGTAATGAAACACTATCAGAGATTTGCCAATTTGACAGCAAACTGTTGTATTTCATTATTGAATTATTGCATATTTCTTCAATTACTAATGAGGTTGAATATTTTTCATCTATCACTGTCCATCTGTAAAACTAAATGGTGAATTGCTTGTTCATACCCTTTGTGAATTTTTAAGTGTTTGAACTGTTTTTTATTTTCTTATTTGAAAAAGCACTTAAATTTTTTTTTCATATTTGTATTGGTAATTGTCTTTATTCTTCTTTCCAGCTTTATTGTGTTATAACTTACATAGAACACTGTGTAAGCTTAAACTGTAACACTGATACATGTATGTTGCAAAATGCTGGCCATGATATAGTTAGTTCAGCCATCTGTCATCTCACATAGTTACTTTTTTTTTTGGTGAGAACATTTAGGATATACTCTCTTAGTAACTTTCAGGTATATAATACAATACTTTTAACTATAGTCACCATGCTGTTCATTAGAGCCTCAGAACTTTGTCATCTTATAACTGGAAGTTTGACCGTCATCTCCCCCTTCCCCACCTCCAACCCCTGGAAACCACCATTTTACTGTTTCTATTATGAATTCAGCTCTTTTAGATTCCATAGATAGATTCCACAGGTGAAATCATGCAGCATTTGTCTTTTTCTGCCTGGCTTATCTCAGCATCAATGCTCTCAAGGTCCATCCATGTTGTTGCAAATGGCAAAAGAAGGATTTCCTTTTTTCTTTATGGCTGAATAACATTCCATTGCATATAAATGCCACTTTTATTTATCCATTCATCCATTGTTGGACACTTACCTTGTTTACATGTCTTGGCTATTGTAAATAATGCTGCTGTGAACACAGAACTGCAGGTACCCCTTCAGGATACTGATTTCATTTTCTTTACTCTGTACCTGGAAGTGTAAGATGGTATTTCTATTTTTCATTTTTTGAGGAACCTCCATACTACTTTCCACAGTGGCTGCAACACTTTACATTCCTACCAACAATACACAGAGCTCCCCTTTCTCTACATCCTCACCAACTCTTGTTCTCTCTTGTCTTTTGATAACAGCTATTCTGACAGGTGTGAGGTGATCCCTCACTGTGGTTTTGATTTACATTTCCCTGATGATTAGTGATGCTAAGCATGTTTTCATGTATCTTTTGGCCATCTGTACATCTTCTTTGGAAAAACATCTATTCAGATTCTCTGCCCATTTTTTATCAGATTGTTTTTATGCTATTGAGTTATGTACGTTTTTAAAGACATATTTTGGAAATTAACCCCTTATCAGATATAGGTTTGCAAGTTTTTTTCTCCAATTCCATGGTTTATTTTCATTTTGTTGACGGTGTCCTCTGCTGTATGGAAGCTTTTTAGTTTCATGTCATCCAATTGTTTATTTTTTCTTTTGTCACCCTTATGCTTTTGGTGTCATTCAAAAACTCACCCCTGAGACCAATGTCAAAAACTTACTCCTGTTTTCTTCTAAGAATTTCTTCTAGAATATTATGGTTTCAAATCTTATGTTCGAGTACTTCATCCATTTTGAGTAGTTTTTGTGTATGGTGTTTGATAGCAGTCCAGTTCCATACTTTTGTAGGTGGCTGTCTAGTTTACCTAACATTTTCCAAGCTTTTAGCTTCACTGATCTTTTCTATTGTTTTACTGGTCTCTATTTTATTTCTGCTCTGATCTTTGTTATTCCCTTCCTTCTGCTAACTTTGGGCTTAGTTCTTTTTCTAGTTCCTTGAGGTTTAAAATTAGGTTGTCTATTTGACACCCTTTTTACTAATGGAGGCCTTTAGCACTAGAAACTTCATCTTAGAACTGCGTTTGCTGCATCCCATAAGGCTTGATGTCTTGTGTTCCATTTTTATTTGTTTCTAGAAATATTTTTCTTTCCCTGCTGATGTATCCTCTTTTGTTCAGGGGTGGGTCAGGTTGTTCACCATATTTATGAATTTTCTAGTTTTCCTCCTGTTGATTTCAAGTTTTATATCATTGTGGTCAGAAAAGACACTTAGTGTGAGTTCAGCCTCCTTAAGTTTGCTGAAACTTGTTTTGTGGCCTAACATAGGATCCGTCCTAGACAGTGTTCCATGTACGCTTGAGAAAAATGTTTGTTCTGCTGCTCTTGGATGGACTGTTCTGTATGTGTCTTTCGGGTCCATTTGGTCTAAACTGGAATCCAGGTCCAGTGTTTCCTTACTGATGTTCTGTCTGTATGATCTATCCATTGCTGAAAGTGTGGTATTGAAGTCCCCTACTATTTATTGCATTATCAGTTTCTCCCTTCAGATATGTTAGTAATTGATTAAAAGATTTAGGTGCTCTGATGGTGCATGCATAAATATTTACAACTGCTACATCCTCTTGATGAATTGAGCCCTTTATCACTATGTAATGACTTTCCTTGTCTCTTTTCACAGTTTTTGATTACAGTCTGTTTTGTCTGATATAAGCATAGCTACCCTGCTTCATTTTGATTCCCATTTGCATGAATATCTTTTTCCATCTGTCCTCTTTGAGCCTATTTGTGTCTTTGAAGCTGAAGTGAATCTTGGGTAGGCAATATATATTTTGGTGGTCTTTTTAATCCATAAAGCCACTCTACACCTTAAATTGTAGAAACAAATCCATTTACATTTAATAGTGTTATATTTAATTGGTGTTATACACAGAATGAACTTCCTCAACTTAACCACCTTTATGGAATATACAGTCTATCAATGTAAAAAAAAAATTTAAGTCCAACAAAAAGTAAAGGGAATATTTACATGTTTTACATATTTTTTTATGAGTTCAAAGTTTTTACATTTTGTCTTTTTAACCCATCTGGAATTGAATTCATGACAGTGTGAGATGAAGCTCTACTTTTATTATTTATCAAAAATTAGTACTTTGGTGGTGTGGGTAAAATTGTAATATTTCCAGAATATCTCGCCTGGCTTTAGTATATCTGCATATCAGTAAGTGTTCAGAGGTGGAGAGGAGCATGGCTTTAATGCATTTGCATCATTCCTCAGGGGTGGAGAGAAGTTCATCTCCATATCAATGGGTAATTACCTGGGCAATGGTAGGGCTTATCTGTACCAGAAGAGGTGAGGGGGAGGGCACGTTTTGCGTCTTCCATTGCAGAGGAAAGCGAGAAGGCCCCAGACTGCAGTTTGTAAGCAATAAATGAATATTAAACTTTATTTCTCCCTTTGACTGATTTCGGTTGTTAGAGGTATTTTGCCACAGGATTTCCTCTCTCTGGACTTACAGGTGGTATGAAATTAGGGGCTAGGGAACAATGGCTTGTGATAGAGTTGAAAGCAAATAACTGGCCTGGAATTGTACATCTCCTCCTCCCCTACTCATTCTGATCTAGACTTCATTCTACTAGTAAAGCTCTTACCATTGAAACAGGCTCTATCCAAGTGTGTTGCTGTTGGGCACTTGTCACACTGAAAAGAAGCATGTAAACCATTAAAGTTATATCCAATATGATTTTTAAACTTTTAATTTTGAAATACAGGAAGTTGCTAAAAAATAATGAGGTCTTTTGTACACACCTACCTATAGCAGCAATATATATAATTATAGGGCAATATCAAAACTTTATTCAGATTTCACCATTTTAACATGCACTCATTTGTGTGCATGTGTGTGCTCTGTGCAGTCATCACGTAGATTTGTGCAACCATCACCAACATGAAGATACAGAACAAAACCAAGATCACCATGAAACAATTCCTTCATGCTGCCTTCCACTCCTGTCTCTAACTCTAGCCAACCACTCATCTTTTCTCCATTTTCATAATTTTGTCATTTCAACAATGTTATATGAATGGGACTATACAATATGTAACTTTCTGAGGCTGGATTTTTTTTCCTCTCAGAATAATGTCCTGGAGATCATCCAAGTTGTTGCATGTAGTTAAGAGTTCTTCCATTTTATTGCTGAATAGTGTTCCAGTGTATGGATGTACCACCATTAGTTTAGCCCATGGAAGGACACATAGAATGTTGTAGTTTGGAACTATTCAAAATAAATCTGCTCTTAACATTTTTTCACAGGTTTTTACATGAACACAAATTTTCATTTCCCTGGGATAAGTGTCCAGGAGTGCTGTTGCTGGGCTGGATGGTAAGAGTATGTTTTGTAAGAAACCACCAAACTGTTGTCCTGAGTGGCTGTAGAATTCTACATTTCCACTAACATTGTTTAAGATATCCAGTTTCTTTGCATCACTGATAGCACTTGATATTGTTGGTATTATTTTTTATAATTTTAGCCATTCTAGTGGGTGTGTAATAGGACCTCATCATGATTTTATTTCTCTTATGGCTGATAATATAGAACATCTTTTCATGTGTTTATTTTCCTTCCATATATCTTCTTCTTTCATAGGATATCAGTTTTGTACCTATCATGTATCTCCACAGTTGTAACAATTGGGTATTACATGTTGATCTTTGGAAAAGAAACTTATTCTAGTAACATTGTTTTCTGATTCCATGCTCTTACTATATTTATTGGATTCATTTTCCCTGGTGTCTATCAACACTAGTTCCTTTTACTTCTTTCTAATATTTATTTTAAAATGTTTTAAATTGTGGTAAAATATACATAACAAAACTTACCATTTCAACCTTTCTAAAGTGTATACAGTTTAATTGAATTAATTATATTAACAATATTTTTCAGTCATTTCCATTACCCATTTTTTTTCCATCATCACTAACAGAACTATGTACCACTAAACAATAACTCTGCATTCCCTGACACCAACCCTGTGTCCAGCCCCTGGTAAACTCCATTCTACTTCCTGTCTCTCCTGAGACCACACTCACTGGCGGCTTCTTCACTGCTGTTCTTGAATGGGAAGAGGTGCCTAGGTGAGTGAGTAGGGGGCCTGCTTTGAAGATGCTGGGGGATTGGGACACATGTCATGTGAGTACTTTTCTTCTAGCTCAGTCTCAGAGTCTGAGGCACTGGCTCCAGAACTTCCATCCAATCCAGCCCCAAAGAGAAAGAAGAGGCAACGAAAAGCAGCGGCTGCTCCGAGCACACTGTCCTGCACAGAGCAGGTGCTCAGAGCCGTGTCTTTGTGGGGACGGCAGACACCACTTTTCCCCTCAGTTTAACCTTGGGTCCTTGGTCCAGGCAGCACTTTTGTTTTGAAAATATATGTTCATTTGCTGTCGGGCCCCTGGGGTCTTGGATCCTGCACCAATGGAAAAGGATGGGGCCGGCGATCCTGGAAGGTCAACAGGATCTCATCAGGGCGGCTCCTACCAGAAACTGCTTTTCTGGGTGCCCTAACCTGTGGAGGGCTAGGCCAAACAACACTGGGTGCTTCAACAGGGCTTCCCAGGCTGAGTTCCTTGGGAGGCAGGAGGCCCAGGAAGGTATTTTTACTTGACTTCCCAGTTGTGTGGGGAAAGTTCTGCCAGATATGGCTCCTCTGTGAGTTCTGCTGCCTGTGTGCAAATGGCTGAGCCGGACTACCAGTGGCTTCACATCTTTCTTGTGCTTACGAGGCTCTTTTTCCCAGAGGGGAAGGGACCCCAACCTGATAGGCAGGAAAATAGATGTGATCAGGATGGAAAAAGAATAAGGCCAGGAAAAATCCCACTAAAAAGGACTCAGAGTTAATCAGTTAAATCTCAAAAAGCCAGGAGCAACTTGGCCTGGAATGTTTGAATATTTCCCAGAGAAAGGAGGGCACCTCAGCAGAGCCCATGGCTTTATTGTATTAATCATGCAGGCCCAGCTTCTTTTTTTTTACTTTATCTATATGCTGTTTTTATTCTCCTTTGGCCCTAATTGAGTATTTTGCCATCTGGGAAATTAATAATGGCAAGCAAGCCCAGCATAAACAACATAGTAACAGGCAGGAAGGATTCTATCTTAAAAATAAGATTGCGTTTTAATACCCAGGAAGTTAAGAAGTAAGATTCTTAACTTACTCTTTAGCAAACAGACAATAACTCAGCCCACCTTGGGGGCTGGGCAGGCAGCCTTGTTTGATAAACTCCCAGACCAGGAAGGCCGGGATCCCAGGGAGAAATCAGGGCAGGAAGTTCCTTGTGTTAAGTTAATTCTAAGTATTCAAAGACAACCTTACAGGTCTGCACCCCAGCCCTAGTCACATTCCCGAAGAACCCTTAAAAGGGAAAACCCCAACCTTCTGGGGCACTCCTCTCCCTGAGGTCACCCACACTTTCGAAGGGCATCACTTTTCACTTTAAACTCTCTCTTTTCAACCTTTCAGGGTGGTGCTCTCTCTCTGAGTAACTTTAAATAAAACTTTTCCTCTGCTTCACTACTGTGTCTCGGCCTTTCAATTCTTTGTTGCAGTGGGGACAGAGGAAAATACACAATGCTATGCCAACCACTGCAACCCATCTGCAAGGAATATGCAGGTCATCCAGACTACAGACACTTGCAGCTTACCAAAGGTTCCAGTTCCAGCAAAGCCCTGGGCAGGTGCTGATGACGCCCCAGAGGAGAGGCTTCTCCCCGATGTGCCCACCCCAGGGGAAGGTGTGTTCTGACCGAGGCTCAGAGAGCAACACAAATGGGTTTGGGTCTGCTTGGAGACCCTGAGATCTCCTCCCCTCCTGACTGTTCCCTATTGCCAAGAGATGATGGAAGAACTGAAGCACAGACGCCATCCCCTTGGACACACACATACCTCCATGGACTCTACTGGGTTCATCCTCATATCTGAGTGGCTTCTCTCAGCGTGGGGTGGGCACCTGCAGGTCAGTCTCCAGGGTCTCTTCCTCCTGGTTCTCAGCCTTATGCCATCCCCCTTACTCCCCTTGATGGTGAATTGACATCATGACGGGGATCTGAGGAACAAGAAATGGTCAGGTGATGGCATGACACCTTCAAAACTGATCACAAGGCATGTGTGGCTTCTGTATGGTTCCCTCTCTCCTGAGTTTACTCTGTCTCTGCCTGTCTGTGGCTCCAGGGGCTACTTGAGGGACCTAAGAAGCCACCTGGCCTCTGGTCTCACTCATGTGTCCTTATATCCATACAATTCCACAATATTCCATTCTTTTCCAAAGCATTCCATTCCATTTCATAACATTTTATTATATTCTATTGCATAACATTCCATTCCATTCCATAACATTCTGTCCCATTTTATTACATAATATTCTAGTCCATTAGTAAACAATATATTCTATTCCCTAACATGCCATTCCTTTCCATAATTTTCCATTTTATTCCATAACATTCCATTACATTCCAAAACTTTCTGTTCCATTCTATTACATAATATTCAATTCCATAACATACAATTCCACTCTATAACATTCTATTACATTCAACTGCTTAAAATTCCATTCAATTCCATAACATTATATCCCAATCTATTCCATAATATTCCAACCCATTCATTAACATTACATTCTATTTCCCAACTTTCCATTCCATTCCAAAGCTTTCCATTCCATTAAGTAACATTCAATTCCACTTCATAACATTCTATAACATTCTTTGGCATAACATTCCATTCCAGTCCATACCATTCTATCCAATTCTATTCCATAACATTCCATTCCATTCATTAACATTCCTTTCTATTCCCAACCATTCAATTTCATATCATTCCATTCCATTAAACAACATTCCATTCCATTCCAAAACATTCTATTACATTCCATTGCATAATATTACATTTCATTGGCTAACATAGGATTACAATCCAAAATATTCTATTACGGTCTATTGCCTTACATTGCATTTCATTGCATAACATTCTATCCCATTCTATTCCATAACATTCCATTCCATTCGTTAAGAGTAGATTCTATTTTCCTACATTCCATTTAATTTCATAATATTTCATTCCATTATATAACATTCCATTTCTTTCCAAAACATTTGAAATCACTCTACTGGATAACATTCCATTCCATTCAACAACATTCCATACCATTGTTTTCCATGATATTAAATTCTACTTGTTAACAATCCATTATATTCCCCATTTCCTTCCATTCCGTAACATTCCTCTCCATTAAATAATGTTACATTCCATTCCAAAACATTCTTTCACATTCTATTGCCTAGCATTCCATTCAATTCCATAGCATTCTATACCTTTCTATTACATAATACTACATTTGATTCATTAACAAACCATTCTTTTCCCCAACATTCCATTCCATTCCCCAATATTCCATTCCATTCCATAACACTCCTTTCCATTCTTTAATATTCCATTCTATTTCCAAAATTTCCATTCAATTCCATAACATTCCATTGCATAACACTCAATTCCATTCCATAACATTCTATCCCATTCTATTCCATAATTTTCTATTCCATTCATTAAAATTCGGTTCTATTCCCCTACATTCCACTTCATACCATAACATCCCATTCAATTATAAGCATTCCATTCCATTCCAAACATTCTATTACATTCTATTGCATAACATTCCATTCAAGTGCACAACATTCCATTCAATTCCACAACATTCCATTACATTCTGTAACATTCAATTCCATTCCATAACATTCTATCACATTCAATTCCATAAATTCCATTCAATTCTTTAAATTCCATTCTATTCCCCAACATTCCACTCCATTCCCTAACATTCCATTCCATTCCATTCCAAAATATTCTATTAAGCTCTTTTGCATAAAGTTCCATTCCATTCCATAACATTCCATTAAATTAACAACATTCCATTGCATTACAAAATATTCCATTCTACTCTATTCCATTCTATAACATTTATTGAACTCTATTCCAGAGCATTCCATAACAGTCTAACCGATTGTATTCCATAACATTCATTCCATTTGTTAATATTCCATTCTATTCCCAAAAGTTCCATTCCATTCCATAACATTGTATTCAATTTCATAATATTCCATTCCATTCAATAACATATCATTCCATTCCAAAACTTTCTATTATTTTATATTGCTAACATTCCATTCCATTAATAACTTTCTTTCCAATCCATAATATTCTATTACATTCCATTGCATAATATTCCATTACATTCCATAATATTCTTTTACATTCTATTACATAACACTCCATTCCATTCCATAACATTTCATTATATTCCACACCATTCTATTCAATTCCACAACATTCAATACCATTCCATAATAAATTCCATTCCATAACATTCTATCCCATTCTATTCCACAACTTCCATTCCATTCATTAAAATTTCGTTCTATTCCCCAACATTCCACTTCATACCATTCCTTTTGATTCCATATCATTCCATTTCATTCCAAACATTCTATTAAACTCTCTTGCATAATATTCAATTCCATTCCATATCATTTCATTACATTCCACATCATTCGATTCCATTCCATAACATTGTACCCCATTCTACTTCATAACGTCCATTCCATACATTATCATTTGGTTATATTCCCCAATATTCCACTCTATTCCATAGCATTCCATTCAATTACAAACATTCCATTCCATTCCAAAAATTCTATTACATTCTATTGCATAACATTCCATTCCATTCCACAACATTCCATTACATTCCGTTCCATAACAACCTATCACATTCTATTCCATAACATTCCATTCAATTCTTTAAAATTCTATTTTATTCCCCAACATTCCACTCCATTCCTTAAGATTCCATTCCATTCCAAAATATTCTATTACATTCTTTTGCATAACATTCCATTCAATTCCATAACATTCATTGCATTACAAAATATTCCATTCCATTCCATAACATTCTATTACATTCTGTTGCATAACATTCCATTACCATCCATAATATTCTACCACATTTTCCATAATATTCCATTTCATTCATTTACATCCCATTCTATTCCCCAACATGCCATCCCATTCCTTAACATTCCATTCCATTCCATAACATTCTATTAAATTCTATAGCATAATATTACATTTCATTCCACATTCTATACCAGTCTACTCCATACCATTCCATTCCTTTCATTTTCATTCCATTCTATTCTCCAATATTCCATTCCATTCCAGAACTGCACTTCCTATTAAATAACATTCCATTCTATTCCAAAACATTGCATTACTTTCTATTGTATATCATTGTATTTCATTCCATAATATTCCATTCGATTCAACATTCCATTCCATTCCATAACATTCCATTACATTCTATTATATTCCATTTCATAACATTCTATTGCATTCCACAGCATTCTGTCACATTCTTTTCCATAACATTCCATTACATTCACTAACATTCTGTTCTAATCCCAAACATTCGATTACATTCCATAATATTGCATTCATTAAATAACTTTCCATTACATTCCAAAACATTCTCTTACATTCTATTGCATAACATTTCTTTCCATTCCAAAACATTCCATTCCATTCTATAACATTCGATTCCATTCCATAAAATTCTATTCTGTTCTATTCCATAACATGCCATTCCTTTTGTTAAAATTTGTTTCTATTCCCCAACATTCCACTTCATACCAAAACATTCCATTCGAGTTCAAAACATTCCATTCCATTCCAAACACTCTATTCCATTCCATTTCATAACATTCCATTTGTTTCCCCAACATTCTATTCTATTTCACAGCATTCCATTCTTTTCCCCAACATTCTATTCCATTCCATAACACTTCATTCAATTCCAAAACATTCTATTACACTCTATTGCACTACATACCACTCCATTCCATAACATTCCTTTCAATTCCAAAACATTCCATTCCATAACATTCTAGCCCATTCTATTACGTAACATTCCATTACATTCTTTAACATTTCATCCTATTCCCAACACTACATTCCATTCCATAGCATTTCAATCCATCATATATTCCACTATATTCCAAAACTTTCCATTACATTCTATTGAATAGTATTCCATTCCATTCCATAATATTCAATTCCATTCCATAATATTCTATAACATTGTAATACATAACATTCAACTACCTAAAATAACATTCAACCCCCTTTATTCCATAATGCTACACTCCATTCATTAATATTCAATTCTATTCCCCGACATTCCTTTCCATTCCATTTGTCCATTCCATTCCATTAAATAATATTCCGTTCCTTTAAATGACATTCCATTCAAGTCAAAAACATTCAATTACATTCCATTTAAATCCATATACTCTATTTCATTCTATTGCATAACATACCATTCCATTACAAACCCTTCCATTCCACTCCAAAACATTCCATGCAATTCCACAACATTCCATTCCTTTTCACAACATTCCATTCCATTACATAACATTCCATTCAATTCCACAATATTCCATTCCATTCCATAACATTTGATTCCATTCCATAATATTCTATCCTGTTCTATTCCATAACATTCCATTCCATTCATTTAAATTTTGTTCTATTCCCCAATATTCCACATCATACCATAACTTTCCATATCATTACATATTGTTCCTTTCCACTCCAAACATTCTATTATGCTCTCTTGCAAACCTTTCCATTCCAGCTCAATACATTCCACATCATTCCATTCCATTCTATAACATTCCATTCAATTTCACAACATTCCATTCCTTTCCATAACATTCTATCCGATTCTATTCCACAGCATACCATTCCATTTGTTAAAATTCGGTTCTATTCCCCAATATTCCACTTCATACCGTTACATTCCATTGTATTATGAAGCATTCCATTCCATTACAAATATTCTTTTATATTCTATTGCATAACATTCCATTCCAGTCCACAACATTCTATTACATTTCATAACATTCCGTTACATTCTATCACATTTTATTTTGTAAAATTCCATTCTATTCCCCAACATTCCAATCCATTCCTTAAGAATCCATTCCATTAATAACACTCCATTCCATTCCAAAATATTCTATTACATTCTTTTGAATAACATTGCATTCTATTCGTAACATTGCATTCAATTCCACAACATTTCATTGCATTACAAAATATGCCATTCCACTCTATTCTATTCCATAACATTCTACCGCATTCCATTCCAAAGCATTCCATTCCATTTGTTAAAATTCGGTTTTATTCCCCAATATTCCACCCAATTCCATAACATTCCATTCGATTTAATAACATTCCATTCCTATCCAGACACTCTATTACATTCTCTTGCTTAGAATTCCATTCCATTCCATTTGTTAAAATTCAATTCTATTCCCCAGCATTCCACTTCATAGCATAACATTCCATTCGATTACATATCATTACATTCCAATCCAAACATTCTGTTACACTCTCTTGCATAACAGTCCCTTCCATAATATTTCATTACATTCCACACCATTCAATTCAATTCCACAACATTCCATTCCATTCCATAACACTCGATTCCGTTCCATAACATTCTATCCCATTCTATTCCATTAAATTCCATTTCATTCATTAAAATTCGGTTCTATTCCCCAATATTCCATGTCATACCATAACATTCCATTCCATTACATATCGTTCCTTTCCATTCCAAACATTCTATTATCCTCTCTTGCATAACATTCCATTCCAGTTTAGTACATTCCACATCATTCCATTCCATTCTATAACACTCCATTCAATTTCACAACATTCCATTCCTTTCCTTAATATTCTATCCCATTCTATGCCACAGCATTCCATTCCATTCATTAAAATTCGGTTCTGTTCCCCAACATTCCACTTTATACTGTAACATTCCATTCGATTACAAAGCATCCCATTCCATTTGAAACATTCTTTTATATTCGATTGCATAACATTCCATTCCAGTCCACAACATTCCATTTTGTAACATTCCATTACTTTCTATCACATTTTATTCCATAACATTCCATTCCATTCTTTAAAATTCCGTTCTATTCCCCAACATTCCATTCCATTCCTTAAGAATTCAATCCATTAATAACATTCTATTCCATTCCAAAATATTCTATTACATTCTTTTGCATAACATTGCATTCCATTTGCAACATTCCATACAATTCCACAACATTCCATTGCATTACAATGTATACCATTCCATTCTATAACATTCTATTGCATAACGTTCTATTACCCTCCATAATATTCTACCTCATTTTTCCATAATATTACATTTAATTCATTAACATTCCATTCAATTCCAACATGTCATTCCATTCTTTAACATTCTATTCCATTCCATAAAGTTCTATTAAATTCTATAGCATAACATTCCATTTCAATCTATTCCACATAATTCCATTCCTTTTGTTTTTATTCCATTCTATTCCCCAATATTCCATTCCATTCCATAACTGCACATCCCATTAAATAACATTCCATTCCATTAAAAAACCTTGTACTACTTTCTATTGTATATCATTCTATTTCATTCCATAATATTCGATTCTGTTCAACATCTGTTGCATTCCATAACATTCCATTACATTCAAAAATATTCACTTCGCAACATTCCATTCCATTCCACAACATTCTATCACATTCTGTTCCATAACATTCCATTACATTAGGTAACATTCCATTCTAATCCCCAACATTTAGTTACATTCCATAATATTGCATTGGTTAAAAAACATTCCATTACATTTCAAAACATTCTATTACATTCTACTGCATAACATTCCATTCCATTTCACAACAATCTATTCTGTTCTCAAACATTCCCTTCCATTCAAAACCTTCCTTTCCATTAAATAACATTCCTTTCAATTCCAAAACATTCTTTTACATCTATTGTATTACACACCACTCCATTCCATAACATTCCTTTCATTTCCACAACACTCCATTCCATTCCGTAACATTCTAGGCCATTCTACTACATAACAGTATTATGCATCCATTAACATTTCCATTCCCACATTCCATTCAATTCTGTAACATTCCAATCCATTAAATAACATTCCATTATATTCCAAAACATTCCATTACATTCTTTTGAATAGCATTCGTTTCCATTCCATAACATTCCATTCCTTTCCCCAGAACTCCATTTCAAATCCATAAAATTCTGTTACATTCTGTTGTATAACATTCCATTCTATTCCATAACATTCTATCACATACTATTCCATAACATTCATTTCATTCATTAATATTCTATTCTACTCCCAAATGTTCCATTCCAAAGCATAACATTCCATTACATGCCATAACATTCCATTCCATTAATAGCATTCCATTCTCTACCAAACCATTCTATTACATTCTATTGCATAAAATTCCATTTCATTTCACAACATTCAATTCCATTCCATCACATTCTATAACACTGTAATGCATAACATTCAATTACCTTATATACCACTCAATTCCATTTAGTCCATATTACATTCCATTTGTTAATATTCAGTTCTGTCCCCAACATTCCATTATATTCCATTATATTCCATTCTGTTCTACAACATTCCATTCCATTAAATAACATTCTGATCCTTTAAATAACATTCCATTCCACTAAAAAACTTTCATTACATTATATTGCAAAACATTCAATTGCATTTCAAAACACACCATTCCAATCCATAATCTGTTTAATTCTATTGCATAACATAACATTCCTTTCCAAAATATTCCATTCCTTTTCACATCATTCCATTCGATTCCATAACATTCCATTCAACTCCACAACATTCCATTCCATTCCATAACATTCTATTCTATCCAATAACATTATTTTGTTTTTTGTTTGTTTGTTTTTTAATATAATTTATTTTGGTATCATTATTCTACAATTACATGTGCAATATTATGGTTATCAAACTACCCCTTCATCAAGTACCCCCCACCAACCCCATTACAGTCACTATCCATCAGCATAGTGAGATGCTATAGAATCACTACTTGTCTTCTCTGAGTTGTACTACCCTCCCCGTGCCCCCCCAACATTACATCTGCTAATCGTAATGCCCCTTTTTCCCTCTTATCCCTCCATTCCCACCCATTTACCCCAGTCCCTTTCGCTTTGGTAACTATTAGTCCGTTCTTGGGTTCTGTGAGTCTGCTGCTGTTTTGTTCCTTCAGTATTTTTTCTTTGTTCTCATACTCCATGTATGAGTGAAATCATTTGATACTTGTCTTTTTCGGCTTGGCTTATTTCACTGAGCATAATACCCTCTAGCTAAATCCATGTTGCAAATGGTAGGATTTGTTTTCTTCTTATGGCTGAATAATATTCCATTGTGTATATGTACCACTTCTTCTTTATCCATTCATCTGCTGATGGACACTTAGGTTGCTTCCATTTCTTGGCTATTGTAAATAGTGCTGCAATAAACATAGGGGTTCATCTGTCTTTTTCAAATTGGGCTGCTGCATTCGTAGGGTAAATTCCTACGAGTGGAATTCCTGGGTCAAATGGTATTTCTATTTTGAGTTTTTTGAGGCACCTCCATACTGCTTTCCACAATGGTTGAACTAATTTGCAGTCCCACCAGCAGTGTAGGAGGGTTCCCTTTTCTCCACATCCTCGCCAACATTTGTTGTTGTTTGTGTTTTGGATGTTGGCCATCCTCACTGGTGTGAGGTAATATCTCATTGTGGTTTTAATCAGAATTTCTCTGATGATTAGCGATGTGGAGCATCTTTTCATGTGCCTGTTGGCCATCTGAATTTCTTCTTTGGAGAAGTGTCTATTCATGTCCTCGGCCCATTTCTTAATTGGATTATTTGGTTTTTGTTTGTTAAGGTGCGTGAGTTCTTTATATATTTTGGATGTCAACCCTTTATAAGATATGTTATTTATGAATATATTCTCCCATACTGTAGGATGTCTTTTTGTTCTACTGATGGTGTCCTTTGCTGTACAGAAGCTTTTCAGCTTGATATAGTCCCACTTGTTCATTTTTGCTTTTGTTTCCCTTGTGTGGGGAGATATGTTCATGAAGAAGTCACTCATGTTTATGTCCAAGAGATTTTTGCCTATGTTTTTTTCTAAGAGTTTTATGGTTTCATGATTTACATTCAGGTCCTTGATCCACCTTGAGTTTACCTTTGTGTATGCGGCTAGACAGTAGTACAGTTTCATTCTCTTACATGTAGCTGTCCAGTTTTGGCAACACCAGCTGCTGAAGAGGCTGTCATCTCCCCATTGTATATCCAAGGCTCCTTTATCAAATATTAGTTGACTGTATGTGTTTGGGTTAATGTTTGGATTTTCTATTCTGTTCCACTGGTCTGTGGGTCTGTTTTTGTGCCAATACCAAATTGTCTTGATTACTGTGGCTTTGTAGTAGAGCTTGAAGTCAGGGAGTGTAATTCCCCCTGTTTTATTCCTCCTTCTCAGGATTTCTTTGGCTATTCGGGGTCTTTTGTGGTTCCATATGAATTTTAGAATTATTTGTTCCAGTTCCAGTTCATTGAAGAAAGCTGTTGGTAGTTTGATAGGGATTGCATTGAATCTGTTGATTGCTTTAGGTAGTATAGCCATTTTGACAATATTCTTAGCCAAGAGCATGGGATGAATTTCTATTTGTTAGTGTCCTCTTTAGTTTCTCTTAGGAGTGTCTTGTAGTTTTCAGTGACAGGTCTTTCACTTCCTTCATTAGGTTTATTCCTAGGTATTTTATTCTTTTTTTAATAGTTTATTTTGGTATCATTAATCTACAGTTACATGTGCAATATTATGGTGATTAAACTACCCCCTTCATCAGGTCCCCCCCAACAATCCCATTACAGTCACTGTCCATCAGCATAGTGAGATGCTATAGAATCACTACTTGTCTTCTCTGAGTTGTACAGCCCTCCCCGTGCCCGCCTAACATTACATCTGCTAATTGTAATGCCCCTTTTTCCCCCTTGTCCCTCCCTTCCCACCCATCCTCCCCAGTCCCTTTCCCTTTGGTAACTATTAGTCCGTTCTTGGGTTCCTTAGTTCTTATACTCCACATATGAGTGAAATCACTTGGTAGTTGTCTTTTTTGGCTTGGCTTATTTCACTGAGCATAATACCTTCCAGCTCCATCCATGTTGTTGCAAATGTTAGGATTTGTTTTCTTCTTATGGCTGAATAATATTCCATTTTGTATATGTAGCACATCTTCTATATCCATTCATCTACCAATGGATACTTAGGTTGCTTCCATTTCTTGGCTATTGTAAATAGTGCTGCAATAAACGTAGGGGTGCATCTGTCTTTTTCAAACTGCACGTCTGCATTCTTATGGTCAATTCCTACAAGTGGGATTCCTGGGTCAAATGGTATTTCTTTTTTCAGTTTTTTGTGGAACCTACATACTGCTTTCCACAATGTTGTGGACTGGAACAGATGGTTGTTGAATAGAATAGAATGTTGGGGAATAGAATAGAATGTTAATAAATGGAAGGAAAAATTATGGAATACATGTGGTAGACTGTCATGGAAAGTAATGGAATGTTATGCAAAGGGATGTATTAGGATGTTATAGAATGTAATATAATGTTTGGAAGGTAATGGAATGTTATGGAATGGAATGGAATGATATGTAATTGAATGGAATTCTTTGGTATGAAGTAGACTGTTGGAGAATAGAACTGAATAATGAATGGAATGAAGTTTTATGGAATAGAAGGGGATAGAAATTTATGGAGTGGAATGGAATGTTGTGGAATTGAATGGAATGTTATGGAATGTTGTGGAATTTAATGGAAAGTTATTGAATGTAATGGTATGTTATACAATGGAATGTAAAACAATATTATGGATTGGAAAGGAATGTTATTGAATGGAATGGAACGTTAGCAATATAAACTAACAGACAGTTTTGGAATGGAATGGAAGGTTATTGAATGGAATGGAATGTTATGGAATTGAATATAATGTTATAGAATTGAAAGGAACTTTTGGGAATAGAATAGAATATTAATGAATGGAAGGTAATGTTATGGAATAGAATGGGACACAATATTATGGAATGGAATGAAATGTTTTACAATAGAGTTTAAAATAATGTTATGGAATGTTATGGAATTGAATGGAATTATATGGTATATAAAGGAATATTATTCAACAGAATGTAATAGAATGTTTTGGAATAGAATGGAATGTTATTAAATGGAATGAAATGTTGTGGGAAAGAATGCAATGTTAATGAATGGTAAGGAATGTTACATAATAGAATGGACTAAAATGTTACATATCGGAAAGGACTGTTGTGGATTGGAATGTAATGTTGTGAAATGGAATGTAATGTTATGCAATAGAATGTAATAGAATATTTTGGAATGGAATGCAATGTTATTTAATGGAATGGAATGGAATAGAACTTTGGGGAATACAATGGAATATTAATGAATGGAGTGAATATTATGGGTTGAAATGCTATGGAAAGGAATGGAACTTTTTGTAATAGAATATAACAGAATGTTAAGAAATGGAGTGGAATGGAATGGAAGAGAACATTATGCAATAGAATGAAATTGAATGGAATGGAATGGAATGGAATGTTGTGGAAATGAATTGGATAGAATGTAAAAGATGTAATGGAATGTTGTTGAATAGAATAGAATGTTTTGGAATGGAATAAAATGTTATGCAATAGAAAGTAATGCAATGTTTTGGAAATGAATGGGAATGTTATTTAATGGAATGTGCATTTATGGAATGAAATGGAATATTGGGGAATAGAACAGAACGTTAACAAAAGGAATGGAATGTTATGGAATAGAATGGGATAGAATGTTATGGAATGGCATGGAATTTTATGCAATAGAATCTATTAGAACATTATGGGAACATTAAGGAATTGAGTGGAATGTTAAAGAACGGAAAGGCATGTTGCAAAATAGAACAGAATGTAAACGAATGAAATGGTATATTATGGAAAAATGTGGTAGAATGTTATGGAGTGTAATGGGATGTTATGCAACAGAAAGTAATAGAATGTTATGCAATGGAATGTTGTGGAATTGTATGGAATGTTATGGAATGGAATGTTATGCGATAGAATGTAATAGAAAGTTTGGAATGGAATGGAATGTTATGTAAACAAATAGAATGTTACAGCATGAAGTGGAACGTCGGGGAATAGAACCGAATTTTAACGAATGGATTGGAATGTTGTGGCATATCGGGATAGAATGTTATGGAATGGAATTGAATGTTGTGGAATTGAAAGGAATGTTATGGAATGGTGTGTAATGGAATGGAATGTTATGCAAGAGAATGTAATAGAATGTCTGGAAAGGAGTGGAATGTCATTTAATCGAATGGAATGTTATGGAATGGAGTGGAATGATGAGGAATAAAATGGAATTTTAATGAAAGGAATGGAATGCTTTGGAATGGAACAGGATAGAATGTGATGGAGTGGATCTAATGCTTTGGAATGGAATGGAGTGTTATGGAATGTAATAGAATGTTGAGGAATAGAATGGAATGCTGATGAATGGAATGGAATATTATGAAATAAATGGCATTGAATGTTATAGAATGTAAGGGAATGTTATGCAATGGAATGTATTAGGATATCAGGAATGGAATGGAATGCTTGGAAGATAATGGAATGGAATTTTATCCAAGTAAATGTAACAGAATGTTTGGATTGGAATGGAATAATATTTAATCTAATGGAATGTTATGGTATGAAGTGGTATGTTGGGGAATAGAACTGAACTTTATGGAATGGAAAGGAATGTTGTGGAATTTAATGGAATGTTTTGGAATGTAATTGTAAGTTATGCAATGGAATGTAATAAAATATTATGTATTGGAAAGGAATTTTATTGAATGGAAAGGAATGCTGGCAATAAAAACTAATAGAATGTTTTAGAATGGAATGGAATGTTATTGAATGGAATGGAATGATATGGAAATGAATATAATGTTATGGAGTGGAATGGAACTTTTGGGAATAGAATGGAATATTAATGAAAGGAATGGAATATTATGAAATAGAATGGGATAGAATGTTATGGAATGGAATGGAATGGTATGCAATAGAGTTTAATAGAATGTTATAAAATGAAATGGAATGTTATGAAATAGAAAGGAACATTATTCAATAGCATGTAACAGAATGTTATTTAATTGAATGGAATGAAATGTTGTGGGAAAGAATGCAATGTTAACAAATGGTATGGAATGTTATGCAATAGAATGGGCTGAAATGTTATGTAATGGAATGGCATGTTATGTAATTGAATGGAATGCTTTGGTATGAAGTGGAATGTTGGGGAAGAGAACCAAATCTTAATAAATGGAAAGGAATGTTACAGAAAAGAATGGGATATCATGTTATGGAATGGAATCGAATGTTATGGAATGAAATGGAATGCTGTGGAATTGAATGGAAAGTTTGGAATGTAATGGTATGTTATGCAATGGATTTTAATACAATATTATGGATTGGAAAGCTATGCTATTGAAAGGAATATAATGGTAGCAATATGAAGTAACGGAATGAAACGATAGTGGAATTGAATGTTATGGAAGAGAATATAATGTTATGGAATGAAATGGAGACGGGAATAGAATGGGATATTAGTGAATGGATTGGAATGTTATGGAATGAATGGATAGAATGTTATGGAATGGAATGTTATGCTATTGGATTTAATAGATTGTTATTGAATGTTATGGAATGGAATGGAATATTGTGGAATGGAATGAAATGTTATGAATAGAAAAGAATGTTATTCAATAGAATGTAATAGAATGTTTTGGAATATAATGGAATGTTATTAAATGGAATGGAATGTTTTGGAAAGGAATGGAATGTTATTTAATTTAATGGAATGGTATGGAATGGAGTGAAATGTTGTGGAATAAAATGGAAATTTAGGAATGGAACGGGATAGAATGTGATGGAATGGAATCAAATGTTATGGAATGGAATGAAATGTGGAATTGAATGGAATGTTGTGAATGGAATGGAATGTTTTGGAATGGAATGGAATATTGTGGAGTTGAATGGAATGGAATGTTAATGAATGGAATGGAATATTATGGAAAAAATGGTGTAGAATGTTATGGAATGTAAAGGAATGTTATGCAATAGAACGTATTAGTATATTATGGAATGGAACTGAATGTTTTGGAAGGTAATGGAATTTTATGGAATGGAATGTATGCAAGATAATGTTATAGAATGTTTAGAATGGAATGGAATATTATGTAATCAAATGAAATGTTATGATATGAAGTGGCGTGTAGGGGAATAGAACCGAAATTAAACGAATGGAATGTAATCCTATGGAATAGAATGGGATATGATGTTATGGAATGGAATGGAATGCTATGGAATTGAGCAGAAAGTTTGGAATATAATGGTATATTATGCAATGGATTGTAATAGAATATTATGGGTTGGAAAGGAATGTAATTGAAAGGAATGGAATGGTAGCAATGTAAAGTAATAGAATGTCTTGGATTGGAATGGAATGTTATTTAATGGAATGGAATGTTATGGAGTTGAATATTATGTCATGGAATGGAATGGAAATGTGGGGATAGAAATGAATATTAGCGAATGGATTGGAATTATATGGAATAGAATGGGATAGAAGTCATGAAATGGAATGTTATGCAATTGACTTTAATAGAATGTTATTGAATGTTATAGAATGGAATGGAATGCTGTGGAATGGAATAGAATATTATGGAATAGAAACCAGTATTATTCAATAGAGTGTAAAAGAATGTTTTGTAATAGAATGGAATGTTATTAAATGTAATGTAATGTAATGTTATGGAATGGAATGGAATGTTGTGGAATGGAATGGAATGGACTGCAATAGAATGAATTTGAATGTTTGGGAATGGAATGATATTTAATGGAAGGGTGTGTTATAGTATTGAATGGAATGTTAACGAATGGAATGGAATATTATGGAATTAAATGTGAAAGAATTTTATGGTTTGGAATCTAATGTTTTGCAATAGAATGTAA
>JAVSCE010000777.1:0-96291 GCA_032199065.1 Smutsia gigantea | reverse complement strand
CCTTTAGCCAGGAACACCTGGAATGAGCCATCCAGACTTCTGAGACCAGTGGTCTAGGCAGAGGGAACAGCATGTGCAAGGGCCCTGATGCCCTGAGGCCTGTGGGCCAAGATTCCCAGTGGGATGTGAAGGGGTCTAGCCTTGAGGCAGAGCAGGGGTTCTAGTCTGAGAGGAGCAGCACGGGTGAGCAGAATAAGGTGGCCTGACTTGGTTTTGACAGGATCCTCCAGGCTGCAGAAGGCTGGGACTGTGGCAGGAGCCACTGGAGCCTGGGCAGCCTGGACCTGGGAGGTGGATGGAGCAGGGAGTGGGGTCAGGGTCTTTGGACACAGAACCCACAGGACTGGACTGATGGTGAAAGGGATGCAGGAGACTCCTTATCCCAGGTGGCCTCATTCTCCAGTAAGCCTCTCCCGCCAGCTCACCTCTGGTCCTCACAACAGGCCCAAGGGCCTATTTGTTAAACAAATGAATGAAGCTGCTTAGAAGTGCTGGCTGACTACCTGACTCCCCTGTTCAGGGATGGAGGGGACCCAACCCACCATCCAAAGTTGCATCTGACACCCCCACCTTGTAAGTGGGAGACACTTCCGGTTGTGGGGGGGAACCATAGCTTCCATCAGCTCTCACAAAGGAGTCTGAAAACCGCAGGGGCTAGGAGCTCAAGGAACCAAAACCTTTCCTTCTTGCAATGGGGTGAAGCTGATAGGTTCCATCTGTCAGCAAAGCCCAGGCTTTTCTCTGAGTCTGTTTCCCTACCTATAAAGTGGGCCGAAAATCCGACCTATTTCACTGGGCGAGTCAATGAGATATTGGCCAGGAGATGACAGTTTGCTAATGGAACCAATCTTTTTCAAAACCAACCTTAATTACACAAATATTTGAATGTGTTCCCCTTGTGAAAGATTCAAACCACAGAAAGATACAGAGAATAATAACCAAAAGCGTCCTTCCTCCTCCCTGCTCATCTCTCCAGGGTGGATGCCGCCAACAGACAAGTGTGTGACTTCCAGTATTTCTAAAACAATATATATGCTTTTTCTTTAACATTTTTATGTTGAAATGTTTAAAAATGTATCCTAGCAGCTCAGTTACTGAGGCAAGCTCTGGGCCAGGCACAGCTGTGTCCCAGGAGGCTTCAGTTACCCATCAGGATGGCTGTCTGTGGCAGATACCACTCTCATTGCCACTAGACAAATGAGGAAAGGGGGGCTCTCTGTTCTTGCCCGTAGCTGCATGATACCCGCATGTGCATTACTTAGGGAAGCCATGTGATTTACGTTCTAAAGCAGGACCTGTTAGGAGTGAAGGGGATGCTGTTATAATTATATGGGGATGACAGGCTCTGTTCCAAGTAAGTACTTCTATGAATCAGGACTTCCTCAAGTGAGGGACCCCATCTCCAACTGGCTTATGCCAAAAAAAGAGAATTTACCAGCTCATTTACTGAGAAAGCCCGGGATCCTGCAAGGCTGGACACAGGGATCCTACAAGGACCCAGACTTCAAAACTCTCCCCCTGGGAGGGCATGTGAGGGAACTGTCCCTAGCCTCCAGGCTTAGAGTCTTCCCTGTGAGCCCGGCAGAGGGGTGGGAGCGATTCACAGCTGGAAAGGATGCGTAGCAATTATTCCAGCCTTCCCCTTTGGATGGCCACCTACGTGGTTTCCAGCTTCTCAATATTAAAAATACAGTAGTGATTTTGTCTCTTTGGTACTTGGTAGTCATCTGTGTTCTCTTTGAAGACTGAACTATGAAATAGAAATAAAATATAAAATTAAGGTTGGCTTCTTTATACAACTTTAAAGAATTAACCAAGTGAATAAAAACCACAAGCATGAGCATCAAACATGGAACATGGCATGCGGACAAATACTTACCTGGAATAAGATACCTACCAAAGGCATTTCTAGACCCAAGAGTGTGAGCATTTTCCCCGCCGGCAGGGCCTTCTGAGGTGCTGCCCTGTGCAAGGGAGTGAGGGCCTGATTCCTACCCGCACCAGCGCAGGCTGCTGGGCTCCCCTGGGCTGGCCGATAGGCAGTCCCAGGTGGTGCATCTGCTGATTTTGTACAGAGCTGAATATTGGCCAACGTGTGAGTTGCCTGTTGACACCCCTTGTCCATTTTCCTCCTGTGTCAATCTCACTGGGTTGCAGGGGCTCTTCTCATGTTCTGGATATCATTCCTTTGCTGTGTCTGTTGGGCTGTGGCTCCCAGGATGTCACTTGTCTTCACCTAGTTTTAGCCTGTCTTTGGTCTGTACTGGCATCTTAAGCTGAGCCTCAAAAGACCACTTGGATGAAAGAACGAGTCTGGTGGGAGAGCTGGAGCCCAGAGCAGGTGGGGCAAGGCTAGCCCTCCAGGAGGGAAGCCGGAGGAGGGAGAAGCAGACCCGTGCTGCAGTACCTTGGAGGCCAGGTGGTGGAAGGGCAGGACCCTGGTGACATGGGGACAGATGGTGGGATGTCCCCATCCTCACTCCTGGTCCTGGTCACTTCCCATGCTGGCCCTGTCCCCCTGGAACACCTTCCTTTTGAGACCTGAAAACAAACCTGACGCATTTCACAGAGCCTGGAGCTCAGGCAGGTGGAGTTACTCAGCCTAGGTGCCACAGCTGAGGGGTAGCTGGTGAGAACCCAGCTAGTCTGACTGGAGCCCTGCCTGCTCCCCCAGGGAGCTCCTGCCCTGCTTCCTCTATGGCAGCGCCCACTGAACTGCGCTCAGGCCAGGCCATCTGCTGCATCCCTGCTCTGACGACAGACTCTGCAGGCCTCATTGGGAGCACCTGGGCTCCCATCAGGGAGGTTCTCTGTTGCTCAGACAATGAAAATCTTTCAAGCCCTCCCTCCACTGGTCTCACTTGCAGTGGATGATCTTGAAAATGGAAGCCGTCAGACTTCTCAGACTCACCTTAACTTGTGTCCTCATCTGCATCCATGCCCAATGCTCTGTTCCCCAAGAACTGTCCATGCCCTTGGCTGAGGGCTTCAGCCCTGCTGGCCTCCTCAGAGTCACAGCTCCACCAGGTCTCTCCTGCATCATCAGCGCTGTGGTCCATCAGTGTGCTGCACATGAGCACACACACACAAGTGCATACATGGTACACAGATGTGCACGGGCATGTGTGCACATCACACGTGCATGCACAAACCACACACATTCACATGTGTGTGTTATTTTCATTCTCTCATTCTTCAACCCCACTTCCACTCTCACTTCTACCTTTCCTGTGCTCCCTGTACAGCTTTCTCCAGTCCCCGCACCAGGCTCTTCACGTAGCTTCTCCTGCCGCTCCAGGAGCTCCAGGCCACCAAATCCTGGACAACCACCCCCTACTCCCTCGGACATCTTGGCTTCCAGGAACCCTGTGCCTTTGATTTCCAAAGGCCTCTCCCCACCTGTTGCTCCCTCCTACTATATGCCAGGAACCCCAGTTCTGTCCCCACACCTTCTCTTTTCTGTCTCCCTAGTGTCATACTTTCTCACGTTGATCATGTTTATCACCAGCCAGGGCTTCTCCCCTACCCTCCAGTCGCAGTGGACACCCCAACATGGGCAGCAGGCATTTCCTGCTCCTCCCCATCCTTCCAGGTGTTCAGCTTAACCAGGGAGACATTTTAGACTGTTCTCTCCCTCTCACATCCACCCAGAGCCCCGCTGTTCCTCCCCAGTGCCCCTCACCGGACCTCCACGCTGCCCCTCAGCCCCACCACACCCCCTCAGGCCGGTTGGCCACTGGTGGGCCTCACCCTTTCCCCCTGAGGTTTGTTCCCAGTGACCAGGGGGAGCCTAAGAAAACCTGAGCCAGCCCTCGTCACCCCTGTGCTCAGAGTTCTCCAGCTGGCCTGCAGCCCCGGCCCGCCCTCCATCTCCAGGGCCTTGCTGACCATACCTCTGTCTCTGGGCACACAGGTGCCTCCCCCATTGGGACAAGCTCTCCAGGAGAGTGGGGATGTATGGGGCCCAAGTCAAACCCCACACAAGAGAAGGCTGTGCTGGGGAGCACTCCCTCCCTGAGGCGCAGCAGGGCCTGGGCAGGGCAGCCCCCACTTAGTCTCTGGGAACGGAGCTATCCTTGCCGCCGTCCAGCCACTCCCCCTGCCCAGCCTCCCTCACCCCCCAAGCCCCTCCTCCCACCCTGAGGGAGCCTGGCCACCTCATGCCCTGTCCATGTCATCCCCGAAGCAACCTTGGAGGGCAGCAACATGGCACGTGAAGCTGCTTTGGAGGGGCCCTTCCTACCCTGGCCCTCCCACCCGACAAAGCTCAGATCCTATCCCAGCCCCAGGGAAGTGTGGGCAGGGAAGGAGGCAGAACCTGAACGCTGCAGCCCCCACACATGACAGGCACAGGGGACAACATTCCCCAGCGGCAGACTCCGTAGCAGACAGGATGCCGGATCCAGAGCGTTACCGCAGAGGATGAGTCTAAAAGTGGCCTTGGGAGAAGAAAAGCTGCTGAGCATGAGGGCTGTCTGGTGCCATGGTGGAAAGTGTTACAATGTCAGCTGCCACTGAGGGAGAGGCCAAGGGCTGGGATTCGGGGGCAGGACAGTCACATAGGCCTTCAGGACTATCCACCTGTTATTTCCTAAATGATTACGGACTCCTAAGCATTCATTTTTGTATGCCTGAAATAATTCACTAACTAGCTGACTTCCAAACCCCCTATGCCTCAATTTCCAGGTCCTCAGGACAAACCCAAGCTCTTTGCCTGGGCCTTGAAGGCCCCTGTGTGTCCTGGGCCCTCCCCACTGACCTCCGCAGACTCCCTCTTGCACTGCCAGACTTGCTCCAGCTGTGCCCGGCCAGGAATGCCCTTCCCCGCCTGATCTTTCTGGCTAAGTCCATGGCTACAGGAAGCTTCAGGCAGTGGAGAAACGAGGTCAGGCCTGATTTTTAGAGAGGCCTTTTGGATCCCCCGTGGGGTGGGCAAGTTGAAGAGGGAGGCAAGGAGAGTGTGGAGAGGTAGAGAAAGACTTGCCCGTGGCCAGCTGCACACCCTGGCGCCTGCGGCCCTGCCCTCTCACTCCACTCCGTTGGCAGCCATGCAGTTGCCACAAGGTCTCAAGTCTAGCTCTTGAAGATAGAATGGGGACAAGTGAGCAGGGTGGCTCCCAAAGGCCAAATGACAACCCTAGGACCGCCGCCACTCACTTGGCCCCCATCATACTCAGAGACATCCGGGAGAGGCCTGGGGAGGGGAGGGGCCCGTGCTGAGGCTAGGCAGAGGCGGAGCCTGGACTCCAGCCCAGGGCTGCCTGCAGCCACCACCCACGGCCCAGGGCCTAGTTTCTGTGAATCTAGGGGCCCACGGCCCCCTTGAGGTCTGCAAGGTCACACTGCACTGAGGGTATCCGGTGGGGTCTCAGTACCACCTCTAGTGCGTGCATGTGAGGCACCCCAAATCTTGGACCCCTTTGGGGAGGCCAGGGTGGCTGGGGCGCAATCCCCCACAAATATCTGCCAGAAAGCAGGGAAGTACCTGTCTTCCTTCCTGGCTGCTGCGCACTTGGAGGCCACCTCCCTCTGAGCTCCGATTTCCTGCCCGATGGATTGAGGGTCGTAATTCCCATGCTATCAGTTGTGAAAACGAAGTGAAATCGAGTATGTTTAGTAGAGACTGGCACACAGCAGACGCTCATAAATAACTGCATCCCTTCATCCATTCCTTGGGGCCGTCAGCCTAGGGCAGGGACTCGCGAAGCCCCGCCCCGGCCTGGCAGACGCAGTCTGTTGGGCCCGAAGGGGTCACAGCTCTTACCCTTTGACCCCTCCATGCACACGCGTGAAAATAGTCCCGGAGCTCTTCCCCAAGGTCACTGCGGGTCAGTGCAAAGGGGTCTTGGAATAAGACTCGAGGGGAAGAGAAGCGTCAGGCTCGGTGTTGCCGAGACGCCTGCGCGCGTCTCTAGACTCTCCCTGAGCAGCGGCCCCGCAGTTGCGGCCCAGACCCCGCCGCCCACCGCCCGCCGCCCGCGGCCTGTAGCCGGTCTCCGCCCGCGGCTCGGGTTTCCGGAGCCCCGCCCCTCCCGTGCCGGTCCCGCCCCCGCGCGCCCTCAAGTTTCTCCCAACTTTTCCGCGGGTCCTTCTGGGCGCCCCGCCCGCCGGCCAGTGACGTAACAATGGTGCAGCGCGGGGGCCAATGGGCGGCGGCGGGGTCCGGCAGCGCGGGCCAATGGCGGCGGTGGACGGTCCCGCGGTCCAGCCGGGCCGGGGCCGCACTGCGCCGCCCGCCCGCTGCCCGCCCGCCCGCCACCCGCTCGACCGCCGCCGGCGGCCCGCCCGCCGCCAGCGCCGCCGCCCAGTGATCGGGCTGCGGCGGCTCAGAGTGCGGCTGCGGCGGGCGCGGGCGGCGGCGGCTCCCTCCTGTCTGGCCGTCTTGGGACCTTCGCCTGCGCGCCTGCCCGCGGGGGCGGGGACCCAGGCCCGCGGCCTCGCAGCCCCCCACGGTGAGTCCCTCTCGCTCGGCCTGCCCCGCACACAGACTCCTGGCCGCCGCCCCCTCTTGCCCCTTGGACACACGCACACGCAGGTGCAGCTCTCGCCGCGCCGGCCACCGGCCCGCAGGCACCTTGGCCTCGCCCCCACGATCCGCGGCCTCCGGGAGGAGATGGGGGGAAGCAGGCGGGCGTTCGTAGCGCGCAGCCCTGTCCTCGGTGGCCCAGCCCCCCATTCACGGAGCGGCGGCTGTGACTCGCTGCCCAGTGACGTGGGGCGGCCCAACTTTACGTAACCCGCCCGGTGCCCCACTCTGCACAGGGTACGCCTTGGGGCGCGGAGGCCCAGGCTTGGGGTTGCCCGGGTCATTGTGCCCACGCCCCAAAAGAGCAGTGTGGCTTTAGCCTCCCCCACCGTATCCATCCCTGTTAGTTAGTTACCGTGTGTGTGTGCACAAGGCCTGTCCGCACCCTAGGTCCCTTGTGACCAAGGACTTACCCTTAAGAGAAAGCAGTAATAAACATGGGCCAGAGCCAGGGGTCAGAGGGCAAGGCTCAGGTTGCTGCCGGGGGCTCCGAGGTCCGGGGCAGGGCTCAGGATGGTTCTTTGTGGGTTGGGGAGGCCCACCACGTCTGGAATGAGTCCAAAATGGGAGGCAAGAGACCTGGGTTCTGTGCTTGGTTCTACCTGACCTCCTGACTGACCTCGGACGAGCTTGTCTCTTGCTGGAAAATGGGATGACAGTACCTGCTACATCTATTAGTTGGGGAGATCAAGAGAGGTAGCAGACCTGGAGGGGAGCTGCAGACCGAAGTGTTGTGCACTCTGTCTCTAGGGTGATTTCATCCTCCTGCCTCCTGCCAGGAGCTAGGGTGCCACATCCAGCAAACACCATGTTTATGTAGAAGGTTAGAGCTCCTCCCCGCATACTCACGCTGCTGGGGCTCAGCCTGCATTCCTGCTCCCTCCTTCTTACAGATGAGGAAGCTGAGGCTCAGAGAAGGAAAGTGATACAACCACGATCGTGATCGCCTCGCCTTGTAGGAACCAGGTAGGTCTGAGTCTAGGGCTCTGCCCCTGCTGGGCCTGGGGGAAGGCCCGAGGGGCTCTTACTCCTGGTAGAGGTCAGAGGGACAGGGTGAAGTTTATGTGGGGTTGGGGACAGGGAGCTTGGGCTACAGAAAGGACTTGGCTCAGCTTGAGGTACGGGCTGCAGCTTTTCTACCCCCTTGCCTGGCCTTTTCTCTATTTGGGGGTGGATGCACCTGGCCCAAGTGGGACCAGGAACTCTAACAGCAGGTCCCTGGGCTGGAGGGTTGGGGATGGGGTTTCAGTGTGGCCTCGATGCGGTGGGTGAGGCTGTGAGGTCAAGGGCAGGGAGGGGCACTGTAGCAGAGGTGCCAGAGAACAGGGCAGTTTCAAGGAGGGAGATCAGGTGCAACTAGATCAAGGATGTGGGCGCTGGTTCTGGGCCTGAGAAAGAAGGGAGTTGCGACGGACGACCGGGACGGACGGTCTGTTGGGTGGGGCAGGATGAAGTGTGGACTGGAGTCCCTTCTCGGCCCAGCCCTTCACCACCACCCCCTCTGCCCCCAGGTGGACGGCCGCCAGGCCCATGTAGTGAGGCCGGGAGGCGCCCTGCCAGCATGCCGTGGGACGCACGGCGGCCAGGCGGCAGCGCAGACAGCGGCCCTGAGGGCGCAGGTGCGGCGCGTTCGCGGTTGCAGAAGCAATGCCGCAAGTCTTCGTTTGCCTTCTACCAGGCGGTGCGCGACCAGCTGCCTGTGTGGCTGCTAGAGGACATGCGCGCCAGTGAGGTCTTCCACTGGGACGAGCGCGGGCGCGCTGCTGCCTACTCGCCCTCTGAGGCGCTGCTCTACGCGCTCGTGCACGACCACCAGGCGTACGCGCACTACCTGCTGGCCACCTTCCCGCGGCGCGCACTCGCGGCGCCCAGCGCCGGGTTCCGGTGCTGCGCCGCGCCGGGGCCGCACGTGGCGCTGGCGGTGCGCTACAACCGAGTGGGCATCCTGCGCCACATCCTGCGCACCCTCTGCGACTTCCCGCCCGAGGAGCGCACGCGGGTGCTTGACCGGCGCGGCTGCAGTCGCGTGGAGGGCGGTGGCACATCGCTGCATGTGGCGTGTGAGCTGGTGCGCCCCGAGTGCCTCTTCCTGCTGCTTGGCCACGGCGCCTCCCCGGGCCTGCGCGACAGTGGTGGCCTCACACCGCTTGACCTGCTGCTGCGCCGGCTGGGCCACGACGCAGGGGCCGCCCCGGCCAACGGGGCACCCAGCGAGCCTCGCCAGCGCCACTTGCTGCTCCTTGATCTCCTGGCGCTGTACACACCCGCAGGTGCCACAGGCCCGGCCCGCCGAGAGCTGCTAGATGACCGGCTGCGCTGGCAGCGGCTGCTGGGCGAAGACAAGTTCCAGTGGCTGGCAGGCCTTGCGCCGCCCGCGCTCTTCACACGTGCCATGCAGGTGCTGGTCACCGCCATCTCGCCTGGTCGCTTCCCGGAGGCCTTAGACGAGCTGCCGCTGCCACCCTTCCTGCAGCCACTGGACCTCACGGGCAAGGGCTAGACCACGGGTCACCCTGGGCACTGGATTTTTGGAGAATACTATTTTTCAGAGCGTTGTACCCAGCACTTTACATACATTGATCTCTGTACAGCAGAATCTGCCTCGTCTGTTGCAAGCCCTGGGGCCTGGGCCAGGGTGGTCAGGTGGGCCCCAAGCTGCAGGTTTTCTGGTTCTCCCTGGGCTCAGCTCCCCACCTCCCTTCAGGGGGTGTGGAATGAGGGCTCATGTGACTCCTGAGAGCCAGACCCTGTTCCCCGCTCACTGCTGGGTCCCTGAGGAGGGTGAGGACCAGCCTCCACCTTGATCTTGAGCCAGCAGGAAGGTGTTCCAGAGAGACTGACGGCTGAGCTGAGCAGAAGGAACTGGGGGTGGGGGTGTGGACTGACTTGTCCAAGCAGGGAAAGGCCTGGAAAGTAAGGGTCCCCTGAGGTTCTAGGAGGTCCTCCGCACACTCAGCACATGGGGCCTTAGAAATTCCCCTGTGGGGCTTGGACTCCAACCAGAGGGCTGGAGGAGGGCAGGAAGACCTGCTGTGCTGGAGTGGGAGGCTTGACACAGGCTGGGCCTCTTGGCCCTCCCCCATCCCAATCAGCCACCCGCCCCTCCTCGGGTGTCACTGTGACCCTCTCACCTCCACCAGAGCTGGTTTACCCAGCCCCGACTTGTCCCCGTCACCCTTTGCTCTCCCCCTAGCATTAGTAGGCACCTAGTCCTGGGCCCTGCTGCTCCCACCTCTGCTGTGGGGTTACTGTCTCAGCTGGTTTCTGCAGGAAGGTTCCGAAGATGGAGACTTGTTAATGGATGCACCTTGATCCTTCCAGACAAAGGGACTCTGGCTGAAAAGCTGGGTCAATGCCCTGAGGAGCCTTGGGACCAGGGAAAATGGCCAGGCTGCCTTGCCCGGGAATTCTGCTGGGCCATGAAGTTCAACCCGTTCTGGCCTGGGCTGGAGGGCCACGTGTCCTGCCAGGAGCAGAGGACTAAAGGTCCACTGGATGGAGGTGACACGTGGCTGGGGGCGCCTGCTGCCCACCCTCACCCCAGCGTCCATGAAGGGAGCATGCCTGGGGGCCAGAGGGGCTGGGTGGTGGTGGAGTCCAGGGTGGCGAGCCATAGGAGGGAGGGAGTGGGAGGAGCTTAGGCAGCAGGAAGACCCTGCCTGAGAGGCCTGGTTCTGGCCTGCACCCGCCACCTGCTTTCAGGATGATCTTAGCCAAGCCCCTGCCCCGGGCTTCAGTGTCCTCATCTGTTTTCAGGGTGTTTGGGGCCATCTCCAAGCTCCCTACTCAGAAAAGCATGTGATCTGGAAAGTGTGGGTGGGTGCACAGCCCAGTGGGAGGAGGGGCGAGTGGAGGGGTGCACAGCCCAGTGGCTGATCCTAGGTTCCAACTTGGCACCCTGATTGCCCAGCAGCTTCTGCCCAGAGTCCTCAGGCAACCCTCGTGCCTCCCCAGCCCGTGTCCTCGGTGGGGTCTGCCCCCCTGGCCCAGGGCTTGGTCCCCCCTCACTTCCTTCCTAGACCTACAGCTGCCTCTTTGGTGACAACCTCCTCTGAGTGCCTTGGGCTGGGGCAGGTGATGCAGGGGCCCCGGCAGGCCCTGGGGGGGGCCCACAGAACCTACTATCAGGCAAGCAGGAAGCACTGCTTCTGCTTGTGGGGCAGGAATAGGCAGGAGGAACATGGGCACCACAGCTGGGGTGGAGCCAGGGTGGGCACAGGTTTAGGGGACAGTCTGGGCCCAAGTGGGTGATTTGGTTTGGGAACCAAACTGAAAGTGGCTCTGGGACTGGTCAGTGGCTGTGGGGACTGCTCCATCATTTGGGTGACTCAAGTCCATCTGGTGGCCCTCTTGGTCCCTGTGCCTTGGAGGACTGGGAGGGCAGGAGGGTGTCACTGGGCATTAGCTCCTGATGTCCTTGCTGCTGGGGACAGGGCTGGGTGGGGCCGGGGACTGAGGGCATTCACACTGCACAGAACTGCACAGAAGACGAGGACACTGAGGCCAGGCCAGCGTCACACAGCCCTGTGGCCCCAGGGTGGGGCCTCACTCCTGGCACAGCTCCCACCATGATTCACTGGGTACCCGACTTCGGTGAGAGCAGAGGGCCTGGAGAACTGGTGCAGGGAGATAAGCAGCCTTGGGTTATCTGGCACTGCTGCTGGCCAGAGGGATAGAGAGGGGGAAGGGCAGGCCCCAGTGTTGGTTTACTGGTCCCCTGGGCCCTATCACCAATGTGTCCTTGGCAATGAGCATGGAGCCCTAAGCAGGACTGGAGTTGGCCAGGCCCAGCCCAGGTGCCCTATAGCAGAGAGCGACTCAACTCTTGGCCTTTGGCAGGTGGCCTTGATGGACTCTCAGAGACAACTGCTGTGCCTGGAACAAGGTCCACTTTCCTCTGGGGCGAAGCATGCTGGTTGGTTGTTCAGGTCATTCATCCCACTAATCTTTCTAAGCAAACGTGGCTGCGGCCAGTACTGGCACTCCCATGCACACCCAGGGGCCTGGTGAACCCCAACCTGTTCGAGCTTAGGGTCCAGGGTCTCTGCACCCCAGACACCTGCTGGAGAGGACAGAGGTTGGGCCACTCCTTCCCAAGATGTGACCTTGTGCCTGGAAACTGAAAAGGACACGTGATAGCCATACTGTGGGGTGGCCTGGGGGAGGCAGCCCCGAGGGGCTGGGGAACAAGGCCCACTCTGCCCCTCCTTTGGCTGGGGTGCCGTGACCCCCTGCTGGCGCCTCACTGCACCTCCTGTGCATGCTGACTTCATCTGGACATCGCCTGATTTTCCTACTCTCCTTTCTTCACCAGTTTCTTCACCAACTTTACAGTACTGGGAGTAGTTTCCTAAGTTATCCCAAATCCCATTGAAGAGGAAGATGCTTCCTGGAAGGCAGGAAGGAGAGAAAATGAGCACCACTGGGAGGAAGCTGTGCAAGCTGAGCCTGTTTGAGGGGTGATGGGCAAGGAAGCCCGGCCCGCACCGACTGGCTTTGCCCCGCTACATTTTACAATTGAGGCATAACTGACATTTAATAAACATGCATATTAAGTGTAGTTTCAGGACTTCTGACAAAGGCTACACATTTGTAACCACCAGCCAAATCATCAAACGGTGAAGATAGAGATTTCTATCTTCAGTGATTTTGAAAAAGAATTTCTGCTTGTGGAATTCATGCTTAACGGTAGAAGGCCCAGACTGTGCACAGAACAACCCAAGACAGGGCCCGGCCGGTGCACTGCCCTGGAGACGTGACTGCCCTGCTCCCCCTCGGCATGTGGCTCCCCGGTAAGGGGGCCGACTCCCTGCCGTCCCCCCCGCCACTCAGCCAGCCACTGCCAGCATTTTGGTGTATTTTCTTCCTGTTTTTTCTATGTGTATTTTTTACATCAGATCGTTTACACAATTGCAGTTTTCAGCTTACTATAGAATAAGCATTTCCCTGTATTGTACATCACTTTGTAAATATGATTTTTAAGAAGTCTTTGGTGTTTATTCTGCAATGTGAGTCAGCAAGTGTTGATACTGTCAAGAGCCAGTATCAGAGAGGACTGTTTTTCAATGTGAATTTTATTTATTCTTGGAATAAATAATACATTTACATGGCTCAAAATTCAAAAGGTACAAAAAGGTGTATGTATTCTACAGGCAATCACTGCGACCAGCTGCTTGTATAGTGAACTTGTTTTTTGCTGCCTCTCGTGTGCCCCCTGGAATTATAAAATACTTGAACCCACAAAAAGTACAATAAACACATTTGCATTATTACTTCCTTTTCCCTTTTCTTTCTTTCCCTAGATATATAGTCTTCTACAAAATCACATGACCACAACCAAGACACGTAGCATTGGCACAATAAAACCATGCACCAGGCTGCCCAGCTCACTTCCTCCAGCAGTAAACCTTTACCTGCTGCCTATTGCTTCATCAGAGCGCTGTCCCCAAACGCCGGCTGTTTCAGCGTTTCACTATTCTGAACAAGGCTGCGCTGTTTTCCCCAAGGCAGGGCGTGTTCTTGAGGATAGGTGTGTGGAAGTGGAGTCTGTGGGCTGCTGACGGACGCACACCAGGGGCTCCCCTCTTTGCCACACCTGCTTCTGCCTGGCAGTGCCCCTTCACCTCCGGTCCATTCCATATGTCTCTCAGGGGTTCCGCCTACTGGGGTACAGATTTCTAAAGCATATATTCAACATCGTCACATTTGTGTAATTATTTCCCCTTTTAGTTTTATGTGGAGTTTTAGGTTTACAGCATTTTTACATTTTGAAGAAATAAAATCTATATGCTCATTTTCCTCTTTGATTTTTCCTTTCCATCTAGAAATCAGACACTACTTTCCTACCTAGTTTTGATTCTTTAATCCATTTCATATTTATTTTCTCTAAGTAACGACCCAGTGCCCACCCACGTTGTGACCTCACTCTCCTCCCCTGCACTGCCACCTTCCCAGCAACCCCCGGGGGTCTCCCTGGTCTGACTGCCATCACCCGCCCGTCTCTCACACCATGCTTCACTCACTGGCTCATCCGCGCTCGTCCGCTATCTTGGCGATTCTCACTTGTTTCTTCCTCTCAGGACAGTGAGGTGGCCTCAGATACCACTGGGAACCATGGAGCTTGGTTCCAATCTCCACACTCGCCATGTAACCTTCAGCCATCACTTACCCTCTCTGCGTCTCACTGGGGCTAACAGTATTGACTGCACGGGGCCCTGGTGATGACGAGACCCTAGCAGCATGTCTGGCACAGTTGAGGGGGTGTTTGTGGACACGAACACTATTTTTTGAATTCCTCCCAGCCTCTCCTCAACAAAATTCCAGGAGGGATTTTGACACATTAGTGAAGCCCATTCATCCCTTTGGAGAGGCCTGATGTCTGTGCACAACGTATTGGTCTTCTGTTAGGAAGGGCGGGCACATCTTCCTCGATGCAAGTTTTCTTCCATGTCTTCTGCAAACCTTGGCCATTTCTTGACATAAGTTTGGCATTTCTTGCTCAGGTTGTTTCCTGGTACATGACGAGTCCTGCTTCTGTTAGGAACGGTCTTTTTCTGCATGTTGGTTTCCAGCAGGGCACTTCTGGTGGTTTTGTTTCTTGGATGGAGACTTAGACCCAGGGGCTGAACCCTTCCAAAGCCTGCCCACAGTGGCCTGGCCTCGAGACAGCCCTGTGCTCTGCCTCACGTGAGGGTGTCCTACCCAGAGGCTACTGGGAGCTACTTCTACTTCCGCAGTGACCACTCCCCATGGACAAGCTGGGGAACGTCCACTGAAACACCAGCCAGGTCATGAAACCCCGTCTGATATGCTCTGGCAATGGGGCTGGGCTGGCAAGTGCCGGCAGTTCCTCTCCGCAAGGCAGGTGTACGTCAGCCCTCAAGCGTGCTGCAGAGCACACCTTCTCACAACTCAAACATCAGACTTAACCAGTTATGAAAAAGGCTAGTTTACTGCACTGTCTCAAAGCACAGCTAAGAATGAAAACCAGAAAGAAAACTGCAGAAAGCGCTGAAGCTAAAAGTAGTTTAAAAGTATCAAACTAGACTTGGGTTTAATTGCACTAACGTCCTGTGGGTTCAGGGGGGCTCTGCCATCAGAGAGCAGCTGGGCAAGGCCCCACATTCACAGAAGAGGAGCCGCAGCCATCCTGGGACAGCCTCTGCTCTCACCAAACTTTAAAAACTGATTCTGTAACAGTGAAGTGTGATGTAAGGCCTGGAACCAGCATCTTGTCCTCATTTAGGCCTGGAAAACCTCTGTCTCATGGCTGGCTGGGTCCTGTCAGAGAACATATTTTATTGTTCTTCACCGGTGCTGGGGGCTCTCGGACACACTGGCTTAGGAGGAAATAGGCATCCAGTATAGGCCCTGGGCCAGAGGCAGGCTTAAACCAGCAACGAGGCAGGACCCTGCTCTGGGCGGCCTGTGGAGGGAGGGGTGGTGGGCTCAGGGCGGGATGTGTGGCTGGGCGGCAGCCAGAAGAGTGGGCGGTGCAGGCAGACCCCTGGCACTGGTGCCTCAGGCGGCCAGAGGTGACACACAGCAGGCTCCAGCTTCAGCCTTCTGGGGCTCAGCCCGCTGCCCGCTGACAGTGCTGGGCTGCCACTCGGAGCCAGCCAGCAGGTCCCATGACTGCCCTGCCTGCTGAGGACATGCACAGGGGGTAGCCCGCACAGTGCAGGCTCAGGATAGACCATGGGGAGGAATGAAATGTCTTCCATTAGTTTCAGAAAATACACTTCTCTTCTAAATTTGTAAGATTTGATTTCAAATGAGGTATCTTATGTAGGTTTGTAATACAACAAACAGAAAAGGCAATAATTAGTAGATTCATCCTCTGAGGATGCTTCTGATTTTTATGTCCACCAGCAGTGTTAGCTAAGGATCGCTCTAAAGACATTTCTCAGGCAGCTAACGTGGCTAAGCTCCCCCAGGCCTGGCCACACCTTCCTGTGCCAGCCCCATCTTGGACACGGGTGCACATGTTATGTTCCATCTCATCCACTGGCCCTTATTGTTTCGGCTGAAGTGCGTTCTCCAGGAGGTGCCCTGCTGGGGGATGGGCAGGGACTGTGTGCTGTGGTGTCTGTGGTCACGTGCACGTGCATTCCCGCCCTGGCACAGCTCAGTGTCCACCTCTCAAACACAGCCGGGTTTCTCAATGAGGTGTCCAGCATGGACTGTGTGCTGGAACCTGTGTCCCTCAGGGAGGAGGTGGTGTGACCCTGTGATGGGGACGAAGCCACCACAGGACAGTCAATGGCTGCAGAGCGCTGACCTTCGGCTCCGCTTAGCCCTGGGCTACTAATGTGGCTGTCTGCAGGGCTCACGGGTGTGCCCTGTGCCCTACTCCACTGGTCCTGCCCACGGGAGGCTCCCGGCTGTCATCCCCCTGAGGGGACTGGAGTGGTCAGTGCTCAGAGCACAGCTGCAGCGCCTGAGGACCTGCAGTGCGTGCAGCTGGCAGCAGCCACTGCCCACCACGAGATGACCTCTGCCAGAGGTCAGAGGCGCTGCTGTTATAGCAATGGCTCAGTGTCCCTCAGCCTAGGCTGCGGGTGCTGGAATGAGATGAAAGCAAACATGGATGAAAGTGAGTGTGGGTGTCCAACCTGGCCAGATGTGTCTGAAAAAGATCTGATGAGGTGCATCCAAGAGTGAGGGACCTGGAAACCGACTGTGTCTGGCATACATCTTAGCCTTCCCCCTCCAGAGCGGCTTTGCCGGGAGCCCCTTCAGATGACCTCCCACTCGTCCTCCAGGTCCTCAGGGTGCGGGATGGGGGTGTGTCTGCTCTGGGCACCGTGTGAGTGGCTGAAAGTCCTGGTCAGCCGCTGGAGGAGGTAGCCGGGGGGGCCCACTGCCCACAGTTCATCTGACGAGGTCACTGCAGGGACAGATCCAGCCACACACTCGTCAATCACCCAGCCAGGGGCGGGGCCCACATGCAGTTAGGAGCCTAGGTCCTCGTCCCGACGGGGCACTTTCTGGGGGTGGGCCCTGGACATGCCACCCCCAATCTGTGCCTCCATTTCCCCAGCTTTAAAGCGGGCGGCCCAGTGCCCTGCCCTCTTCCTGGAAGACTCTGGTTGAGCCCAGGTGCTGGGAACCCTCCCTCAGGTGTGACCCTGGGATGGGCTCCTGTGGGGAACAGCCTCATGGGAAAGCCTGCTGGCCTCCCTGGGAGTCCAGGGCAAACTGTGCAGCCTTAGGCCCCAGCACCTGCCTGTGAAGCACGTCACATTTCCGGGGACTTTCTTCCAGTAGTCTCCGGCCGGGTGCTTGTCGGTGATGCCATACCGTCGGGCAAGGTCACCATTGGGGCAGCGGGCCCACACGGTCCTGGTGCTCAGAGCCAGCTGGCAGGCCTGCAGCCCTGCAGGCAAACAGGGCACCTGTCTGTCCTCAGAACCTGGCTGCGGGCAGAACAGACTACCCCTTCCCGTGAGCCTGCTCTCCCCTGACCCTGCGCCTCTTCCCCAGGGCACCTGGTTTAACAGTGCCCAGCGCTGCACTTGCAGGGGGAGCCCAGGGTAAGGACGTAAGGGCTCAGCATTCTGGGAATGGTCATCCCACAGAGACCCCCGAGGCCGAGGGGCCGGCTGGCGGTCTACGGTGCCGGCTCCCTCAGATGACGACTGCTAGTTCAGACGTGTGATTGGCACCTGCCTCAGGAGAACAGCAGAAACAAAACAAAGCCCACCGTGGGAAATTGTGGCGGCCGTGTAGGGGGCAGGCTGCACACAGCGCCCTGTGATCACAGCGCGGGGTCGGCCCACATGAGGGCACAGCTGCCAAGTGCTTGGCCACCTCTACCTGGCACGTGCTCCCAGTCAGTCCCCACGGGCATCTCCTCGGTGATGCCGGCTCGGACGTGCACATTCCACCGGCTGTCGAGCGCCCACAGCATCTGGTCATCGGGGCTGGCGCAGACGCTCACCAATGTGACCCCGGCGGGCTGGAAGCAAGAAGGAGGTGGGGGGCATGTTATTTTTGGAGAGCAAGGACAGAAGGTTCAGAGACCTGAAGTCAGCATGCGTAGCAGCCCTGGCCAGCCGGACGCAGGAGCCAGCAGGCATTGAGGGCCTGGTGGTGAGCAGAGGGGATGAACCGGGTCCAGCAGCAGGTCCTTGGGTCCCCTCTGAGGGCAGTCATCCACGCACCGCCAGGCAGACCCACACTGAGGGGCCGCCCACCAAACAAGAGCCCACGTGCCCTGAGGGGCTGCGAGGTGGAGATGGGCCAAGTGCTGAGAAGAAGGGGGCACCGTGAGAGGCGCCCAGGGCTCCCGGGCAGGGAGGCGGTGGCTGGGAAGGACCGTGCCAGCAGCCCGTGCCCACGTCCCGCCCGGTGGTGGGTGCTGTGGGAGGGTTGGGCCTCTGTGGGTCGTCGCACGCACAGACGCAGGCATATTGTGCTCGAAGAGAAAGCAGCGTGAACGGTGAGGGGGTGAGTGTGAAGTGTTTATGGAGCTTTTATTGAAATAGGCCTGCAAGTTTTCTGTTGGTCCAAAGGTTTTCCAAAATAAAGTTTAATTTTAAAAATTACAAAAATGAAAACCACAAAAAGTGCTGTTGGGGTTGTGAGTGCCACACCAGGGTCACGGCGGGGAGCACGGGGCGTGGGGACTGGCCCCTGGGGTGCCGTCAGGGGCGGGCACCGGGTGCGCTGGGTGCTGCCTGCTGGGCCTCCCACCATGTCCACAGCGGTCCTCTTGGGCTCCACTCCCCTTACCACCTGGCCAGGATAAGGGCAAGACCGGCCGTGCAGGGCTGCCATGAGCAGCTCCAGAAACCGGCACCGGCAGGTAAGGAGGCCGGCAACGCTGCCCAGCCTAAGGTGGGAGGGTGCCCTTCTCCCTGGTCCTGTGAGAGGCACACTAGACCCTGGCTTCCAGAGCTGGGCACAGGCCTGGCCCTCAGTGGCCTCAGGACCAAGTCAGCTACTGAGAATGAGGGCCCCACTTAACCCCTGCTGTCTCCAGTGATGTCCGTGCCCTCTTGTGAGCCTCTCCTGGTATCCATCTGGAGATGCCCACCTGGCCTGGCCCAAGCCCACCCCAGCGCCCTGACACCCAGTGGGAGGACTCCTTCTGTCTCTCCCTTTGGGCAGGTGATGTCCCTGGCTGAGTTGGTTTTCCACCCCTGTGGGGGGCTAACAGTGGCTGTCCCGGCCTTGTGAGAACCAATCAAGTGTGGAAACCTGGGCCAGAGCCAGCCTCCCGGGGGCGGACGCTGTGGCGCTCAGCCCACCTACTCCTCAGCCAGCCTTGCCCACACTCGACAGTTTCTGGTTTACCATCCATGTCGAATAGGATGAGAGGCAGCCCCTTCAATGTCTTGTTTGCTGTCCACTGACCAGCTTCACTTTGCCCCTGGGGTGCCCACCCCCCGGCCAGACAAGGCCTTGATGTCTGTGAGGGCAGCACTGTCTTAGAGGGGATCAAGCCTCGGGTCACTGGCGGTACTGGAAAAGTGACCAAAACTTTAAGGTCTGGCTGTCCACCCCCAACTGACCAGCGACCAACAAATGCTGTTTGTTCTTCTGGACCCACAGTCGTCCCGCCTGTTCCCAGGCCCTGCCTTCTTGGTCTGCCTCGACTGGCCCCAGGTCTGTCACTTAGCCGCTACTGCTCTCTACCATCTCCTCTTCCTGGCCTCCAAGCTCTCGGATCAGCTGCCTCCTGGACACCCTCACTCGGGCCAGAACTATTTGTTTGACAGACACTGTGCACCTCCAACATGCCAGGCCCTATGCTTGGCTGGGAAAAACTCAACTGCAAACAAACCACACGTCGACCTTCGGGAACTTGCGTTCTCCTGGGAGGGTCAGGTGAGGCGCAGACACACCAGCCACATTGGTTAACAGGAGAGGGGCAGGTGCAGAGCCTTGAGGCTGGGCAGGTTGGGGAGCAGCAAGGAGGCAGGCTGGCCGGAGCCCAGTGAGAGAGTGATCAGGGAGGCCAGAGGGCTATGGGACCATGACAGTATGTCAGGCTTAGGGAAGAAGTGGGATTTTGTGCTGAGTGAGGTGGGAAGCCTCTAGACGGTTCTGAACAGAAGTGTCATAACAGACACAGGCAGCCGTGAGGACAGGCCTCAGGGAGGCCTGGACAGAGCAAAGGCCCCATCCTGGAAGCTGGTATGATAACTCAGGTGAAGACAGCTTGGCCCAGAGCGGTGCTGGAGGACCTGAAAGGTGCTTGAAGGTGAGCCCAGGGATCTGTGGAAAGAACAGCAGAGTCACGGGGCAGGGATGCCCTGCTGGATCCTGGTTCCTTCAGGGCAGGCGCTCAGGACACTTTGGTTGACAAATGCAAACATGAGCACAAGGAGTGGGGGGAGCCAGAGAGCACAGAGGCCGCGACTGACGTGAGCTCGTGTTCTTTTCCAGAGGAAGAAACAAATGCTTGCCCAGTGGGTGGGGCAGGGGGTTACAGTGCTGTCGGCCCTCTCAGTTGAGGGGTCTGATCTGCCTGCTGGCTGTGCCTGCCGGGGGCTCATGCTGTGGGAGGGCATGACACAAAGCCTGCAGGGGTAGGCCAGGCCAGGCAGGGCTGCACCTATGCGGGCATTATTTTTCATTAGGTCAGAAATAGTGAAAATCATTGGAACTAAAGGCAATGACCTCATCATCTTCCTCTGGAGATGGTTGGTACAGGCCCCAGGGTAATTCCCTGTGGGCAACAGCATGGGGTCCTGGGAGCAGGGAATCCTGCTCTGCCTGTTCACTTAAAGTAAGCAGTAACAGGCTCCATCTGGTTAACCCTGGCAACGCCACACTCTGGCCTGTTCCCTTGCTTGACTCATGAGCAGCCTCACTGGGTCTCTGCTATATTTACTTTATGAACTTAGATTTTTTTGGTAACTGTCACCACTGGATTTGTTCTTTTGTTTGCTTTACTTTTTGAAATGCACTGATAAGGATATGTGCCTCCACTGGAATAGACTACATTCTTCTCAGGCCGTCCTCTGAAAGCAAAGGAGAAGGAACAAGCCCAGGGCCCTCTGGTTTACCAGCACCCCTGTGCAGGAGGGACTCTCCCACCCTTCCCTCCACCCACCTGCCCACTCATGCCTCCATCACCCACCTATCCACCTACCCAAAATTTACTTCAACATCTATAAGGCCAGGCACTATGCCAGGTGCTAGGGGTCAATTTTTGAGACTCTTGGACTTTAAAATCTGATGAGAGACATATCGCTAACCCAACTGTCACACTAAGAAATATGAGACTGAAACAGGAGAGAGCTACGAAGGTGAAGAACGAGGTGCTCTGAGAGCTGGGAGCTGGGCCAGTTTGGGGCAGGCTGCCCTGAGCCAGGAGCCCGGAGAGGAGGGCAGAGAAGAGCATGCCGGCAGAGTGAGAGCACAGGCAGAGGAGAGGTGGCGGGGCACGAGGGGCTGGCACCGGGCAGGGGCGGGCATGGGGAGGGCTGGGCAAGGGTGAGTTGTGGCAGGCCTGCCTGGCACCAGGGCTGAGCCTTAAGGTGTTTAGAGAGAGAGGTTTGGAAAGGGACCTGAGGGCAGATGGTAAGAGGCATGAAGCAGCATACAAGAGGCTTCCCAGCTGAACTGAGAACTCAGTGGCAGTCAGATGGGCAGCCTGTCCTGACCTCTGGGAGGAGAGGGGTTTGTTGGACACAGTATGGAAAAGACAGGCACCTGCCCAGGGTGATAGGGCAGCAAAGGGTTCCCCTAGTGCCACCCACCCCAAGAACTCCTGAACACGGCCCGGAAACACTGCTTCACAAATATCAACTGGAACAAATCCCAGAGGCAAAGAAGGGCCAAGACCCACGAGGTGGCGTCCGGAGGACCCCACACTCACAGGCCGTTTCCAGACTAGGAGACTTGTCCTTGCTGAACCCAGAGGGAAGGTGAGTAAGACCAGGTCCAGTGGTTCTTGAACCTTTTAAGTCCCCAGGACTCAGGTGGGAGATGTGTTAAAATGGCACATTCTGGGCCCAGGGCCAGCCCTTCCACACCAGACTTTGGGGGTGGGGCCCAGAAATGACCTTTAAAACAAGCATCCCAGGTGATTCTGATTCAGGCAGTCTGGGGGCCACCTTCTGAGCAACGCCCTACACTCCTGTCAAAAAATAAGCAAGGAAAGGCCACCCAAAGCAGCCTACAGATTTCCATGCAATCTCTGTCAAAGTCCTAGCTGGTCTTTTTGCAGAAATGGGAAAGCTGATCCTAAAATTCATACGGAGTTGCAAGGGACCCTGAATAGCCAGAACAATATTGAAAAAGAACAAATTTAGGAGACTCAAAACTCTCTACTTCAAAACTATTTTTAAGTATAATAATCAAATAGTGTGGTACTGGCATAAGGACAGACATAAAAAATAGTGGAATAGAACTGAGAGTTCAGAAATAAATCCATACAGCCAAGTGATTTTTTTAATGCTAATTTTTTAAAATTAAGGTATTATTGATATACACTCTTATGAAGGTTTCACATGAAAAAACAATGTGGTGACTACATTTACCCATATTATCAAGTCCCCACCCATACCCCAATGCAGTCACTATCCATCAGTGTAGTAAGATGACACAGATTCACTATTTGCTTCTCTGTGCTACACTGTTTTCCCCGTGATCCCCCACACCATGTGTGCCAATCATAATACCCCTCAATCCCCTTCTCCCACCCTCCCCACCTGCCCTCCCACACCCCTCCCCTTTGGTAACCACTAGTTCCTTCTTGGAGTCTGTGAGTCTGCTGCTGTTTTGTTCCTTCAGTTTTGCTTCGTTGTTATACTCCACAAATGAGGGAAATCATTTGTACAGCCAAGTGATTTCTGACAAGGCTGCCAAGCTCTCCATGAGAAATGAACAGCCTTATCAACAAATGATGCTGGGACACCTGGAATTCCACATGCAAGCAAAGGAGGCTGGACCCTTACCTCACACCATATACAAAATTAACTTGAAACAGACCAAAATTAAACATAAGAACTAAATCTGGCAATCATTTCTTGGATATGATACTAAAGGCACAAGCAATGGAAGAGGAAAGATAAATTGGACTTCATTAGAATTGAAAATTTTTGTATCAAAGGACACTATATAAAGAAAAAGGAAAGACAACCCAGAGACTGGGAAAGTATTTGCAAATCACGTATCTGATAAGGGTCTAGTATCCAGAATAAATAAAAACCCCCAAAACAAAATGACAAACAACCCAAATAAAAAATGGGTGGAGGACCTGGACAGATATTTCTCCAAAGACAACATATGAATAGACAACAAGCATATGAAAAGATGTCAATATCAACAGTTACGAGGGAAACACACCTCAAAACGCAATGAGACACCACTTTACGTGCACTAGGATGACTAAAAAAAAAGAAAATGGAAAATAACAACTAATTGGAGAATAAAAACTGTCATGTATTACTGATGGGAATGTAAAATGGTGTAGCCACTGGGGAAAACAATTTGGCACAAACTATTAAACAGTTTGGCACAGAAGGTTAAACACAATTACCATAACACCTAGAAACCCCCTCCTAGATAGATACTAAAATAATTGGAACAGATGTTCAAACAAAAACTATACGAAAATTCACATCAATGCTCTTCACAATAACAAAAAGGTGGAAACAACCCAACTGTTCAACAAAGAAGAGATAAACAAGCTGTGGTCCATCCACACGATGGAGTATCATTTAGCCATAAAAAGGAACGAAGCACTGAAACTGAGATGCGGATGAAGAGAGCTAACACAGAAGGCCACCTACTGTATGATCCCATCTGTTTAGACTGTCCAGGGGAGGAAACGCATTCCAAGGGAAGGCAGAGGACTAGATGCCAGGGGCTGGGGAGGCAGGAATGGAGAGTGACTGCTGCTGGGTACGGTGTTTTCTGACACCTGATGCAAATATTCTGGAACTAGATAATGGTGAAGGCTACAGTGACACGACACTGTCAGTATACTAAATGCCACTAATGGCACATTTTATGCTATGTGTATCTCACCATCATGTTTTTTTAAAAGAAAAAGTTGGCAAGCCTGACAGTGTACTACTGGTTGCAAGATGTTATCTTTGGGAGAAACTGGGTGAAGATCTCTAGTACCTCACAAACGCATGTGAACTTGCAATTATCTCAATTAGGGAACTGAGATAATAGCAGATTATTTCAAAAAAGAAAAAAAGTAGGCATCCCCAAATTTTGGCTTATTCATATTCAAAACATCAGAAAAATGAAAAGATAAGAATGAGAGTTGCAACTGTAAAATGGAGTTAATAAGGAGTTTAAGATTTAAAAATTAGTTGGAAATGCTAAAAAATTATGTCATAGTCTTGGTGTGCTTCCAAAGACTGTGAAGGGGTGTGTGCGCATGTGTGTGTGAACACACACACTCCTGCTTATTTATTTATGTATTTTTGGTTGATAGTTTTTTATTCCTGCTTATTTTTTTTTTTGGTATCAATATACAATCACAAGAGCAACACTGTGGTTACCAGATTCCCCCCATTATCAAGTCCCCACCCCACCCCATTACAGTCACTGTTCATCAGCATAGTAACATGCTATAGAGTCACTACTTGTCTTCTGTATGTTATACTGCCTTCCCCGTGCCCCCACCACTACGTTATGTGCTAATGGTAATGCCCCTTATTTCCCTTTTCCCTGCCTTCCCACCCACCCTCCCCAGGCCCTTTCTCTTTGGCAACTGTTAGTCCAATTCTTGGGTTCTGTGAGTCTGTTGCAGTTTTGTTCCTTCAGTTTTTGCTTTGTTCTTATACTCCACATATGAGTGAAATCATCTGATACTTGTCTTTCTCCGCCTGGCTTATTTCACTGAGCATAATACCCTCTAGCTCCATCCATGTTGTTGCAAATGGTAGGATTTGTTTTCTTCTTATGGCTGAATAGTATTCCATTGTGTATATGTACCACACCTTCTTTATCCATTCATCTACTGATGGACAATTAGGTTGCTTCCATTTCTTGGCTATTGTAAATAGTACTGTGATAAACATAGGGGTGCATATGTCTTTTTCAAACTGGGCTGCTGCATTCTTAGGGTAAATTCCTAGGAGTGGAATTCCTGGGTCAAATGGTATTTCTATTTTGAGGTTTTTGAGGAACCTCCATACTGCTTTCCACATGGTTGAACTAGTTTACATCCCCACTGGCCAGTGCAGGAGGGTTCCCCTTTCTCCGCATCCTTGCCAGCATTTGTTATTCCTAGTCTCTTCTATGTTGGCCATCCTAACTGGTGTGACATGATATCTCATTGTGGTTTTACTTTGCATTTCCCTGATAATTAGTGATGTGGAGCATCTTTTCATGTGCCTGTTGGCCATCTGAATTTCTTCTTTGGAGAAGTGTCTGTTCATATCCTCTGCCCATTTTTAAATAGGGTTATTTGCTTTTTGGGTGTTGAGGCATGTGAGTTCTTTATATATTTTGGATGTTAACCCCTTGTCAGATATGTCATTTACAAATATATTCTCCCATACTGTAGGATGCCTTTTTGTTCTACTGATGGTGTCCTTTGCTGTGCAGACGCTTTTTAGTTTGATATAGTCCCACTTGTTCATTTTTGCTTTTGTTTCCCTTGCCCAAGGAGATGTGTTCAGGGAAAAGTTGCTCATGTTTATATTTAAGAGATTTTTGCCAATATTTTCTTCTAAGAGTTTTATGGTTTCATGACTTACATTCAGGTCTTTGATCCATTTTAAGTTTACTTTTGTGTATGGGTTTAGACAGTAATCCAGTTTCATTCTCTTGCATGTAGCTGTTCAGCTTTGCCAACACCAACTGCTGAAGAGGCTGTCATTTCCCCATTGCATGTCCATAGCTCCTTTATCATATATTAATTGACCATATATGCTTGGGTTTATATCTGGGCTCTCTATTCTGTTTCATTGGTCTATGGTTCTGTTCTTGTGCCAGTACCAAACTGTCTTGATTACTGTGGCTTTGTAGTAGAGCTTGAAGTTGGGGATCATAATCCCCCTGCTTTATTCTTCCTTCTCAGGATTGCTTTGGCTATTTGGGTTTTTTGTGGTTCAATATAAATTTTAGAACTATTTGCTCTAGTTCATTGAAGAATGCTGTTGGTATTTTGATAGGGATTGCATTGAATCTGTAGATTGCAGGATGGCCATTTTGACAATATTAATTCTTCCTATCCATGAGCACAGGATGTGTTTCCATTTATTAATATCTTCTTTAAGTTCTCTCATAAATGTCTTGTGGTTTTCAGAGTATAGGTCTTTCACTTCCTTGGTTAGGTTTATTCCTAGGTATTTTATTCTTTTGGATACAATTGTGAAGGGAACTGTTTTCCTGATTTCTCTTTCTGCTAGTTCATCGTTACTGTATAGGAAGGAATACAACAGATTTCTGTGTATTAATTTTGTATCCTGCAACTTTGCTGATTCAGATATTAGATCTAGTAGTTTTGGAGTGGATTCTTTAGGGTTTTTTATGTACAATATCATGTCATCTGCAAACAGGAACAGTCTAACTTCTTCCTTGCCAATCTGGATGCCTTTTATTTCTTTGTGCTGTCTGACTGCCGTTGCTAGGACCTCCAGAACTATGTTGAGTAAAAGTGGGGAGAGTGGGCATCCTTGTCTTGTTACCGATCTTAAAGGAAGTTTTCAGCCTCTCAGTGTTAAGTATAATGTTGGCTGTGGGTTTCTCATGTATTGCCTTTACTATGTTGAGGCACTTGCCCTCTGTACCCATTTTGTTGAGAGTTTTTATCATGAATGGATGTTAAATTTTATCGAATGCTTTTTCGGCCTCTATGGAGATGATCATGTGTTTTTTTCCTTCTTTTTGTTGATGTGGTGGATGAAGTTGATAGATTTTCGAATGTTGTACCATCCTTGCATCCCTGGGATGAATCCCACTTGATCATGGTGTATGATCCTCTTGCTGTATTTTTGAATTCGGTTTGCTAATATTTTGTTGAGTATTTTTGCATCTATGTTCATCAGGGATATTGGCCTGTAATTTTCTTTTTTTGTGGTATCTTTGCCTGGTTTTGGTATTAGAGTGATGCTGGCTTCATAGAATGAGTTTGGAAGTATTCCCTCTTCTTCTACTTTTTGGAAAACTTTAAGGAGGATGGGTATTAGGTCTTCACTAAATGTTTGATACACTCCTGCTTATTTTTAAGTGTCCTTTAAAGATGAGTGACAGGGAGGGTGACAGAGAGGGACTAGAAATATGACAGCTGTTTCCCGGAATTGAGACAAGCTTGTTTTTGAGTTACGTATGATACTTAACTTCGACTCCAATTTCATCACGCAGTACATTCTGTCAAGGATTTGGAGCAGAGCTGCTATACTAGTTGTGCAGGACCACACACTCGGGGAGCGACATACAGTGGAAGGACTGTGGCGCATGGCACCACACCTCTGTTTGTGGAAGCTGTAGCTTCAAATGTGTGCAACCCCAAAGTCATCTGCCACTCACCAGCACTGTCACTGGAGTTGGCTTTCTGCCCGATATCACAGCCTGCAGGCCCCACGACGGAGGGGCTGTGCCTGCCTGGTCCAGAGCCTCGTGTGGCACCTCCTACACAGTGGGCTCTTTGCCAAGTACAACCAATGTGTAAAGGCTGAGTGAAAGGACTCAGACCCTCAGGGTGGACTGCCAGGCTGCTTCAGGGGTCTCCTAATGGGCCCTTCCTCCACCCCCCACCTCCCACAAACTACTCTGCCGGGGGCTGCAGAATGACTCTACTGCTTGCAGGGTCACCCACCCCTGTAGAATTCACTAGCTGGCAACGCCCCCTTTCTGGCCTCACAGTTGGCCACATCACACAGAACTGGGCTGGGGCTCTAAGCAAATGGGGCTTCTCACCACACCTTCCCAACTTTGTAAGTCTGCCTTAACGTAAAACCCTCTCTACTCACAAACTGCTTGCTTCATCAGCCTTCTGAAGGCGTGATCTACCTGCCTAAGGGGCCCCTCCAGGCTCATTTCACTGGGCCTTGGTCAGTGCCCCACACCTCAGCCCCCTTTAGCCTCTGCTCAAGATATGTCCATGTAATTGGTACCCCAGGGGACAGGAAGGCCCAGGTAACCCCAAATAATAATTAGGAGAGGGAGGCCATTATAGGTAACTCCAGGCTCAAAAGGAACTGTGCCTCTAACAAAAACTGGCTTTGTAGAAAGTTTCAATGGCTCACCAAAACCATTCTGGGCTGAAAGGCACCCGGGAGACCAGCTAAGACCCACTCCCTCATATGCTGGGTGAGCAAGCTGACAACACAGATGATGAGGTGGGGGAGCTGCCCACGGCACAGCAAAGTCCAGAACCCAGCTTAGGCCAACTTGTCCAAACTTGCAGCAGCCTTTACCCTAAATAGTACATATGTGCAACCAAACACACACACAAACACACACAAACACTTAAGAAAAGTTGACAAGGATGAAAGATGGCAGTGTGAGAGGTGAGAATTCCTCCCAAAACCACATATAATGTGAAAATATAGTTAATACAACTAGCCCTAAAACAGCAACAGGAAAGAAGGCTACATGAGACTGCATACAGACGACACGAACAGAGCAGACCTCACAAAACAGGGTAACATATACGAAAGCCCTGATCCGGTGGGATGAGAGCACTTCCCCCACCCCAGCTGACTGGTGGGAGGAAGAGAAATGGAGCACGGAGGGGGTGGAAGACTACAACAGCTGAACACCCAGCCCTGGAGGTCTGCTTTGGACCACAGACCTACACTGTGTGGTGCTCTGGAGGTTGCTGGGGTTGGGGAGCTGGGACAGGTGGAGTGCTTCAAAGATTGAGATTCCGGCCGTTTGTGGAGAACAGGGATCCACATCCGGCCGCTCTGGGTCAAAGGAAAGGCAGGCAGTCTGAGAGGCTTCCTAGCAGCGAGAGGGCTGCTGAAAGGGTGGGTTTTGCACAGAGCTTCCTACGGGGGAGAAGGGATAAGTGGACAAGGTTGTCTGGATGCATTCTGCCCAGCGGATTGGTAATTTTGAGAAGCTTCAGATGCCCCATCCCCCTCGCTGCCGACTCAGCTCTGAGGCCCCCCACTGTAACAGGCAGCCTGGTGTGCCTTCCTCCTGGCCTGCGGCACCTGCTTGCAAACTGGCAGTCACTGCACTGGCATCAGGGCAGCTGGAGTCCCAGCCTACAACAGATAGACACCAAGCACGGAGGCTTACACCTGTGTCTTGGCCCACTGGCTCTGATACTGGAGACAGGCACTGCAGGTGGGAATCAGGAAACAGCTCTTTCCTATACCCAGGCACCAGCACCACTCCCCTATGACTCCAACCTCACTCTAGGGGCTGAGCAGCTCCAGAGACTAGAGCTTCTGAGCACTAGAGGACACCACACTGAAATATGAAACATGAAAGGAAGCTGGTACAGACCAAAATCTCACAAACCCCAGAAAAAGGACCAAATGAAACTGAATCCACCAAATTTCCTGAAAGAGAGTTTAAAATAAAAATCATAAACATGGTCATGGATGTACAGAAAAGTATTGAAGAACTCAGGAATGAATTTAAGATGGAAATTCAATCATTAAGAAATTCCATACCTGAAATGAAACATACACTGGAGGGATTTTAAAGCAGATTAGATGTAGTAGAAGAGACAGTAAAAGGGATAGAAATTAGAGAGGAGGACTACAAAGAACCTGAGGCACAGAGAGAAAAAAGATCTCTAGGAATGAAAAAATATTGAGAGAACTCTGTGACCAATCCAAATGGAACAATATCTGCATTATAGGGGTACCAGAAGAAGAAGAGTGAGAAAAAGGGATACAAAATGTTATTGAGGAGGTAATTGCTGAGAACGTCCCCAAACTGGGGAAGGAGATAGTCTCTCAGGCCATGGAGGTGCACAGATCTCCCACCATAAAGGACCCAAGGAAGACAACATCAAGACATATAGTAATTAAAAGGGCAAAGATCAAGGATGAAGACAGACTTAAAAGCAGCTAGAGAGAGAAAAAAGATCACATACAAAGGAAAACCCATCAGACTATCATCAGATTTCTCAACAGAAACCTTACAGACCAGAAGGGAGTGGAAAGATATATTTAATGCAATGAAGCGGAAGGGCCTCGAACCAAGAATACTTACCCTGAAAGGTTATCATTTAAATCTGAAGGACGGATTAAACAATTTTCAGATAAGCAAAAGCTGAGAGAATTTACCTCCCAAAAACCAGGTCTACAGAGCATTTTGGAGGGACTGCTATAGATGGAAGTATTCCTAAGGCTAAATAGATGTCACCAGGGGAAATAAAACTATAGCAAAGTAGAACAACTAATTACTAAGCAGATGCAAAATCAAATCAACTACTCCTGACGTCAATCAAGGAATAGACAGAGTGCAGAATATGATACCTAACATATAAAGAATGGAGGAGGGAGAAAAAGGAGGAAAAACAAAAGAACCTTTAGGTTGTGTTTGTAATAACATATAAAGTGAGTTAAATTAGACTGTTACATAGTAAGGGAATTACCCTTGAACTTTGGTAACCATGAATCTAAAGCCTGCAATGCCAATAAGTACATACCTATTGATAATCATCCTAAATGTAAATGGTCTGAATACACCTATCAAAAGACAGAGAGTCACCGAATGGATAAAAAAAAATACCTATCTATATGCTGCCTATAAGAGACTCACTTCAAACTCAAAGACATCCACAGACTGAAAGTGAACGGATGCAAAAAGATATTTCATGCAACTAATAGGGAGAAAAAAGCAGGAGTTGCAGTACTTGTATCAGACAAACTAGACTTCAAAACAAAGAAAGTCACAAGACAAAGAAGGACATTACATAATGATACAGGGGTCAGTCCAACAAGAGGATATAACTATTATAAATATCTATGCACCAAACACAGGATCACCTACATATATGAAACAAATACTAACAGAATAAAAGGGGGAAATAGAATGCAATGGATTCATTTTAGGAGACTTCAACACACCATTCAGTCCAAAGGACAGATCAACCAGACAGAAAATAAGTAAAGAGACAGAGGCACTCAACAATGTATTAGAACCAATGGACCTAACAGACATCTACAGAACACTCCATCCAAAAGCAACAGGATACACGTTCTTCTCAAGTGCACATGGAACAGTTTCGAGAATAGATCATATACTAGGCCACGAAAAGAGCATCAGTTAATTCAAAAGTATTGAAATTGTACCTACCAGCTTCATAGATCACAAAGGTATGAAACTAGAATTAAATTACACAAAGGAAACAATAAAGCCCACAAACACATGGAGGCTTAATAACATGCTCCTAAATAATCAATGGATCAATGACCAAATAAAAACAGAGATCAAGCAATATATGGAGACAAATGACAATAATAATTCAACACCGCAAAATCTGTGGGATGCAGCGAAGGCCGTACTAAGAGGGAAAAATATTGTAGTACAGGCCTAACTCAGGAAAGAAGAACAATCCCAAATTAACAGTCTAAACTCACAATTTAGGAAACTAGAAAAGGAAGAACAAATGAGGCCGAAAGTCAGTAGAAGGAGGGACATAATAAATATGAGAGCAGAAATAAGATTGAGAAGAATAAAACAATAGAAAGAATCAATGAAAGCAAGAGCTGGTTCTTTGAGAAAATAAACGAAATAGATAAATTCCAAGACAGACTTATCAAGAAAATAAGAGAGTCTACACACATAAACAGAATCAGAAATGAGAAAGGAAAAATCACTACGGACACCACAGAAATACAAAGAATTATGAGAGAATACCATGAAAAATTATATGCTAACAAACTGGATAACCTAAAAGAAATGGACAACTTTCTAGAAAAATACAACCTTCAAAGACTGACCAAGGAAGAAACAGAAAATCTGAATAGACCAATTACCAGGAAAGAAATTGAATTGGTAATCAAAAAACTACCTAAGAACAAAACGCCTGGACCAGATGGTTTCATGGCTGAATTTTATGAAACATTTGTGAAGACCTAATACCCATCCTCCTTAAAGTTTTACACAAAGTAGAAGAGGAGGGACTACTCCCAAACTCATTCTATGAGGCCAACATCACTTTACTACCAAAACCAGGCAAAGACACCACCAAAAAAGAAAATTACAGACCAATATCCCTGATGAACATAGATGCAAAAATACTCAACAAAATATTAGCAAACCCAATTCAAAAATATATCAAAAAGATCATCCATCATGATCAAGTGGGATTCATCCCAGGGATGCAAGGATGGTACAACATTCAAAAATCCATCTACATCATCCACCACATCAATAAAAAGGACAAAAACCACATGATTATCTCCAGAGATGCTCCAATTCAACAAAATTCAACATGCATTCATGATAAAAACTCTCAACAAAATGGGTATAGAGGTCAAGTACCTCAACATAATAAAGGCTATATATGACAAACCCACAGCCAACATCATACTTAACAGTGAGAAGCTGAAAGCTTTTCCTCTAAGATGGGGAACAAGAGAAGGATTCCCACCCTCCCTGCTTTTATTCAACATAGTCCTGGAGGTCCTAGCCATGGCAACCAGACAACACAAAGAAATAAAAGTCATCCAGATTGGTAAGGAAGAAGTCAAAATGTCCCTGTTGGCAGATGACATGATATTGTACATCAAAAACCCTAAAGAATCCACTCCAAAACTACTACATCTAATGTCTGAATTCAGCAAAGTTGCGGGATACAAAATTAATACACACAAATCTGTTACATTTCCATACACTAACAATGAACTAGCAGAATGAGAAATCAGGAAAACAATTCCATTCACAATTGCATCAAAAGAACAAAATATCTAGGAATAAACCTAACCAAGGAAGTGGAAGACCTATACTCTGAAAACTACAAGACACTCTTGAGAGAAATTAAAGAAGATACCAATAAATGGAAACACATCTTGTGCTCATAGATAGGAAGAATCAATATTGTCAAAATGGCCATTTTACCTAAAGCAATCCACAGATTCAATGCAATCCCTATCAAAATACCAACAGCATTCTTCAATGAACTAGAGCAAATGGTTCAAAAATTCATATGGAACCACGAAAGACTCCAAATAGCCAAAGGAATCCTGAGAATGAAGAACAAAGTGGGGCAATTACGCTCCCTGACTTCAAGCTCTACTACAAAGCCACAGTAATCAAGACAATTTGGTACTGGTATTAAGAGCAGACCCATAGACCAATGGAACAGACTAGAGAGCCCAGATATAAATGCAAGCATATAATGTCAATTAATATACAATAAAGGAGCCATGGATATACAATGGGGAAATGAAAGCCTCTTCAACAGCTGGGAAAACTGGACAGCCACATGTAAGACAATGAAACTGGATTACTGTCTAACCCCATACACAAAAGTAAACTCAAAATGGATCAAAGACCTGAATGTAAGTCATGAAACCATAAAACTCTTAGAAAAAAACATAGGCAAAAATCTCTTGGACATAAACATGAGCGACTTCTTCATGAACATATCTCCCCAGGCAAGGCAAACAAAAGCAAAAATGAACAAGTGGGACTATATGAAACTGAAAAGCTTCTGTACTGCAAAGGACACCATTAGTAGAACAAAAAGACAACCTACAGTATTCATAAATGACATATCTGATAAGGGGTTGACATCCAAATTATATAAAGAGCTCATGCACCTCAACAAACAAAAAGCAAATAGCCAGTTAAAAAATGAGCAGAGGAGCTGAACAGACAGTTCTCTGAAGAAGAAACTCAGACGGCCAACCAACACATGAAAAGATGCTCCACATCCCTAACCATCAGAGAAATGCAAATTCAAACCACAAGGAGATATCACCTCACACCAATTATGACGGCCAACATCCAAAAGACAAAAAACAATAAATGTTGGCAAGGATGTGGAGAAAAGGGAACCCTCCTACACTGCTTGTGGGAATGTAAACTAGTTCAACCATTGTGGAAAGCAGTATGGAGATTCCTTAAAACACTCAAAATAGAAATACCATTTGACTCAGGAATTCTATGCCTAGGAATTTACCCTAAGAATGCAGCAGCCCAGTTTGAAAAGGACAGATGCACCCCTATGTTTATCACAGTACTATTTACAATAGCCAAGAAATGGAGGCAACCTAAGTGTCGATCCTCGGATGAATGGATAAAGATGTGGTACATATACACAATGGAATATTATTCAGCCATAAGAAGAAAATAAATCCTACCATTTGCAACAACATGAATGGAGCTAGAGGGTATTATGCTCAGTGAAATGAGCCAGGAGGAGAAAGACAAGTGTCAAATGATTTCACTCATCTGTTGAGTATAAGAACAAAGCAAAAACCGAAGGAACAAAACAGTAGCAGACTCACAGAACCCAAGAATGGACTAACAGTTACCAAAGGGAAAGGGACTGGGGAGGATGGGTGGGATGGGAGGGATAAGGGGGAAAAAGGGGCATTACGATTAGCACACATAATGTGGGGGCGGGGACAGGGAAGGCAGTATAACAGAGAGAAGACAGGTAGTGATTCTATAGCATCTTACTACGTTGATGGACAGTAACTGTAATGGGGTACGTGGTGGGGACTTTATAATGGGGGGAGTCTGGTAACCACAATGTTGTTCATGTAATTGTGCATTAATCATGGCAAAATAAAAATAAATAAATAAATAAAGAACAGTTGACAGTTTCACAGCCAAAGGAAAGGTTTATCTAGATATCATTTTGGTATGGATCTCATGTGACTAGGATTTAATTCAGCAGGCACACTTCAGGAGAATCAAGGTGGATTAATTAGAGCCTTCAAGACAGCTGCACACATTACCCTGGGGGAAGATGCCCTCTAGAAATAAATCCTGTCCAAAGCGTGAGGTCACTGGAGCCACCATCATGATTTCTAGACCCTTCCTTTTCCTCCAAGTCATCTCCCTCGGCCCTCTGTTTTAATTAATCCGCCGAGCATCAGTGCCACACTGTGGTGTGTATTCCTCCTTAAGCATCTGCGGTCGGCCCTGGGCGCCCTGATGCTTAGTGAGGCACTCAAGGGCCATAGAGACAGGGGGTTTCTTCCATCCTTTGTCACCTGGCTTCTGAGGTTCTCGTACTTACTTCTGTTCAGTCGTTTGGTTTTTCTGTGTTTTTCCCTGTAGCAGATCCTCTTCTGGCCTTTGGTCCATCCTGTCTAATTTCAGGGAAGCTTGAAAACCAGACGCCAGCATTGACAGGCCTGTATTTGAAGCACCAGTACCCTCAGGGCATGGGCTGAGGAGTCAGGAGGCCTGGACAGTGTCATTTTTCAGCTCAGTGTGTGACTAGGTCAGGTTCCCCCTCAGGCTCTTTGTCCTCAGCCAGACAGCCTGCGGGCTCCTGACTAGGTTTCCCACTCTGGCTATGGTTGCCCTGGGTCTCCTGTGCCGAGTCCCTGGCCCTCACTCTGCACAGACCTGAAGTCTTCCATGGAAGCCCATGGCACGCTGGCTTTGCCAGGAGCCCGGCGCCCCTGCAGGCCCCTTTGGTCGTTTCACCAGAGCAGCCCTGCTGTTCTCTGTTGAATGCATCTGGCTGAAGTAACATATTTTATGTGAGGAATGACTGCCACTGCAAAATATTTGAAACCTGCTGACCTAGCTGAGTGGGGCCCCCAGAAACTGGGCTCAGACAGGAGAAAAGTTCCTCCCTTTCGTACTTCCTGTGGCCAGCTGCCTGCAGAGCCAGAGGTTCTCCCATGACTCCCGCACTGGCTCCAGCGATTTCCTGGGCTTCTGCACCTCATCTGAAGTGAGCGTTAGAATCCAGCACAACACAGCCTCACCTAACTGTAGGGGGATGCGCTAAAGGACAGTGCTCAGAAGAGGTCCCCAGGGCACCTGCCACGCCTGCTCTTCCTGAGTGGGGGCTCGCAGAGCCAGCCATGACCACGCTTTCTGTCCACCATGAGACCCTGTCATTGACACCAGCCCAGATGACTGTGCCTGGTCAGCATCAGGGCTGAAGCAGCTGTGGCACAAGACGACGGCGGAACCTTTATCCCAACCCTGGTGCTGAGGCCCCGCTCACTGGCTGCTTACGGGCAGGCTCTGGGTCCAGCGCTCCACAGTGAACTCCAGGTGGGAGAAGTCCCTCGAGGAGGCCTTTGGGTTCTGCCCTTCCTGACCTGTGTGCAGACCCTTCCTGGGGTTTGCAGTTTTATGGGAAGCACGCAGTTCAGTCTGGGATGGGTACTTGGGTCTTTGTTTCAACCACTGGGTCATCCAGATGTTGAGGACTGATGGGAGGACTGCTGCAGTGCCCTGGCATCCCTAACAGGGAGCCAGCCTTCCAGAATGACAGAAAAGGCTTAGAGTCAAACATCAAGCAGACCATCCAAATACTAACTAAAGGCAATGAATAAAACACCTAGTATATAAAGAATGGAGGAGGAAGAATAAGAAGGGAGAGAAATAAAGAAACATCATACTGTGTTTACAATAACTTAACAAGAAAGTTAAGTTAGATTGTTAGATAGTAAAGAAGCAACCCTTGAACCTTTAGTAACCATGAATCTAAAGCCAGCAATGGCAATAAGTACATATCTATCGATATTCACCCTAAATATAAATGGACTGAATGCACCAATCAAAAGACACAGAGTGACAGAATGGATACAAAAGCAAGAACCATCTATATGCAGCTTACAAGAGACTCACCTCAAACCCAAAGATATACACGGACTAAAAGTGAAGGGATGGGAAAAGATATTTCATGCAAACAACAAGGAGAAAAAGGCAGGTATTGCAGTACTTGAATCACACAAAATAGACTTCAAAACGAAGAAAGTAGCAAGAGATAAAGAAGGACATTACATAATGATAAAGGGGTCAGTCCAACAAGAGGATTAAACCATTATAAATATATATGCACCCAACACGGGAGCGCTGGCATATGTGAAACAAATACTAACAGAATTAAAGGAGGAAATAGAAAGCAATGCATTCATTTTAGGAGACTTAACACACCTCTCAACCAAAGGACAGATCAACCAGACAGAAAATAAGTAAAGACACAGAGGCACTGAACAACACACTAGAACAGATGGACCTATCAGACATCTACAGAACTCTACACCCAAAAGCAACAGGATACACATTCTTCTCAAGTGCACATGGAACATTTTCCAGAATAGACCACATACTAGGCCACAAAAAGAACCTCAGTAATTTCAAAAATATTGAAATCCTACCAACCAACTTCTCAGATCACCAAGGTATAAAACTAGAAATAAATTTTAGAAAGAAATCAAAAAGGCTCACAAATACATGGAGACGTAACAACACTCTCCTAATTAATCAATGGGTTAACGACCAAATCAAAACAGAAATCAAAGAATATATGGAGACTAATGACAACAACAACACAAAGCCACAACTTCTGTGGGACGCAGGAAAGGCAGTTCTAAGAGGAAAGTATATTGCAATCCAGGCCTATCTAAAGAAGGAAAAACATTCCCAAGTGAATAGTCTAAAGACACAATTACTGAAATTGGAAAAAGAAGAACAAATCAGGCCCAAAGTCACCAGAAGGAGGGACATAATAAAGATCAGAGAAGAAATAAATAAAATTGAGAAGAATAAAACAATAGAAAAAAATCAATGAAACCAAGAGCTGGTTCTTTGAAAAGATAAACAAAATAGATAAACCCCTAGCCAGACTCATTAAGAGAAAAAGAGAATCTACACACATAAACAGAATCAGAAATGAGAAAGGAAAAATAACGATGGACCCCACAGAAATACAAAGAATTATAAGAGAATATTATAAGAATCTATATGCTAACAAGCTGGAAAACCTAGAAGAAATGGACAACTTCTTAGAAAAATACAACCTCACAAGACTGACCAAAGAAAAAACAGAAAAACTAAACAGACCAATCACCAGCAACAAAATTGAATCGGTAATCAAAAAACTACCCAAGAACAAAATCCCCGGACCAGAGGGATTCACTTCTGAATTCTACCAGACATATAGAAAAGAAATAACACCGATTCTCCTTAAAGTTTTCCAAAAAATAGAAGAGGAGGGAATACTTCCAAACTCATTCTATGAAGCCAGCATCACTCTAATACCAAAACCAGGCAAAGACCTCACCAAAAAAGAAAATTACACACCAATATCCCCGATGAACATAGAGGCAAAAATACTCAACAAAATATTAGCAAACCGAATTCAAAAATACATCAAGAGGATCATACACCATGATCAAGTGGGATTCATCACAGAGATGCAAGGATGGTACAACATTCGAAAATCCATCAACATCATCCACCACATCAACAAAAAGAAGAACAAAAACCACATGATCATCTCCATAGATTCTGAACAAGCATTTGACAAAATTCAGCATCCATTCATGATAAAAACTCTCAACAAAATGGGCATAGAGGGCAAGTACCTCAACATCATAAAGGCCATATATGACAAACCCACAGCTAACATCATACTTAACGGCGAGAAGCTGAAAGCTTTTCATCTAAGATCGGGAACAAGACAGGGATGTCCACTCTCTCCACTGTTATTCAACATAGTACTGGAGGTCCTAGCCACAGCAATCAGACAAAACAAAGACATACAAGGCATCCAGATTGGTAAAGAAGAAGTCAAATTGTCACTATTTGCAGATGACATGATACTGTACATAAAAAACCCTAAAGATTCCATTCCAAAACTACTAGAACTAATATCTGAATTCAGCAAAGTTGCAGGATACAAAATTAACACACAGAAATCTGTTGCTTTCCTATACACTAATGATGAACTAACAGAAAGAGAAATCAGAAAATCAATTCCATTCACAATGGCATCAAAAAGAATAAAATACCTAGGAATAAACCTAACGAAGGAAGTGAAAGACCTGTACTCTGAAAACTACAAGACACTCCTAAGAGAAATTAAAGAGGACACTAACATATGAAAATTCATCCCATGCTCTTGGCTAGGAAGAATAAATATTGTCAAAATGGCTATACTACCTAAAGCAATATACAGATTCAATGCAATCCCGATCAAAATACCAACAGCTTTCTTCAATGAACTGGAACAAATAATTCTAAAATTCATATGGAACCAGAAAAAACCCCGAACAGCCAAAGCAATCCTGAGAAGGAGGAATAAAACAGGGGGAATTATGCTCCCTGACTTCAAGCTCTACTACAAAGCCACAGTAATTAAGACAATTTGGTATTGGCACAAAAACAGACCCACAGACCAGTGGAATAGAATAGAAAACCCAAACATATACAGTCAATTAATATTTGATAAGGGAGCCTTGGATATACATTGGGGAGATGACGGCCTCTTCAGCAGCTGATGTTGGAAAAACTGGACAGCTACCTGTAAGACAATGAAACTGGAGTACTGTCTAACCCTGTACACAAAGGTAAACTCAAGGTGGATCAAAGACCTGAATGTTAGTCATGAAACCATAAAACTCTTAGAAAAAAACATAGTCAAAATCTCTTGCACATAATCATGAACGACTTTTTCATGAACATATCTCCCCGGGCAAGGGAAACAAAAGCAAAAATGAACACGTGGGACTATATCAAGCTGAAAAGCTTCTGTACAGCAAAGGACACCATCAGTAGAACCAAAAGACATCCTACAGAATGGGAGAATATATTCATAAATGACGTATCTGATAAGGGGCTGACATCCAAAATATATAAAGAACTCATGCACCTCAACAAACAAAAAGCAAATAATCCAATTAAGAAATGGGCAGAGGACATGAATAGACACTTCTCCAAAGAAGAAATTCAGATGGCCAACAGGCACATGAAAAGATGCTCCACATCGCTAATCATCAGAGAAATGCAGATTAAAACCACAATGAGATATCACCTCACACCAGTGAGGATGGCCAACATCCAATACACAAACAACAACAAATGTTGGCGAGGATGTGGAGAAAAGGGAACCCTCCTACACTGCTGGTGGGAATGCAAATTAGTTCAACTGTTGTGGAAAGCAGTATGGAGGTTCCTCAAAAAACTCAAAATAGAAATACCATTTGACCCAGGAATTCCACTCCTAGGAATTTACCCTAAGAATGCAGCAGCCCAATTTGAAAATGACAGATGTACCCCTATGTTTATCACAGCAGTATTTACAATAGCCAAGAAATGGAAGCAAGCTAAGTGTCCATCAGTAGATGAATGGATAAAGAAGATGTGGTACATATACACAATGGAATATTATTCAGGTATAAGAAAAAAACAAATCCTACCATTTGCAACAACATAGATGGAGCTAGAGGGTATTGTGCTTAGTGAAATAAGCCAAGCGGAAAAAGACAAGTATCAAATGATTTCACTCATATGTAGAGCATAAGAAGAAAGAAAAAAAGTGAATGAACAAAATAGCAGCAGACTCACAGAACCCAAGAACGGACTAATAGTTACCAAAGGGAAAGGGACTGGGGAAGATGGGTGGGAAGGGAGGGATAAGGGGGAAAAAGGGGCATTACGATTAGCAGATGTAATGTTGGGGGGGCACGGGATGGGCTGTACAACTCAGAGAAGACAAGTAGTGATTCTATAGCATCTCACTACGCTGATGGACAGCGACTGTAATGGGGTTGTTGGGGGGACCTTATGAAGGGGGTAGTTTAATAACCATAATATTGTACATGTAATTGTAGAGTAATGATATCAAAATAAATTATAAAAAAATAATAAAAATGCAGCCTCAAAAAAATAAAATAAAATAAAATAAAAATAAAGTGTATGATTTGGTAAGTTTGGGTATATATGCACACTCATGAAATCATCCCCACATACTCCTTTGAAATCTCTCCCATCCCACTGCCCCCACCGATCCCCAAGCAACCACTGATCTCAGCAACTGCCGATGAGTTGTATTCACTGAATTTTATATAAATTAATCATTCAGTATATATCCATTTTTTTGACTTCTTCACTCAACATATTCATTTCATCAAATCTAGAAAAGTCTCAGCTGTATTTCTTCAAATATTTTTCCTGCCCCCCATCCACTCCTTTCCCTCAGGTGTCGGAGTACATTTACAACAGATCATGGGAAGCTGTCCCATGTTCACTGGTGCTCTGAATTCTTTTTCAGCCACTTCTGTGTCCATTTGGATGGCTTTTATTGCATCTTTGACTAATCTTTTCTTCTGCAGTATCTACATTGCCATTAATCTCATCCACTGTGTTTTCCATCTCAGACATTGCAGTTTTTACCCCAGGAAGTTTGATTTGGGTCCTTTTTTGTTTGTTTTTGTGGCCTTTTTTAAATTATCAAAATATAATTGATATACAATCTTATGAAGGTTTCACATGGACAACACTGTGGTTTCAACATTCACCCATATTATCAAGCCGGCCCTCACCCCATTGCAATAACTGTCCATCAGCATAGCAAGATTAGAGTCATTACTTGTCTTCTCCGTGGTGTACTTCCTTCCCTGTGACCTATCTATATTCTGATTGTGAATTACAATGCCCCTTAATTCCCTTCTCCCTCCCCAACCCTTCTCCTTTGGTAACCGCTAGTCCCTTCTCAGTGTCTCTGAGTCTGTTGCTATTTTGTTCCTTCAGTTTTGCTTTGTTGTTATCCTCCACAGATGAGTGATCATTTTTTATTTGTCTTTCTCCATCTAGCTTATTTCACTGAGCATAACACCTTCTAGCTCCATCCGTGTTGCTGCAAATGGTAGGATTTGTTTTCTTCTTATGGCTGAATAATATTCCATTGTGTATATGTACCACCTCTTCTTTATCCATTCATCTACTGATGGGCACTTAGGTTGCTTCCATATCTTAGCTACTGTAAATAGTGCAGCAATAAACATAGGGGTGCATATGTCTTTCTGAATCTGGGATCTTGTTTTCCTCAGGTAAATTCCTAGGAGTGGAATTCCTGGGTCAAATAGTATTTCTATGTTTAGTTTTTTTGAGGAACCTCCATATTGCTTTCCACAATGGTTGAACTAGTTTATATTCCTACTGACAGTGTACGAAGGTTCCCCTTTTTCTGCATCCTCGCCAGCATTTGTTGTTTCTTGTCTGTTGGATGTTGGCCATTCTAACTGGTGTGAGGTGATATCTCATTGTGATTTTAATTTTCATTTCCCTGATGATTAGTGATGTAGAGCATATTTTCATCTGTCTGTTTGGCATTCGAATTTCTTCTTTAGAGAAGTGTCTATTCTGATCCTCCGCCTATTTTTTAATCAGGTTATTTTCTTGGGTGTTGAGTTGTGTGAATTCTTTATATATTTTGGGTGTTAACCCCTATTGGATAAGTAATTTACAAATATATTCTCCCATATTTTAGGATGCCTTTTTGTTCTCCTTATGGTGTCCTTTGCTGTACAGAATCTTTTTAGTTTGATTTTTCCCATTTGCTCATTTTTGCTTTTGTTTCCCTTGCCCGAGGAGATATGTTCATGAAGAAGTTGCTCATGTTTATATCCAAGAGATTTTTGTCTATGTATTCTTCTAAGAGTTTTATGGTTTCATGTCTTACATTCAGGTCTTTGATTCATTTCAAGTTTACTTTTGTGTATGGAGTTAGACAATAATCTGGTTTCATTCTCTTACATGTAGCTGTCCAGTTTTGCCAACACCATTTGTTGAAGAAGCTGTTTTCCCACCATTGTACATCCATGGCTCCTATTTTTATATTAATTGGCCATATATGTGTGGGTTTATATCTGGGCTCTCTATTCTGTTCCATTGATCTATACGTCTGTTCTTGTGCCAGTATAAAATTGTCTTGATTACTGTGGCTTTGTAATAGAGATTGAAGTTAGGGAGTGTAATCCCCCCAGCTTTGTTCTTCCTTCTCAGGATTGCTTTGGCTATTCGGGGTCTTTTGTGGTTCCATATGAATTTTAGAACAATTTGTTCTAGTTTTTTGAAGAATGCTGTTGGTATTTTGATAGGGATTGTACTGTATATTGCTTTAGGCAGGATGGCCATTTTGACAATGTTAGTTCTTCCTATTCATGAGCACAGGATGCATTTCCATTTATTGGTGTCTTCTTTAATTTCTCTCATGTGTGCCTTGTAGTTTTCAGCATATAGGTCTTTCACCTCCTTGGTTAGGTTTATTCCTAGATGTTTTATTCTTTTTGATGCAATTGTGAATGGAATTGTTTTCCTGATTTCTCTTTCTGCTAGTTCATTGTTAGCATATAGGAATGCGACAGATTTCTGTGTATTAATTTTGTATCCTGCAACTTTGCTGAATTCAGTTATTAGTTCTAGTAGTTTTTTGGTGGATTCTTTAGGGTTTTTTAAGTGCCACATTATGTCATCTGCAAACAGTGACAGTTTAACTTCCTCCTTACCAGTCCAGATACCTTTTATTTTTTTGTGTTGTCTGATTGCCTTGGCTAGGACCTCCAGTACTATGTTGAATAAAAGTGGGGAGAGTCAGCATCCTTGTCTTATTCCTGAGCTTAGAAGAAAAGCTTTCAGTTTTTTGCTATTATGTATGATGTTGGCTGTGGGTTTGTCACCTACAGACTTTATTATGTTGAGGTACTTGCCCTCTATACCCATTTTGTTGACAGTTATCATGAATGGCTGTTGAATTTTGTCAAATGTTTTTCAGAATCTATTGAAATAATCACATGATTTTTGTCCTTTTTGTTGATGTGGTGTATGATGACTGATTCTCGAATAATGTACCATCCTTGCATCCCTGGAATAAATCCCACTTGATTATGGGTCTTTTGTATTGCTGTATTTTTCTACTTAAGTGTTCTACTTTTCTACAGAATCTTTTTCCCCAGCTTCTAGAACATAAAGATAAAGTTGTAACAACTATTCACAACTATTCTAATGCCCAGCCTAAGAATTTTGTCATCTATATCATTTCTAGGTCAGCTTCTATCAATGGATTTACCTCCCTTCATTAAAGGTGGTATTTTCCTGTTTCTTTGCTTGTCTACTAAGTTCTGACTAGATACAAGACAATGTGAACTTTATCTTGTTGGTGCTGGGTATTTTTGTAATTTATAAATATTTTTCAGTTTTGTTCTGGGATGCTTGTTAAGTTACTTAGAAACAGCTTGATCTTTCTAGGTCTTTCTTTGAAGCTCTGATTACCAGGGCCAGAGTTACATTTAGTATAGGGCTGACTTTAACCCATAACTGGGGCAAAATGCTCTTGGGCATATGACCCAATTAGAGATGGATATCACTTAGGAGGTTTCCCACCCTGACTGGTATGATCAGAAACTATTTCTGGCCCTCTCTGAGCTCCAGGAATGTCCCTTCTAATCCTTTCAGGTGGTTCTTTGACTGGCTTTGGGCAGTTTCCCCACACATGTGCTGTTCTGCACTCAGCTCTCTCCTTGTGGGGGACCCTCTACCGATATCTGGTATTTTATCTACGAGTCCCTGCCTCCTTGGCTTCCCAGGATTCCCAGGCCTATCCCTTCAACTGAGGAAGCAGGCTGGGCTCTGCTAATCTCTGTCTAGGGTCTCCCTTCCTGTGCTTGTGACCAACGATTATAGGGTTCACCTCAAGTATTTCCTGTTTCCCAGGGATCACTGTCCTTTGCTGTATGTTCAGTGTCTTGAAAACCACTGTTTTATACGTTTTATCTGGATTTTTAGTTGTTTCAGGGAGGAGGGTAAATCTGGTCTCTGTTACTCTGTTTTGGTTGGAGGCTGAAGGCAATCTGACTGGTCTAAAGCTTCAGATTTCATGTCCAAGTGGTGACCCCTACTGTGTGTGAGGACTGTGTGAGGTATCTTACATATACTATCTATTTTAACTTCATAGGGCTACTTATGTCAGCTGTTAGTCTTGCTAGAAGAACAGCATATGAAAGAGACAATATTCTGGAGGATGAGCAAAGAGAATGGTTTCCTGAGATTGAATCTACTGGTGAAGAGGCTGTGAAGACTGTTGAAATGACAAGAAAGGATTTAGAATATTACATAAACTTATTGATAAAGCAGTACCAGAGTTTGAGAGGATTGACTCCAATTTTGAAACAAGTTCCACTGCAGGTAAAATGCCATCAAACAGCATCACATGCTACAGAGAAATCATTCATGAAAGGAAAAGTCCATGTGGCAAACTTCATTGTTGTCTTATTTTAAGAAATGACCACAGGCACCCCAGCCTGCAGCACCCAGTACCCCGATCAGTCAGCAGCCATCAGCACTGAGGTGAGACCCTCCATCACAAAAAGATTATGACACTTATAATTAAAGCTCAGATGATAGCATTTTTTTTAGCAATGAAGTATTTTTAAATGTAAGATATGTACTTTTTTTTAGACATAATGCTATTGCACACTTTACAGACTACAGTATAGTGTAAACTTGAGTTTCATATGCACTAGAAAACCAAAAAATTAATCGGACTCCCTTTATTGCAATATTTGCTTTATTGGGACTGAACCTGCAATATCTCCGAGGTATGTCTATACAAAATCTTTCCTTCCAGGAGCAGAGATGTTCGGTGGAAATTTTAAGGAAATTCCACTAGCTTCCCAAATGAAGCCCCCAGTCCTGTGACCCAAGCCAGCAATGCTCTGTGGCTGCTGGGACCTGGCCCACGGCCCCTGTTATGGAGCATGGTCCTGTGCTGACACTCATTCAAGACACTTTGCTCGAATGCTGAGCAGGGACTGGTGACTGCCACTAACTAGCTGGTCAGGGCCACCCCCATTTCCTCCCCAAACCACAGGGGGATGGGGTACTTCTGCTTCATCTGCATTTGCTTGGTAAAGACAAAGCCAAGAAAGACAGAAAGAGTGAGAGGCAGAAGCTTCAGACTCAGAACAATTCTCCTTACCAATACCAGGCAGAACACAATTTCAAATGGCCTTTCAAAGTGTATCCTTGGTTATTTATAACAACTGTCACTTTGACAATTTGCTAAGTGAACTCTTCACCAGCACGGAGCCACATCTGCTTTGTTCGCCACCCACAGGCAACAGAACACAGCCAAGTTTTCACTGTTAAAAATAGTTTAACAACTAACAGCTTTGGGAATATTTCTGATTATGTCCTAAGACTGATTCTGGCTAGTAGATTACTCAGTTATGAACTACTTATTAAATAAGTAATATAAATTCATTGCAAGATATTCAGAAAATAGAGGTAAACTAAATAAAAAAATCAGTCACAATAGCACAAATCACCCAGACATAACTACTGTTATCATTTTGCTGGATATCCTTACAGGCTATTTCAATGTACACATACCTTTTTTACACAAAAATAGAACCTTCAAACATGTTTCATAACTTATGTTTTAGTACTGTGAGTTTTAATGTAGTGGAAGCATTTCTACAAGGGAATAAAAACTCTTCTGTGAAGGGATGTGTAAGAGTTGTAGCAGATTCCACAGGATGAATAAATACATCATGATTTAACTCAGCCCTCACAGAAAATCCTTGAGGACACCCCTCTTAAGGAGCAGAGACCTCCCAGACATTAACCATGTAGCTAGCAATGTTTTTTCTTTCTCTTATAAAAGAGATTCCGTCTGCTGCCCTGGCATGCGAAGCGCTGCCCTCCCTGGTCAGGTCACTCCTCCAGCAGCCAGGAGCGTGTGTTGTGTTGGGGAAATTCCTGTCCAGGTAGGAGGCTGATCTGCTGGGTGGTATTGCTCCCTAGGGCTCAGAGGGATCCCAAATGACAGGAGAGAGATCTGCTTAAATTGTCCCCAAGGCCCAGCATTTTTATTTCAGGAGGGAAGACAAGGTGTTGTCAGAACACCGCACAGCTCTTAGAAGCAGTGCTCAGCTGTACCCATGAGCTGGGTTCTGGGGTGTGGGCACACTCCTCTGACGTCTGTCCCCTGGCATGAGCAACCTGTGCCAGGCGGCGAGTGCCACCAGAGGGTGGACAGAGCAAGAGTGACAGTGAGGACTGCCTGGAGCTGCCTTACCAGGGGCAATGCCAATAAACACTCCTTTCACTGCCCTGTTCTGGGTCCTGCGGGTGACATTTCATTTGAGCAATCAGTGAAAGGACAGTTCAGGCGGGGCAGCGGGGGGTGGGGGAGTTCTCTACCAAAGCCTCCCTGTTGTCGGGTGTGAACTTCTCTACAGATCCTGACTTATAAAGTTACATGAAGCGGCCTCCCTGCGGCAGCATCTGTGAGCATGGCATCCTCACAGTTATTGGCTGCTATCGTGCTCGTGTATTTGTTTTCCTTGTTCTTATAGCTAAAAATACCTAAAGCAGCTGAATTGGAAATAATTTTTTAAATGTTGGTGTGGCCATTTGCCAGTCACATTTGTCTTGGTTTCCCAAGTTTCTCTTTTCTAGGCAAAGACGGAATCCAGGTAGAGTAAATGAGCCCCAGCGAGCAGAGGGAGCAGGCCCGCGTAAGAAGAGCCGGTTGGGGGCTTCCCCCTCCCCACATCCCTTTGAAGGAAGGGGCAGGGCCAGGTGCGGGGGGGCAGCCCACTGCCTTCCTCCTTCACTCAGGCCCGCAGCTTCCCCAACACTGTGAAAATCACGCTATCACTGGGCGTGCTTTAGAGCTGCCTCTGACGTGGCCAGAAAATTCTCTCACTGAAGCTGCAAACTCCAAAAAAAAGATAAACACAACTATAAATATTTTCTCCAAATCCGTCCATATGTTAGCAAGTCTGAGAACTGAGTCATTTGTTTTGAGTACTTTGTTAAAACTTCACCCCAAAACTACTACAGGAGGGAGGTTTTACCAGAGAAGAGAATAGGAAACAGAAATAAATGGAGAAACTGCTGCTAATTTAAAAAGACTGTTGCTGCTTCACTTCACTGGGCCCTTCAGCATCTATTACCTGCTTCCATTTGTGTCAAGTGCAAACACATCTTACAGGTAGACCAAAAAGCTCAAGTTGAAAAATAAAATGAAGTAGAAAAGAGGTCAATTATGATCAAAACATGTAAATCCCATTTACATTCTAATACTTGGATTCAACCACATCATCCTGACTTTCTAAATCATTTTAATGCCACCTCATCTCCCCTCCCTCTGGTAGATTCATCTCAGGATGCTCTGCGATTTTAGATTTAGGTAGGCTCTGTCCTCAAACACCATGCGTGAGGTCACTGAGCCTGCAGCACGCGGCTCCATCTCCTCATCTCGTGGGGCTCCATCTTGGCTCCTGCAGTCGGTGTCCTGGCCCAGGACTTGGTCCTCAGCACCAAGTTGGTGAGACACACACCCAGACCGTAGCTCTGCCCCTGCTAGCTAAAAGGTCGCCAGCACCTTTCAGATCCTCTCTGAGCTAGGTGTTCTTAAATGGGGACAGGAATAATCACTTACTGGGATGTTGTGAAGATGGGATGGGAAGATGTGCTGAAAGCACTTAGCCTGGCACAAGGTGAGTGCCTAGCAACAGTGCCTGTAGTCCTGTCTGATCTCAGGACCTATGTGGTCAGTCCCAGCCTCTCAGGAGACACAGGCTCCCCACAGAGCATGCTAGGATGGCAGGCTGGGGCCTGAGGCTAGGCTGGAGAGTCCCTCAACTGTCCTAGGTGACATGCTTCCTCTGTTGAGAACCACTCCTGACTTCTGCCTCCTGGGGTACAGACAGGACTATGGACAGGCCAGTGCTTGGGAAGCATAGTATAAAGGTCTGTGTAAATACTAAGCCTGATTTTTTTCCCACAGGAACCAATTTGAAAGCATTTTGTATCTACAAATTCCACAGTAAAGTGAATTTCTTCTACAGCACACTAAATGCTAACTGAGCAAGAAAATGTAGCTATATTCAGCAAAACTACTTGAAATAGTTCAACAGCTCACTTAGGAATCACTTCATTCAGAGCACAGCTTTGAGGCCCTTTCATGTGAATTTGTTCTATTTGGCCATTTTCCTGGGCAAAGCTGTTGATCACTACAGGCAACAGAGCACTCCAAGCAATGCTTTCTTTCCCCACTCTTGGCTTTGCTTCCTAGAGGTTATTCTAAAATCTAAATGGAGGAGAAAGGAAGAGGCATTTGCGGTTTCACACAGTCTTCATTGTAACTCTATGGCTGAGCTGCAATTCAGCCAGGTGCCCAGTGGTCCAATGTACAGTGGGCCATGCACATTCAGAGGCTACAATGGCTGGGCCCCACGGCTCCTTGCTGCTTCCTCCTGTTTCCTTGCCTTTGGCTTGATGGGGTGAGGCTGAAGCAAGGCACACACATGCTCCAGTCCGCTCAACAACACCCTTGCCACCACCATCCGGCTGACTGCACTCTTCCACTCTGTAGCCCTTTTACTGCCCACAAAATGGCAGCACCCTGCGTCCCTGCAAGCCTTTCCAGTCTATGGTCACTGCAGCTCTTCTACAGGTGCATGATAAATGTGACAAATACTGCTTGGAGCTATCAGAGGAACATCACTACCAAGCAAAGCACTGTGCATGAGCAAGTGTGGAACAATAAAGATTAGAGTGAAAAGAGATGAACCGGGGAATAGAAAAACAATAGAGAAAAGTCAACAAACCTAAAGACGTTTTTTTTTAAAGATCAACAAAACTGACAAACTTAACTAGACTAAGAAAAAAAGATAAGATTCAAATTACTATAATCAGAAATGAAAGAAGGACATAACCACTGACCTTACAGAAATAAAGGATTATAAGGTAATACAATGAACAAATGCAAACCAAATTAGTATGCATGCCATTAATTCACACGAAATGAATTAATTCCTAGAAAGACATGAACTACTCAAAATGAATCAATAAGAAACAGGAAATTCTGACTAGACCTATAACAAGTCAACAGAATGAATAATCAAAAAACATCCGAAAAGAAAAGCCCAGGTCTTTACTGGTGAGTTCTAACAAGTGCTTAAAGAATAATACACCAATCCTTCAGAAATTCTTCGAAGAAAACAGAAGAGTTCCTAGGAAACACTTCTCAACTCATCCTAAGAGGCCAGCATTACCAATACCAAAACCCAGTACATGACAAGAAAAGAAAACAAAAGATCAATTTCCCTTATGAATATGAACCCAAAAATCTTTAATGAAATAATAGCAAACCAATCCAGCATAAAGGATTATGTATCACAGGCAAGCAGGATTTAAAAAGGAAAGGCAGTTCAAAATACAAAAGTCAATCAATATAATACCTCAGATTTAAAAGGGAAAAACCCACATGATTATTTCAAAAGATGTAGGAAAAGATGTAGATGTTGAGAAAATCCAATATTGCTTCAAGACAAAAACATGAAGCAAACTAGGAATAGAAGGGAAATTTCTCAATCTGAAAAGGACATCTAGAAAAAAAACATAGATAATTATCATTATTTAGTGGTGAGAGACTAGATGCTTCCCACCTAAGATCAGGAGCAAGACAAGGATGCCTCAGCACGTCTACTCAGCGATGTACAGGGGATTCTGGTCAAGGCAATAAAGCCAGAAAAAATAAAAAGACATTCATGTAGGAAAGGAAGAAATAAAATTATCTCTGTAGATTCCATGATCTTGTAAAATGGAAATCCTAAGGAATCTACAAAAAAGTTATTAGAACTAATAAACAAGTTTAGTAAGGTTTCCAGATACAAGCTCAAAACACAAAAATCTATACGAGCAGTCAGCATGGAGAATGCAGCCAGTGATGCTGTACCACCTTTCTGTCTTGGCAGATAGTAACTGCACTAGTTGGGGTGAGGATTTAATAATGTGGGTAACTGTTGAACCACTGTGTTGTATACTTGAAATCAATATAACAATGCCTATCAACTATACTTCAATTAAAAAAAAACACACTGAAGGAAAAAACCCTCCCTCACCATTCCATCCCTGACAGGTATCCTGGTCATGAGAACCCTCCACAAAGAAGGCCAGATGGGCTGATGAGGCCTTTCTCCAAATTAATGGTGGATTTTCTAGGCTTTGCCTACCTGATAAGAGAGGCTGAAGCCCCACCACACCAAAAAAAAAAACAAAAAAAACCCAAACTTCTACTAGCAATGAATATTCTGAAAACACAATTAGGAAAACATTCATTTACAACAGCATCATAAGAACAAATGACTAAGGAATAAATTTTAAAAAATAAGCAAAAAAATGTATACTCTGAAAGCCATGAAAAACTATTGAAAGAAATTAAAGAAGACCTACATAAATGGAAAGACATCCCAAGTTCATGGATTGGAAGACGTAATACTGTTAAGGTGCCAGTACTTCCCCACACTGATCTATAGATTCAACACAATTGCCATCAAAATCCCAGTTGCTTTTTTTTTTGCAGAGATTGATAAACTTATCCTAAAATTCATTTGGATATGTAAAGGACCCAGAGTAGCCAAAACAATCTTGAAAAATAAAATAACTCCCTGATTTCAAAATATACAACAGAGTTAACTAATCAGAACAGTATGCTATTGGCATAATGATAGACATATACATCACTGGAATAGATTTAAGAGTCCAGTAATAAATCTTTATATTTATGCTCACTTGATTCTGACAAAGCTGTCAAGACAATTCAAAGGGGGAAGAACAGTCTTTTCAATAAATAGTGCTCATATAATACCCATGTGTAAAAGAATGAATCTGGCTACTTATGTCATACCATATATAAAAATTAACTGAAAATAATAAAATAGATTCAAGATGGCGGCATTAGAGGTGAGACATGAGACAGAGAATTCCTCCCAAAACCACATATAATGTGAAAACATAGTTAATACAACTAGCCGTAAAACAGGAACAGAAAAAAGGCTGCACCCGACTGCATACGGACCTCACAAACAGAGCAGACCTCACAAAACAGGGTAACGTACAAAAGCCTTGATTCAGCGGGACCAGAGCCCTTCCCCAAACTGAAATAATGCATGGGAGGAAGAGAAATGGAGTGGGGAGGGGGTGGAAACCTAGAACTGCTGAACACCCAGCCCTGGAGGTCTGCTTTGGACCATAGACCTACATTGTGTGGTACTCTGGAGGTTGTTGGGGTTGGGGAGCTGGGAATGGCAGAGTGTTGAAAGATTGAGATTCTGGCCATTTGTGGAAGACAGGGATTCACATCCGGCCACTCTGGGACAAAGAAAGATAGGCGGTCTGAGAGGCTTCCTAGCAGCGAGAGGGCTGCTGAAGGGGCGGGGTTTGCACAGAGTTTGCCACGGGGGAGAAGGGACAGGTGGACAAGGTTGCCTGGGCACACTCTGCCCACTGGATTGGGAACTTTGAGGAGCTTCAGGCGCCCCATACCCCTGGCTGCCTACTCAGCTCTGAGGCCCCCCACTGTCACACGCAGTTTGCTGCGCCTTCTTCCTGACCTGCCGGCATCTGCTCACAAACCAGCAGTCACTGTGCTGGTGTCAGGCCAGCCAGAGGCCCCGGCTATAACAGCTAGAGATGCCAAGCACAGAGGCTTACGTTTGTATGCTCTGAGAGGGGAGACAGGTACTGCAGGCGGGATCAGGAAACAGCTCTTTCCTGCCCCAAGGCACCAGTGCTGCTCCCCTACGACCCCCAAGCTCACTCTAGAGGCTGAGCAACTCCAGAGACTAGAGCTTCTGGGCACTAGAGAACACCACATAGAATTATGAAACATCAAAGGAACCTGGTTCAAACCAAAATCTCACAAACCCCAGAAAAAGGACCAAATGAAACTGAACTCACCAATCTTCCTGAAAGAGAGTTTAAAATAAAAATCATAAACATGGACATGGATGTACAGAAAAATATTCAAGAACTCAGGAACAAATTTAAGATGGAGATTCAATCATTAAGAAATTCCATATCTGAAACGAAACACACAATGGAGAGATTTAAAAACAGATCAGATGTAGTAGAAGAGACGGTAAATGGGATAGAAATTAGAGGACTTCTAAGAATGAAAGAATATTGAGAGAACTCTGTGACCAATCCAAATGGAACAATATCTGCATTATACGGGTACCAGAAGAAGAAGAGAGAGAAAAAGGGATAGAAAGTCTTATTGAGGAGGTAATTGCTGAGAACTTCCCCAATTTGGGAAGGAGATAGTCTCTCAGGCCATGGAGGGGCACAGATCTCCCAACACAAGGGATCCAAGGAAAACAACATCAAGACATATAGTAATTAAAAGGGCAAAGATCAAGGATAAAGAGAGACTTTTAAAATCAGCTAGAGAGAGAAAAAAGGTCACATACAAAGGAAAACCTACCAGGCTACCATCAGATTTCTCAACAGAAACCTTATAGGCCAGAAGGGAGTGGAATGAGACATTTAATACAATGAAGCAGAGGGCCTTGAACCAAGAATACTGTACCCAGGAGGTTATCATTTAAATTTGAAGGAGGGATTAAACAATTTTCAGATAAGCAATAGCTGAGAGAATTTACCTCCCACAAACTACCTCTACAGTGCATTTTGGAGGGACTGCTATAGATGGAAGTATTCCTAAGGCTAAACAGATATCACCAGGGGAAGTAAAACCACAGCAAAGTAGAACAATTAATTACCAAGCAGATGCAAAATGAAATCAACTACCCCCAAAGTCAATCAAGGGATAGACAAAGAGTACAGAATATGATACCTAACATATAAAGAATGGAGGAGAGAGAAAAAGGAGGAAAAACAAAAGAACCTTTAGGTTGTGTTCATAATAGCATACGAAGTGAGTTAAATTAGACTGTTAGATAGTAAGAGAATTACCCTTGAACCTTTGGTAATCATGAATCTAAAGCCTGCAATGGCAATAAGTACATACCTATCGATAATCACCCTAAATGTAAACGGTCTAAATACACCAATCAAAAGACATAGAATCACCGAATGGATAAAAAAACAAGATCCATCTACATGCTGCCTACAAGTGACTCACTTCAAACCCAAAGACATCCACAGACTGAAAGTGAACGGATGCAAAAAGATATTTCATGCAACTAATAGGGAGAAAAAAGCAGGAGTTGCAGTACTTGTATCAGACAAAACAGACTTCAAAACAAAGAAAGTCGCAAGACAAAGAAGGACATTACATAATGATAAAGGGGTCAGTCCAACAAGAGGATATAACTATTATAAACATCCATGCACCCAACACAGGATCACCTACACATGTAAAACAAATACTAACAGAATTAAAGGGGGAAATAGAATGCAATGCATTAATTTTAGGAGACGTCAACACACCAGTCACTCCAAAGAACAGATCAACCAGACAGAAAATAAGTAAAGAGACAGAGGCACTCAACAACATATTAGAACAGATGGACCTAAAGGACATCTACAGAACACTCCATCCAAAAGCAACAGGATACACGTTCTTCTCAAGTGCACATGGAACATTTTCAAGAACAGATCATATACAAGGCCACAAAGAAAACGAAAAAGCCCACAAACACATGGAGGCTCCTAAACATTCCATGGATGAATGACCAAGTAAAAACAGAGATCAAGCAATATATGGAGACAAATGACAACAATAATTCAACACCGCAAAATCTGTGGGATGCAGCGAAGGCCGTACTAAGAGGGAAATATATTGTAGTACAGGCCTAACTCAGGAAAGAAGAACAATCCCAAATTAACAGTCTAAACTCACAATTTAGGAAACTAGAAAAGGAAGAACAAATGAGGCCCAAAGTCAGTAGAAGGAGGGACATAATAAATATGAGAGCAGAAATAAGATTGAGAAGAATAAAACAATAGAAAGAATCAATGAAAGCAAGAGCTGGTTCTTTGAGAAAATAAACGAAATAGATAAATCCCAAGACAGACTTATCAAGAAAATAAGAGAGTCTACACACATAAACAGAATCAGAAATGAGAAAGGAAAAATCACTACGGACACCACAGAAATACAAAGAATTATGAGAGAATACCATGAAAAATTATATGCTAACAAACTGGATAACCTAAAAGAAATGGACAACTTTCTAGAAAAATACAACCTTCAAAGACTGACCAAGGAAGAAACAGAAAATCTGAATAGACCAATTACCAGGAAAGAAATTGAATTGGTAATCAAAAAACTACCTAAGAACAAAACGCCTGGACCAGATGGTTTCATGGCTGAATTTTATGAAACATTTGTGAAGACCTAATACCCATCCTCCTTAAAGTTTTACACAAAGTAGAAGAGGAGGGACTACTCCCAAACTCATTCTATGAGGCCAACATCACTTTACTACCAAAACCAGGCAAAGACACCACCAAAAAAGAAAATTACAGACCAATATCCCTGATGAACATAGATGCAAAAATACTCAACAAAATATTAGCAAACCCAATTCAAAAATATATCAAAAAGATCATCCATCATGATCAAGTGGGATTCATCCCAGGGATGCAAGGATGGTACAACATTCAAAAATCCATCTACATCATCCACCACATCAATAAAAAGGACAAAAACCACATGATTATCTCCAGAGATGCTCCAATTCAACAAAATTCAACATGCATTCATGATAAAAACTCTCAACAAAATGGGTATAGAGGTCAAGTACCTCAACATAATAAAGGCTATATATGACAAACCCACAGCCAACATCATACTTAACAGTGAGAAGCTGAAAGCTTTTCCTCTAAGACGGGGAACAAGAGAAGGATTCCCACCCTCCCTGCTTTTATTCAACATAGTCCTGGAGGTCCTAGCCATGGCAACCAGACAACACAAAGAAATAAAAGTCATCCAGATTGGTAAGGAAGAAGTCAAAATGTCCCTGTTGGCAGATGACATGATATTGTACATCAAAAACCCTAAATAATCCACTCCAAAACTACTATATCTAATATCTGAACTCAGCAAAGTTGCAGGATACAAAATTAATACACAGAAATCTGTTGCATTCCTATACACTAATGATGAGCTAGCAGAAAGAGAAATCAGGAAAACAATTCCATTCACAATTGCATCAAAAAGAATAAAATACCTAGGAATAAACCTAACAAAGGAAGTGAAAGACTTATACTCTGAAAACTACAAGACACTCATGAGAGAAATTAAAGATACCAATAAATGGAAACACATCCCATGCTCATGGATAGGAAGAATTAATATTGTCAAAATGGCCATCCTGCCTAAAGCAATCTACAGATTCAAAGCAATTCCTATCAAAATACCAACAGCATTCTTCAATGAACTAGAGCAAATTGTTCTAAAATTCATATGGAACCACAAAAGACCCCGAATAGCCAAAGCAATCCTGAGAAGGAGGAATCAAACAGGGGGAATTACACTCCCTGACTTCAAGCTCTACTACAAAGCCACAGTAATCATGACAATTTGGTATTGGCACAAAAACAGACCCACAGACCAGTGGAACAGAATAGAAAATCCAAACATTAACCCAAACATATACAGTCAATTAATATTTGATAAAAGTGCCTTGGATATACAATGGGGAGATGACAGCCTCTTCAGCAGCTGGTGTTGGAAAAACTGGACAGCTACATGTAAGAGAATGAAACTGGACTACTGTCTAGCCCCACACACAAAGGTAAACTCAAGGTGGATCAAAGACCTGAATGTAAGTCATGAAACCATAAAACTCTTAGAAAAAAACATAGGCAAAAATCTCTTGGACATAAACATGAGCAACTTCTTCATGAACATATCTGCCCAGGCACGGGAAACAAAAGCAAAAATGAACAAGTGGTACTATATAAAACTAAAAAGCTTCTATACAGCAAAGGACACCATCAGTAGAACAACAAGACATCATACAGTATGGGAGAATATATTTATAAATGACATATCCGATTAGGGGTTGACATACAAAATATATAAAGAGCTCACAAACCTCAACAAACAAAAAGCAAATATGCCAATTAAGAAATGGGCAGAGGAGCTAACAGACACTTCTCTGAGGACGAAATTCAGATGGCTAACAGGCACATGAAAAGATGCTCCACATCGCTAATCATCAGGGAAATGCAAAGTGTAACCACAATGAGATATCACCTCACACCAGTGAGGATGGCCAACATCCAAAACACAAACAACAACAAATGTTGGCGAGGATGTGGAGAAAGGGGAACTCTCCTACACTCTGGTGGGAATGTAAACTAGTTCAACCATTGTGGAAAGCAGTATGGAGGTTCCTTAAAACACACAAAATAGAAATACCATTTGACCCAGGAATTCCACTCCTTGGAATTTACCTTAAGAATGCAGCAGCGCAGTTCGAGAAAGACATATGCACCCCTATGTTTATCGCAGCACTATTTACAATAGCCGAGAAATGGAAGCAACCTAAGTGTCCATCAGTAGATGAATGGATAAAGAAGATGTGGTACATATACACAATGGAATATTATTCAGCCATAAGAAGAAAACAAATACTACCATTTGCAACAACATGGATGGAGCTAGAGGGTATTATGCTCAGTGAAATAAGCCAGGTGGAGAAAGAGACGTATCAGATGATTTCACTCATCTGTGGAGTATAAAAACAAAGCAAAAACTGAAGGAACAAAACAGCAGCAGACTCACAGAACCCAAGAACGGACTAATAGTTACCAAAGGGAAAGGGACTGGGGAGGATGGGTGGGAAGGGAGGGACAAGGGGGAAAACGGGGCATCACGATTAGCACGTATAATATGGGGTGGAGGGACACGGGAAGGTAGTATAACAGAAAGAGGACAGTTAGTGACTCTATAGCATCTTACTACACTGATGGACAGTAACTGTAATGGGGTATGTGGTGGGGACTTGATAATAGGGGGAGTCTACTAACCATAATGTTGTTCATGTAACTGTACATTAATGATAGCCCCCCAAAAATTAACTGAAAATAAATCAAACACCTAAATGTATGAGTTAGAAGTATAACACTTCTAGAAGAGAACACAAATGTAAATCTTTGTGATTTCAGATTATGCAACAGTTCTTAGATATGACAGGAAAAGCATAAGCAACTAAAGAAAAAATATGTAGGTTGGACTTATCAAAATAAAAAACTTACGTGCATCAAAGGATACCACAATGGAAGTGAAAAGACAGTCCACAGAATGGACGAAATTGTTTATAAATCATATAACTGGTAAGCATCTAGTATCCAGAATACATAAAAAGCTCTTATAACTCAATAATAAAGACACATATAACACAATTGAAAAATGAGCAAAGGACATGATATGCAGTTCTCCAGATATGCAAATGCCAATAAGCGCATGAAAGGATGATCAGCATCATTAGTCGTTAGGGAAATGCAAATCAAAGCCACAATGAGATAGCAGTTCACACCTACTACAATGGCTAGAATAAAAAATATTGGGAAGAACATTTTTTTGATGAGGATGTGGAGAAGCTGGGATACTCATTCATTGCTAGTGGAATGTAAAATGATGCAGCCACTGTGTAACACAGTTCAGCAGTTCCTTAAAACTTTAAACACAAATCATCATATAACCCTGCAATTACACATAAAGGTATATACCCAGAGAGTTGAAAACACACATCCACACAGACTCATCACGAATGTTCAAGCAGCATTATTCACAGCAGTGAAACAGTAAGAACAACCCATGTGTCCATCATCAAAAGGTGGTCCATCCATACAATGGAGTATTATTCAGTCATAAAAAGGGATGAAGTACTGATGCAATGCTACAACATGAATGAACTTTGAAAACAATGGTGAGTGAAATAAGGCAGACATGAAAGGCCACGTTTTGTATGGCTGCATCTATATGAAATGCGCAAATCCACAAGAGGCAATGCATAGACATAGAAGTAGGTTAATGTCTACTAGGGGTGAGATGGGTGTGGATTCCAGGAGAAAAGGGAGTGATTAGTAATGAGCAGTGTGTTTCTTCTTGGTGTAATGAAAAAGTTCTGGAACCAGATAGTAGTGACTGTTACACAACTTAGTGAATATATTAAAACCCTGGAATTGTATAATGTAAAAGGGTAAATTATAATTCTTAGAATAACATAAAGCTGTTGGAAAAAAAATAGGGAGATGTTGACAATGACGCACCACAGGACTCAGGGAGCACAATGTGCCTTGTGCAGAGACAATATAAAAGAACAATAGGAACAATAATGAAACTAACTACACGTTGCCTTGCCTTTCAACATCACGTGCACCCACAGTGCTCAACAGGCCAGTGACAAGTTTTCCTCTCTGCCAGTGCACTGTCCCTACTGGGTGTATTACATTCACTGCGTGCAACCTCATGTTTGCACTGTGCTAATTCACAAAGTGCCATCATGCACATTATTCTGTTCACTCCAGAAACCTGTGAATGAGGACATGGGGCCTCCCTGTGGCCATGATCCCAAACCAGTGGCCTGAAAGAACTCCAGGCCTGACTCCTGGGTCAACTCTCAGGTCTCCCAGCACATGCTGCAGGCCTGATGGGCAGGCCTGGTGATCCTCCTGACTGGGCTTGCACCTTGCCCCTTGACCTTTGTCATCCCATCCCTGAGGGTTCACGATGCCCAAAATGTAGATGGTTGTGAACATAGGCATTTACCCAAATTAGAAAACCCTTCATTTCTTTCCTGTCTCCATTTAAGCATTTTTTTGTTCAAGGATTAACCCACTCCTGCCCCACTGCCTCTGTACATGGCAGTTTCAGGTTTTTCCAACAAAGTCACAAAACAGGGACTAGCAGTAGTTGGAGCAGATAACTCATTAAATCACAGACCCTCATTATAAATTTTAACAGAAATACACGTAGCAGAGCAACCAGGCCAGTTAGGTCTTTAAGAGTAACTACACAGCACACTAAAATCAGATTTCTGCTTCTGAGTTGAATGGTGAAGCAGTCAAGAGAAAAAGAAAAACATTTATAGCACATGGTAAACTGAAATGGCAGGAGTGGGGGGAAGAGGGGAGGGTGGATGGGAAGTAGAATTTCTAACAAACCTGCAAAGCTACTCACAAAATGCTGAGAATAGATTATCTCTATAACATATTCAATGCCTTTTACTTTCTTCTCTATACTTCTGGGTATTGTTTGATTTTTTAAAAAGTTTTCATCTTGTAAAAAGAAACACAGTATTTTTTTTTTGAAAGAGAAAAAGATTTGTGTTGGCTCAGATCATCCTTAACAAGCTGTTTGGCTCTAAACTCCACAAATCTCAAATTCCACGAATGGGATGTCAATGAATGATCATGCACTGACATGGGGCATGTCTCATTCCCCAGACGCATGCCTCTGCCCACACCTGCTGGGAATCCTACATAGGCAAGCGCGGTCCTTTTCAACATCGTAACAGTTTCTGTCACACTGAGGAGCAAGTTGGTATCAGTTAACTTTTGTTTACCTGGATAGGTGGCTCAATCATTATCCAGGCCGGGAGCATCAGACTGGGGTTGAGAGGCTGGGTCCCTACTCGGAAGTAAACCCCACCCCTGGAATCGCAGGCCCAGACGTGCTGATTTCCACATGCCAAGCTCGTCAGCTTTACGGCGCCTGTGGACAAATAAGGAAAAGTACACACACTAATTGCTTTTGCAAAATGACTCACCTTTCATTTAATCTATGAACTTTGATTTTACATTTCAAAGGGAGAGATGAGGCTGCACTGGTAGTTGAACTCTGCCGTCTGAGAATATCACAGCGCAGAGGGCTGCCTGCCAGGTGCCCAAAGGCAGCCCTCTGACCCCACAGGCAAAGCGGCCAAGAGGCCATCAGCCCAGGGACTGATGTCTCAATGTGGGGCCCCTCCTTTACTTCATCAGCAAATTCTTGATCTGGGGAGAGGGAACTCATCTTTACTGGTGATTGTGGTCCTAATTAGAATTAAGATTAACCAACTAAGCCTGTCAGTCTTCATTTTTCTTATTACATTTCTTCCTGCTGATTAAACGATTTTAAGAGGGAAGGAAATGGAAGGAGCCTGTAAGAGAAATTATATTTGATTGTCTAGGTGGCAAAAATGGCAACAGCCCCTACGTAATCACTGAGCAGCTGCTGCAGGACGGGTTCTCAGCTGTGTCTTTCACATCCTCATTTCAGCCCTGCAACAGGGCTGTGCTGCCACTGTCCCAGTGCAGATGAAGGCCATCAGGACTCAGACAGGGAGACGTCCGCCCAAGATCCCCCAGGGGGAATGCGGTGGCCAGCCTGACTCCACGCCATCAGCTGCCTCTGCCCTCTGGGGGTCCAGGGCATGCTCAGATCTTACAAGTGCAGATCAGTCAGTTCTGACAAATGAATACACTGTCGAGTTCTAGTACACTTTCATCACCCCAGAAAGTTCCCTCAGGCCTGCATCAATCCCTGCGCCCCGAGGCGGCCTCCTGATGCCCATCACCACAGATCGGGTCAGTGCTGCGAGACGTCCACTGGATTGCAGGGTCACAGCATGCACTCTCTGAGGTCCGGCTGCTCACATACATGAGACCCCTCCACAGTGTGGCAGGTGTATTGCTGAGTATTCTTCCACTGATGTAAATGCCGGTTAGTTTATCAATTCACCTGGTGACGGACATTTGGGCCAGTTCACTTTTTTTTTTTAACTGAAGTATCATTGATATACAATCTTATATTGGTTTCAAGTATATGACTCAGTGGTTCACCTGTTACCCATATTACTAAATCCTCAGCCCCACTAGTGCAGTTACTGTCTGTCAACATAGGAAGATGTTACAGAATCATTGGCTAAATTATCCATGCTGTACTTCCATCCCCATGATCAACTTGAAGTATGACTGAGATTTTTGTTCCCTTTCATCCTTATCATGCTCCCCACCCACCCACCCCAAACTCTCCCCCATGGTCACAACCAGTCACTTCTCAGTGTCTATGAGTCTACTGTTATTTTGTTCATTTTGTTTCTTTATATTCCACAAATAAATGAAATCATATGGTATTTGTCTTTCTCTGTCTGGCTTATTTCACTTAGCCTAATACCCTCTAGGTCCATCCATGTTGTTGCAAATGGCAGGATTTTCTTTTTTATAGCTGGTGATATTCTACCATATATCTTCTTTAAACATTCATCTATTGATGAATACTTAGGTTGCTTCCATATCCTGGCTATTGTAAATAATGTGGCAGTAAACACAGGGGTGAATATATCTTTTCAAATCAGAGATTTTGTTTTCTTCAGGTAAATTCTGAAGACCAGCTCACCTCTTGCAACCAGGAGTAAAGCTGCTATAATCACTCTTGCAGAAGACTTTTTGTGGAGATGTGCTGTTTTCCTTGAATAATACCTAGGAGTGGAGCTGTGGGCCAGCCACCGGGTAGCTGTGTGCTTACCGTTTGGCATGCTCACAGGTAGTGTACATGGTGGCCATGCCATCGCCAGCATCCAGTCGGGCGCCCCTCTCCTGTCAGCCATCCTAGTGGGTGTGAAGTGCTATCTTGTCATGGTTTGAATTTGCACTTCCCTGATAACTAATGATGTGGAAAATCTTTTAACATGCTTATGAGGCATTGGTATACCTTCTTTTATGAAGGGCCTGCTCAAGTCTTTGGCCCATTTTTCAAGTTAAATGGCTTGTCTTTTGATGACTGAGTTAAAGGAGTTCTCGTATATTCTGGAGACAAGTCTTCTGACAGATATATATATTGGGAATCTTTCCTCTCATCTGTGGTTTGCCCTTTCATTTTCTTCAGGGTCTGTGATGAGTTTTTAGTTTTGACTGGTCACTTGGACTTTAAAGCAGGGAGAAGGCGGTGCAGCTACATGTGTACTAAGGCCACTTCACAGTTGTCACTGGCATCAGATGACAGCCCATGTGTCTGCACCAGAACACTCAGGCACAGACATGGAAACCTCGTCACATGCCTGCAGTTATACTACCAGCTTAAAAGTATTAACTCACCACCTTACAAAAATTTCTCAGTATTATTTTATGCAATCACTGAAGATGATGATTTCTCTTATACTGAGATTAACTTTACTTCCTTCCTTAATCTATAGAAAATCTTGCCAGAGAGTTCAAGCACACTCCCTAGAGCTCTAACATGACATATTAAAAGACTCGTACCAATCACAGTAAAGTATCCTCAGCAGTAAATTCCAGAAATAGCTGAGAAACAAATGCTAACTTAAAAATGCTAACTAAAAACTGATTTTATGTTAGAGTCTTCAACCTGCCCTAATAGGAACCAGAGGCACTAGCTGATCCTGAGAAGTTACTTGGTGACAAAAACACACTGGGCCAGCATCTCTGAATGAGAAGTGAGCGACAGCACTGTCAACAGAACATGGGGCTTGTATTACGAGGGAACATTCTTTCAGAACGAATACAAAAGGCTGCTAGAATATACACTTCAGTGTGAAAAACAGTTTATTCTAAAGTGAAGAGACAGGTCAAAGAAGAAAGCGTTTAGTGGAGGGCTGTTCTGCAGACTACCCCCGGGGGTCTCCTAGGCTGCCCAAGGGCAGAAAGTGTATGAGACCATTTCACAGAGAAGGTGGTCTCCCCAAACATGCCATGGCTCCCCCATCACTGGTTGGGACAATGGGCTGTGAGCTGAAGCCATTGGTCACTTCTGAACTGAAGCATAAAAGAGCTGGCAGGGGGCCGTTCACTGTCCCCTACTGCAGTGACCATGATGGCGGAGACAGTACTACAGTGGGATTGAGAAGCAGCCACCCAGGAGACAAGGATCCTAAAAGACTGGCAGGGCGAGGGCTACCTTTGAGGGAACAGGAAAGCAACACTCACTGGGTCAAGCTCCTGGAATCTGGGGCTTGTTTGGACACGGTTACCAGCCTGACTAAGAGACATGCTGCAATTTTCCTGCCTTTCCCAGCTTTGCTTTTCTCTCCCATTAAAAATACAGTCTTAATTGCTTTATTCAACAAAGCAGACATTTCCCCTTTACGATTACTTTTAGACATATATTTTAAAACAAAAAATGGCATTTATTTGGTGTTTTACTATTTATAAAACAGCTTTTTACATAAAATAATCCAATTTTTACCTAAAGGCAAAAACTGACACTATTTATTCCTTCATTAAATGCTGTGATCAAATGAATTAAATTACAAAGTGCATTAGTTTGATAAACATTCCAATGCTTGACATAATACATATTTATGTGTGGTGGGAAATGAAGTATTATGAGCGTCTTAAGTATCTGCTAAATGATGCAAATTTTCTTCCAAAAACTAGGATTGCAGTAAGTCCAAAGTTCCACATTTGGTCTCTATAACTGGGTTCCATGGCCAATTAATTTGAGAATTCTGTTTTAATCTCAAAGCAGCAATTGACTTTGCAATTTGCATAGAAGCAGGAAACAGTGATGCTACATCTTAAAAAAGAAATTAAAGGTAGAAATCATGTTCATGACTTGATACTTTGTTGAAGTCATCCTTGAAATTGCAATTTCTGCTTTCAGTGTAAAGACTGGTGACATTCCAGACTTTACAGTGACTTGGTGCTGTCCAAGGTCAAAGTCGGCATGAGGGGAAGTCCAGATCACGTTATGAGCACCAGAAAGAGGGGCTCTCACTGTTTATTTTTCAATGTCAGAACATCTGTAAAGAAGAGGCTAGGGCTGAAGAGAAGACAACAGATAAACCACCTCTCTGAACAGGCTCTATGAACCTAACATCTCCTGCCCGATGACCTGGGCAGGCTGATGGCAATGCGGAGTTGGACAAACTAATTATGGGTGATGACATCTTGTGCCTACATGTTAGCAGTTCTATTTGAGATTATCAGTATCAAGATCAAATACAGGATCAAAACTCCTATCCCAGAATTACTTAGAAGTGGCGTTACAAATAATAACAACTTTCTCTGATAGTTTAATTTCTGCTTGGGTGTAGATGTGGTCAAGCATGTGGTCCCTGCCCACAGTGCCCTCCGTGTGTCAACACCACATGAGTCGGACAGAAGTGGCTGTCATAACAGAGTAAGAGCAGGATGCAGAGAACACGGTAGGGAACTCATCAGGAAGAGCCTCTGGAAGAAAGCTCAGGGGGACTATGGAAGAAAGCTCGGGTGGGGGGACAGTCCTGGCAGAGGCCTGAAGAGCTGAGGAAAGAACAGAGCAGGGAGGACGTGCTACGACACGGGCACAGCAGCAGAACCCAGGAGTCAAGGGGCAGGGCGGGAGGTCTGTGGAAGGTGGGCTGGGCCAGGCTCTGAGGGTCTGGGTGCCACCTTGCAGGCAGGAACCTGACTCTAGGGGCGATGTGCAGCCACTCAACAGTGAGGACACCCGCGCAGGGTGCCAGCTCGCTCACCTGGCCATGGTGGGTGAGGGCACATGCAGCACCACGAGGCAGTACCGCAGTAGCACAGGTGGTGAGGGGCTCTGACCCTGGCAGTGCGGGGAAGGAAGCAGGGACAAGACAGCCTGGGAGGCCTCCCAGGGCAGGTGGAAAGAACATCACTGACCATGCTGGCCAGCAGAGAACTGCAAACTGCCAGAGAGCCTCTGCCCTTCCCAGAAGAATTCAGTGGGAGCAGAGGAGCCATGTCAGGAAAGAGCATGTTTGGGAAAGAGAAATTTGATACTGAACAAAATCCTCATGTGCAAAGTCAAAGCCTGTAAAGGCGATGCTTCCTTTTGCAGCTATGAGTGCCTGCATCACCAATTTTCACCAAAAGAACAAGGAAGCTACCCAGGTAACCCAGGTAGGTACCAAGAGGCAGCATTCATGTCTCCTAGATGCCTGAGGACAGGTGCCACGGGAGCTCGCATGCAGGGTCCTGGGCAGGGGACACACATCTGAACTCAATGTCTGCACCCCTAATTTAAATAATAATTTTTTAAAACCCTTGATTCACCTATTTGTCCCACAGGCTACACAAACCATACCTGGAGAGAACCCAATAACAGACCACCTGGTGGCCCTGGCCTGCCTCCCTGCCCCCACCCCGGCACAGCAGGCCATCACCCTTCCCACAGCACCCTGCCCTCCTCCCCTGCCTTAACACAAAACCTAGCAACTCTGACTTGCTGCATTTTCTCAGGATGTTCATATCATTTCAGTATCAGTCAGTAACCTAGATAAATAAGCAAAATCGAGAGCTCAGAGCAGGATAAAGACTAAGAAAGGCCATGCCTTGGCCATATCATGCACACCGTTACACTCACAGAGCACTCCCCCACCAGCCTGAGGGGTCATGCAGCCAACGATGGCCTGAGTGACCCTAAGCAGGACATGCTGCAGCTTTTAGGATGCCACACATGCCCAAGGCAGCTCACATTTACATAGGGGGCTTACTTGCATCATCTCTCTGGGGTGGAATTTGCTGTTCTCATTAGAGAGAGAATTGCTGTTCCTACTAGAGAGGTGAGAAATTGAGGTTTCAAGGTAACCCATCAGTTTGCCTGGGGTCCTAGAGCCTGCTCAGGGCCCAGCTCTCTCAAATTGAGACTCAATCCCACCAAAGTTGAATTTGTCCCCTAGAAAGAATGGACATCACCCCAGTGAAGCCCAAACGGGCACCTCTGAGACCTGCAACTCTCTAGCTGGCGAGCAGTGCCTGGAGGACTAGACCGAACTGTAAGGGAGGCATGAGCTGTGAGCAGGCACCCGGAGGCCCAGCCGCGTTGGTTCCAGCACCATGGAGCCTGGCACAAGGCCCGACCACTCCACACTCGCTGCAGTGCAATGGCCTGAGGGACTATGTATGTGTGTGAGGGATGCAGCCTGCTTCTGACCCAGTGGTGCAAATGAGCATGCCCCCCTCAGCTCTCAAGACGCAGTAGTGGAGAAGACACAAACCATGCCCTGGCCTTCATACCTTCAGAAGGAACTTGTGGCATCTTCCAAACTGCTGGAGAAAGGTTGAGGCCAATGGGTCTCTGAACAAATGAAAAGCTTCCCAGGGCAGGGGGTCATCAGCACCAGCATTCAGGACCATGACCAGCTGCAGCCTCATGTGGTCAGTCACTGTCAGGAATGCCAGGAGGCAACTGGCCCTGGTGCTGGTGTGAGGCCAGAAGCATAAGCAATCAAAATGACCCTGGAAGGTTCCTGGCTTTGGAACAGAGCTTGCTTCTTCAGTTGAGAACCAACCTGCTCCTTCAGGTAAGCTGGATGATGTCTGGGGGCCTTGCTGGACAAAGCATGACAATCTCTTACACAACACCCTATAGGAACCACACGGGCTCAGGCTGGCCGTGTGCCCACCAGCCTGGCTCCGGCCTGTTCTGTGGGATGGGGAGAGGCCCGTCAGCTGGAGATGCACCTGGGGCTGCTGGGAGGGAGGCAGACAACGAGTCCTCCCTCTTCTGTTTCTTGCTGGCTTTCTCCTCCTCCCACCCCCTTTGCATAAGGAGTACGTGTGGTTGAATTCTCAAACATTAAATGCTGGTACAATTCAGTTCTACCACCCAACACAATACTGGTTGTCAGTTACCAAAACGGGAAACTGTATGTCAGGGAAGTATTCCTGTGGCTCACATGAACCCTCCAAAGCGGCCTGGTGCAGCCTCTACCTTCAGACAAGCCAACACCTAAGCTGCTGGTCGATCAAGAATTTGTTGAGGGAATAACCTAAGGGCTCATTCTCTTATGCTATTTCTTGGAATATGAATGAATTATTTACAAATGGCATCACGCTACTTGGCCTGCTCTGTAACCCTTGAGGGGAGTCAGAGAAGAGAGGCGGTTAGAAGAGAGATGTACATCTTGCCTTCAGTCTGCTCGGGAGAATCAACACTTGCTTGCTGAGCAGCTGCTCCTCCAGCTGCAGAGGAAACAGGTAAATGGGCCACTGCTCCTGGCACAGGACACACCATTATCCAGATGGAAAGGGCACATAGCAACATGCCCTGTTCAGATGGCCTGGCACAGGCAGCTGCATCAACAGTATTGTTTCAGGCAGTTCCTGGTGGCAAGTTTCTCTGGTAGATGCTCCTCATGGGTTCTGGGAACCCTGCAAACTGTAAGGGGTGGGGAAGTAGCCTTACAAAATTCAGAGATCCATTTCATCTGCAAGAATAGCTAATCAACCTCCTGAAATCCAGCAAAGTAAAAAATGGCACACAAATCGCACACAGGGGCCCTGGGAACTTTTGTCAGATGTCACGTTCTGACGGGGCTTTAAGGTACAGGCAAGTGGCCCCATGTGCTCCCAAGGAGGCCATACCTAGCTGGGAAAGGTCCAGCCTTGTCCAGTGCATGCCTGTGGGGCAGCTCTTGGAGAGAGTCCTGATGAACACCTGGCCGAGGCTGTCCAGGGCCCACAGGGCATCTTGGCAGGCGGCGTACGCCCTCATCTCCGTGTCAGGAGGCAGCTGCAGGGTGGAGGGGCGCGACTGGGCCTTCTGGGCGCTGACACTGCACAAGTCTTTGCTGCTCTGGCACAGCCACAGGGAACTTCCTGCAGAAACGGTTCACATTAGTCACGGACAAAATGCACAGGGCAGCCTCTGCCTTCGGGCACTGGCACCTGACAGCAGGCGCCCTGCTGCTTCTGACACCCCTACCCCCACTCCCACATAGCAGGACCCTCTAAGTCGGAGGGAAACGCCATGGCCAGCCAGTTAGCAGGAATCAGGCTGGCACGTTTTAAAGAAATGAAAGCAAGGTTTGGGAGACTTTATGAAGGCTACACTGCTGGCTTTTCAGCTCTGCCCTTGGACATTGGCAGCTGGCTGGGAGGCCAGCAACACAGTGTGTTTCCTCAGTGCTCTGGAGGGAGTGAGGCCAGCCGTCCCTCAGAATTGCCCTGTTCTGGTACTGGGGGTGGGTGGGCTGGTGGATGGCTGGTGGAAAGACTCCTCTTCCTTCCCATCCTCATCTCAAAAGTATACCCTTTGCTGTCTCCACCATTTTTACAGCCTTTACAGGTTCAGTTTAAAATGCAAATGGTCCCCTGGGAAGTTAAAATTGGTCACAGTATAGTCTCTAAAGTACTACCAGATATGTTTTGGAACTCAAACTGTTTTGTATTTTAAAACCTGAGGTAGGAAGTATGCCATTTGGTATTTATTTATGCATTAGTAGGAAGTATTTAAGTAACAGCCCCAGGGGCGAGCAGCCTGCCCCATGAAGTACAGTAACATTCCTGCAACCAAATGTGTGTGGCCACAGCCACAGCCACTGGCCCACAGAAACTATGTGGCCTCACATCAGTTCAGGTCAGGGTTTGCTACCGAATGAATTTGTGCCAAACTCAGCTGTAACCTACAGTTTTCAGAACTTACTGATTTCAGGACTGGGGTCAGAATGTGACGAGAGAATGCTTTATTGCACTGACCAGGTCGTCACCCCCTCGGGGGAGTAATGCCTAGAACTCACCAGCTGTTCCCTCTGAACCACAGGCTTCTTACGTGACCCTCAGCACAATCCCAAGGTGTCTTCACCTGCCTGTCAGGGCTCCCAGCTTGCTGGGGGGCTGCACTGCCCTTCCTGGCTCCAAACTCCATGCTCTGGGAGGGGCTGTGAGCGCTGAGGAGTCAGGACGAGGCCTGACCCTGCAGGGGAGGTCTGCCCTAAGAGGGCCCACCCGTGGGACTCAGGTCAGCCAGAGGCTGTCAACCAGAAGGGAGGTGGCTTCTAGGACGGGACCGAGAGGAATTCACAAGGGGAAACAGGAGGCGCTCAGAGAAGCCTGGTGCCTCTTGGCCACAGTGCTCTAGCCCAGGATGCGTCACTGGCTGCCAGCCCCAGCGGCTGCGGTCACACTGCATGTCCCCTCCCTGAAAGGCGCTGGGCCTCTGACTCACTCAGCTCCCCTCACTAGATTCTGCTCTCCTGCTTAGGTCTATCCAGCTCCTGAGGCCGTCGGCTCAGCCACCAAGGGCTATGGCCCATGACCCCACATCTTATCTGTGAGGTCCACAGAGCTGCACCTCACCCCAATTTGGCCACAGTCAGACCATGGTTTAGACTTTCCAACTGCCAAACCATGTGCTGTGTTTCTCCACCAACCTTCATTTGTGGGGGCAGCGGACGCCAACACAAAGGCCCATCTTGCGGCAGAGGCTGTCCCACGGGGGACCACGTGGCTCCAGTAAGTGCCTACAAAGAGTCAACAGGAACGGGTTAAAGACAGAACAAGAAAAAACATACTTCACAGCTTTCATTCTAGACTACAAATGGTCTCCAAGACCCCTCATAGCTAAGCCCACAGTGCCCTTGTCTCAGGCGGACCGGCACAGCCATGCAAAGGCCCTTCGTCGTTCCTCTCTTAGCACTGACACGCAGAGGCCCCATCACGCCCAGAGTCAGGGGAGGCCTTGGAGAAAGAGGAAAGCTGGAGAAAACTCACAAAGCAGGTATTCACTCCCAGAAACAAAACCTGGGTCAGTACATGAGGATTTGCACCGACATTTACAGACCTGGCCAGAGCCTTGCGTTTTCAATGGTGTGATGATTTTCCACTAGGAAATGGACTATTCTCACTAGGCTCTTCAGGTTGGGTGGATTTTTTCATTTGAATGTGAGATTATGAACATAAAAATGAGCGCCACTAGCTCTGCTATCATAGGCTCCCAGGCATCTGATCACATACCCCCAGCCACTGGTATGCAAGCTGTGGGATGGACAGACTACAGAAAGGAAGCAGCTACAAAGCCTAAGAACACCTCCGTCACAAACATTTCACCCCTATGCACTCACCTATCTTCTCAGGTTGAGTTCTTAAAGCTTTCCTTTCAGTACTAGTAAAGCTACCTAACAAGCCAACATAAAAATAAAAGTAGTCCACCCACCGATGAGACTTCCTTTGGCGACATGGAATTCATTCTTGCCTGAAGAGATCCAGACACCACTGTTGTTGACCCCTAGAAGGCTTGGCTGGCACTGAAGCTGCTGGGACCAAAATGCTGTGCGCAATCTATCTGCCACCTTTTCGACGGGCACTTGGGCCGCTGTGGCCACTGAGTGTGTGGCATGGATTATGGTCTGGAATAAGCTGCACTGGTCGAACACCACGTAGTCTGTGATGCTCACCTGGAGGGGGAGATGGGCAGACACCCTGCTTTCAGTGCAGTTACAAGCGCCTTCTGTATGCTCACTGCTGAGAGGTAAGGTTCTCGTCCATGTCCAGCAAGTGCCAAACACACGTGCACAAGCCCATTTGTGTAAGGACCACAATAAAGTCAGACAGGATAGCACCAAACCTCTAACTATAACTGCTGGGGACAGAAGAACATTTTATACACTTTTATACCACATGGACCTGTTTCAACAAGCACACATTATTTTTGTGTTCAAATACCACCCCCTTACCCACCTGAAGTCTTTTATTCTGATCAGTGAGAGAGGATAATTTTGCTCTTAAATTTAGGTATTTCCAATGAACAACAGTGTACAATACTTAGAATCATAATATGGGTTAAAAAAGGTAGGAGAAGTGGGGTGATGAAGTAATTTATGCTCTAAATCAGAACTTAGTTATGTCGGGCCAACTGCACAAACCAGGACTGTCGCAGACACGCAGGATGAGCCCTGGCTCAGATGTACAAACGGCTTCTCTGACATGCCTGGACATGCTTCTCCAGGGAACCTCCCTCTGAGGAAAACAACCGGCAGCTCTGGATGTTAGAATGTTCTTTCTAAGATGGGTCAAATCTGATTCCACATGACTTTCAGGTATATTTCTGCCCTTCTGGGTTTGATTATGGAGAATGGTGTTGTCCTACTCCTAGGACAACCTCATGCAGGCCACATTTCCAAGTCACACACAATGAAATGCTGACTGCAAGTGACATCAATCATCATAGGGAACTTACTTAATAATAAATACAAAGAAAAAGGAATTGTGGGAGAAATCAGTAGTTTATTACATGTACAAATACTGCCCTCTCTTATCTGTGAAAGGGCTCCCTTGACTGAACTGCTGCCCTCTGAAGTTTACGGGACTGGCTTTACCACTGCAGGACCCTGAGGCCCTGCCACAGAGCCCAGAGCCCCCTCCTCCCACTCAGCAAGCCTCCGCCAGTGGGCTGGGCGATCTCTGTTGGAGCCCACCAAAGGCGAGCAATGAGCCACGCTGCTGTGGGACGGCTCTGGGACCTCTCCCCTTCCTTGAGCATCTGCCCAATGCCAAGACCACACAGTCTGCTGCAGGCTCAGTCCTAGCTCCTGATTTGCAGGCATGCAGGATGCAAATTAAAACAAAGAAAGATGGGCTTAGTAGTTAAACATAATGCTGGCTGCAACACTGCAAAGAAATCAATCTTACAGTGATTAAAATAACTCTGACTCCAAATACCTCAAAGATGATTCTGTCATATTTCTCTAAAGATAATGTTCTGAATATCATAAAATGATATCTAGTTTTCTTTAGGCTACTTAAAAGCAGAATTTAGTACATATATATACATGTGAGGGTGTGTTTCTGTGTATGTATAAAAGCATATAATATGGTTATGAGTACAGAGAAGGGATTTAAAAATAATTGGTATAACTTTTCTAGCATATCAGATTAGAGACCTATGTATGCACATACACATGCATATGCACCGAAGGGCAACCGCAACTCATGTTTGCACATTCTCACCTGCAGACCCAGGAGCAGCAGCTGGTGGAAGGCCGGACTCCAACGAGGGACATCCGAGCAACAGTTAGAGCCATGCCAAAGCGCACGGGACTGAGCAGACACGGCGTCCACAGCTGCTGGGTGTCAGTATACCCTTCCGGCCACAGAGGGAGACCGGGGGGGCTACATTTACAGTGAATGGGGTACCAAACAGGAGGAAAGGAATAACTCCTTTGAAAACACATTCTAGGCCATGCTGGCTGGGATCAAGTCACAGAAAGAGTGACTACACCCACTCATTTCCCAGAGGGTTTCCTTTGCTGGAAGCATGTGGAAAAATTCTCCTTTGTTGGAATATCATTTACTTAGAGGCCTTTTGAACAAGCAGAGATAGGTGAAATTTAATTGTGGGTTGGGGTTTTCAAACCTATTGCCTAGACTCTCTCCTTAGCACATTTACTCAGAGTTAAGCATCATTATTACCTAGGTCTTTATCTGGGTGGCAATGGGTTTATTTAGCATAAAATGATAAATTTCTAAGTAACACCCAAATAAATAAACAAACAGAGCCTGCATATTCAGACAAAGAGAGCTTCCAAGTTATTTCCTATCATGAAAAGTCCTTGATATTTCTACAGTGCTCAAATACAGTGAAATCTAACTCATCAACTGGTGAATGTGAACACTGTTCATTTAACGCAACCTCCCCAATCTCTTTGATAAAAGTAAGGGCCGTGAAAGAGGAGCAGAAGCCCCAGCTCAGGGCCTGGCAAGTAGCCCTGGAGCTGGACACCTACTTGCCACCAGTGGTCATCATCTCCTTGGGGTGTCTTGGAAACGATGCCAGTTCTGAACCACAGGTTTCCGCGGATGTCCAGAGCCCACAGAGTCTGCTGGTCCCCAAGAGTTACACAGACAGGCTCTAAGGCCTGCCTTTCACTGAAAACCAGGAGAACACGGGAGTCAGCACCATGTCTAGGACTGCCAACATCAAGGGTCTCCTGCGTGGGTTTGCCTAGGAGAAGAGACGCTCCTCACCCACAAGTTCTAAGGAAGGAAGCTGAGTTCTCCATTAAATTACTGTGTGGTAGCTTCTGAAAGACACTGAAGCCCCAGAACGGCAGGGAAGGCTCCTGAGAGGGATAACCTAAGGGATGTGTGCTGACTGGCATTGGCCTGCTTCCGGGGCCATCGCAGATGGAAGTTGTCGGGCAGGTGGGGGCCAGTCATCTCCCACACCCAGCCTAGCACAGTTCTAGCTCCCAGATGTGCTTGCTAACTTCAAACCAAGAATACCCTAATATAATTTTCCTAAGGACTATTAATGATTTCATGTTAGCAAAATGATTTGACAGTAGTTCCATAATTAAAAAATATAAAGTAACCAAATAAGTTACAATCCAGAGACCAATTTCAACTGACTAGGACGATAATAAAGAAAGGTATTTAGCCCTAAAACATCTGAAATTCTAAGCAGAAACTACCTGACTGGGCAGTTTTGAATAGACACTGTCATGAGAGACTTGACCGTATGACGCTCGACTGTATGTTACACGAGAGGGAAGCAGCATTTTTAGATACTGAGCTTTGACCCAAGGTTCAGTCTGCCAGTCAGAGGTAGGGGCCAGGTCTCTGCAAGGTCAGCCTGCTGAAGCTGGCTCTGACGAGTCCAGTGAACACTATTACCATGGAAGCCTTCAGGGAACCAGCTTTGCCCAGGAAAGGCTCCCATGGGTGCCTCAAAGGAAGTCAAGCTGCTAAAGAATGGAGGTGGGACAGACAAGATGGTGAGGTGTCCCCCCCCCCACTGGTACCTGACAATGTCACATGCCCACTGCTCCCCCTCAGGACAGAAGCTGCTCACGCCCTCCCGGTAGAGGAGGGCTCTCTGCTCCGTCAGCGCCCACACCACACTGTTTCGGGCTGTGACCTGGGACAGTGGGTAGGGACAATCGACCTTCACAGCTCTGGCACAGGGACGATCCACACTGAGACCTGCCAAGGAGACAGACAGGAAACCCCCAAAGACACATAATCAGGATTTCATACCTCATTTTATTCTGTTGTTTGCTTATTTTTCTTTTTTGGTACTTTGCTATATTCTTTTGTAATAAGAGCCTTTTCTTTTTAAGGTGGAGTCAACATAAAATGGTTAAATTGTACTTAAACATAACATCTATCTGAAGGGCTTTCAGATACTCTTTGCAAATGATGGAGTATTCAGAATCCGCTGGTGTCCCAAGCATCTTAAGACATTCTGGAAGAAGCTGAATGCTGGAGCAAGAGGGCCACCAGACACCAAGCCAAGAGGGCCCAAGAGGAGGATGCCAGCACCCAGGGACGCCCTCCTGTGCTCTCCAGCTGTGGCCAGAGCTTCGGGTGAGCAGAGCAGCTCAGCCTCCAGTGTTGGGTCTTGCTGTGTCCCTGCTAAGTATATGGAGGGGCCCACAGGGATCTGAGGCCTGCAGCCATCCTCCGCCAAACAGGCCCAGCAAAGTGGCTCCCCTCTCCCTACTCTTACCTCGTGCGGGCTGGGGTTCTGCTGCAATGAAAACCCCCAAATTTCCTAGATGAAAGATGAGCTCTGTTACACGGTGAGAGTGCCAGGTCCCTGACACCCAGTCCAGGGCTCTGTGCCCCCGCCTTGCAGCCTCTGATGAGCTTGAAGGCCACTCCCAGGGGAGCCAGCAGAGCAGCTGCTACCCAACCCCACAGCCCGTGGCCTCAGCCTGCAGTTCCATCGTGTACTCACATGTGCTCTCTGCCTGACCATAGCACCTATAGTATTGCAGCCCTTGGCTTCTATTTCCTCACACTCAGGGGGACTGCCCTGCAGGATTCTTATGCTACAAACCCTTGGGCCAGCCCGACAGGCTCTCATCTAGCAGGCTCATCTGAAACCACTGCCCTGGCGATCCTTAAGGCGTTAGTGGTTAAGAGGTCACCCACCCCTTACCCTCAGCAGAAGCACTCCATTTCCCCACCAGGAATGGAACTCAGATGACCTTGCAGGTTGGGTATGTATATGCCTTTCCTGGGCTGTTTTCACATGGAGGGAGACACAGGAACCAGGCTGGACACACGGCCCAGAAGCTGGCAAGGCTGCCCACCAGGCACATGCAGGAGCTTGTTGGATGCACCAGCTCCCCCACACCTGAGAGCCAGCCAGGTGAGGGGGGCTTTCCATCTCAGAGAGTCATCCCTGGCTGACAGTTCATAACAGAGATTAAAACATTCCCTCTGAAGCAGCAACAGTTAACGATGAGACTGATCTTTGCAGAAATCCAATACAGCATCTTGACAAACAACAGGGCCCATGCCCCATAACCCCTCCCAGATGCTGAAGATGGCGCTGCTTTTGGAAACACATCCCCATTTACAGACAGTGCATAAACACCGACTCCCATTACAGCTTATTTTTAATAAACAAGTCCCACTGTGTCTCTTTCAGCAGCTAACGGTTCCCCTCAGGGCACTTTCTTAGGACAACTTGAACTGCTATTTAGAGCAACGTATTTCTTACTATTTCCTGACGCACATGTAAATAAGTTTATAGAAACAGGGCTTTAACCTGGCTGAAAAAAATCCAAATGGCTAAAGGAAAAATTATTCTAATGTCATTTCCCTGTTATTCTTTTCTTCTAAGATCTGATATTGCAGGACAAGTGATACTCAATGGTTAGCCACAGGGAGAATAATAAGATTCTGTTTCTATCCTTCTATACCTCACTAAATAATCCTATTAATTCTTGTCCAAAATTTGGGGTTTGTTTGAGTAAGTAGCAGAAACTGCTGACATAGTCCAACAGCAGATACTCTCCTTCCAGAATTGTTTTAACATGAATGACCCCTAGCCTCTTAGCTGGTCACTACCAAAGCAAGGGGCAACTTGAAGCAATTATGCCAGCAGCGACGGGCCCTGGGGCACCCTTCAGTCACCTGTCTGCAGGTACAGGTCCCCATTTGTCCTGATGATCCAGGCTGTGTCATCGCTCAGGGCCACAAACACTGCCTGGGGCAGAGCTTCGTACCAGTGCCGCTTCCCCTTGATGGTCACTTTCCCACAAGCGAAAGCTCGGTTAGACTTCTGCTCAATCTTCCAGAGAAGGGCTCCTGTGGAAATAACAATTCTACTCACTGCCCAATAAATACCGAGAATTATTTACACAAAATCATCATTATGGGTGCTGCAGGGATGGCGTTTTCTATCCCCCACCACTTTGCTTTTACTCCAACTGGGGAAAGAGCCTGCTGTGCTGAGGCCTGAACCCCTGGTCACTGCCCACCAGCTATGCGGCTTCAGGTGTCATGTCACTAACATCTCCAGGCCTCATTTTCTCATCTGTGAAACAGGGACAATCTCTACCTTACAGGGCTGTTAGAAAGGCTGGAGATGAGGCTGCATGGATGACACAGCACCCAGAGCTGGATGGACGGCGAGCATGCCCCAACAGGAGGGAGGTAGTGCTGTCACTGTATACCAGCAGGCACAGCCAGTGTCCTCTGAGAGGCTTGACAGTTCTAGAGGGACTCCAAGGCATCTGCTATGGACCAGCCAAGTGGACCAGGTGCAGGGAAAGGAAGCACTGAAGCTGGGCTTCCTTTTTCACTCAGAAAGGGATTCTGATACACAGAGATGGAACAGAGAGGGAAGGAGAGGAAGGGAAGACGGGAAGGCACTATATGTAGATGGAGCGTTTGGCATGGGCTAGGCGGCAAAGTGTTAAGAAACCACTCGAGAATCACCTGAGCACAGACGGGCTAGACCAGAGGGTCTGACCGTGAGGAGCTCAAATGAGAGCAGAAAAGCAAGACAGACAGCCAAGCCGCAGCACACCCTGAGTGCCACGGTGCACAAGGGCTCTGGTGCCAGCTGAGTGTGGCCCCGAAGGACATCTCAGATGAGTTCACTAATCTGGTGGAGACAGAGTTCTTCCTAGAGTAACAAGGGACTGAGTGGCTTGGAAACACAAAGTAATTAATATAATCAGGAAAGAACCAAAGTTTCTAAATGGCTGGGGAGATGAACCCAAAGGTAAATGACAGAAAAAGAAAGAAATGCTCAATTATATAACGCCAGCTAGTGTAGTTAAGTCATTAGCTCAGTCAGTCTCTAAGGAGAAACACTGTTCAAACAAGCAAAGAGGGGAAGCAAAGTAGCCTTGCATGAACTAGCATTTCAAGTCAAGACGGGCTAGAGGCCAGGAGAGCTAAGGAGCCCCATGCTCAGCGACATTACAGGGGCAAGTCCACAGCCTTCTGTCTGACTCCTGTTCCAACATCCCAACAGTAAACCAGTTTCTCCGAGGCAAAGGCACATAAATACTTCTGTTCTACCTATTTCCCCGCCTCCCAGTAGACAAGGTGGCCAACGTATGAACACAGATGAGCAACTGATCCTGAACAGACTGGGGAGGTATTTCAGTCTAGTAGAACCTCATTCAGGAAGTATCTGTCTGCTCCAAGTCACTGAAAATGGCCTCATCATGGCATGAAAGAATGAATGAATGCACTGTTTTTTTATAGTCAGGAAGTAGACTGTTCACCCAAAGCATATATACAGGTCCTTAAAGAAATAATATATTGGAAAGGAAACCAAATAATCTAAACATATTCAATATATCCATGGGCCCATCTTCATTAGTTCAGTTGCTATAAAGCAACACTAGGAAACAAACACATTTTATTTTTATAAGGAGTTAGTATGTCAATTATCTCTCCGAAAAAAAAAAAACCTCAAAATTCAAGCTATTTGTTTAGTTTACAAAAATGTGTTCCTGTGTTACCACTGAAATTGGCAAAAACCCCAAACTCAAACCCAAAATCCATTTACGGTATTTATTAACTGACATCAAGTGAATTCACGATCTCAGGAGGAAGCCCCTCACATCCTCGGGAAAAGGCCAGCCTGTAGGATGGACTGGAGTTGCTGCAGGGGCCGCTGGGTGCTAAGCTGTCTGCACCTGGGGTTAGGAGCAGGGAGCTGGGGAGGCAAACCTGAGGGTGAGACTGCCACCTGCTGGACAGCTTCTTCAAACTTCTGCCAGCGCAGCCCAGCGCCAGGCAGGGCACTGCAGAACAGGCCGCCTTTGTAGTCCAGGCACCAAATGTACTTCTCAGAGACCGCCAGGCTGAGGATGCCGCAGCCAGGACCAGAGTAGCCCATCCAGCTTTCTGCAAACTAACAAGGGCAGAGCCCAGTGAGCCTGCGGCAGAGGACTCTTGTCGTACTGTTGCCAACGAGAAAAGTGTGCAGGATGCCAGTCAAGGAGCTGAGAGGATCCTGGAGAAGCCATGCAAAAGACGCATCCCCAGCATCACTGGACCACACGCTAACAGAAGCATTCTGAAATGGGAGATGTTGTCCCCTTATGGAAACCCCATGACATCCCCGGATAGCCCTCTGTCATATTGTAACATCCTTCCCAACGGAGCGCTCCATTCAAAGGATCTGGCTTTGATCTAAAGGTAAACCTCACTTTACACAGACGTGTCCTGGACACTCACAGGCAGATTGATGTTGTACGTTTAATCATCATGGAAGCTTTAGGAGAAGCAACACTACCACTTTCTTAGTTTTTTCACCATATTTTTTTCAAGCACTGCTCCAATCATCAGACATATCATGTGGCTGGTAGAAATCTGGCCAAGACATTGCCTCCCTCAATTAGGTAGATTAAGGTTTAGATACTAGGATTCTTTTAAAAATCAAAGCTAAATAAAGCCTTGGTACTTTCAGTTTCCTAAAACTACAAAAGAAATCAATACATTTGCACACTGCACAGGACAGAGAACTGCTCCGAAGAGAACAGTGCCCAGCCCTCGCAGCCTGCCACTGCTCACCATCATGGATGGGCCTCTCCTGCACCTGGGCCCTCCTGCCCCAAAATTTCTTGGCTTTCCTGCTACCTGGAGGGGCCAAGCGGGGAGCAGGAGTGCAGGGAGAGGTCCTCAAAGCACCAGGTTCCCTCTCACTGAGGGAAGGGCGTTTCTAAAGTTCCGGCCTAGAATCCCAGACCATCTGCTGGGCAGTGCTGTCCCCAGGTGTCCCTGTGTGGCTCCCACGGCCCTGCTCACCTTGCTCACTACTGTCACCTGGGCCCCGCTCACCTGCCATGATTTGCACTCATGTTGGGCTCCTCCCTAGGACTGAGCCCCCTGATCGGCGGTCACATGCCTGGGGCAACTTCAGCACCAGACCCACAGCCTGGCAGCCAAAGGCCACCCGGAAAGGGTCAACGCAGGTTAGACGGAGTGGGAGCCTCACATTTTGGCATTTGTCTCAAAACAAGTAAGCAGTATATCTCACTTTTGAGGCAGGACAGCACAGAGGCTGAGGGTCCCTGAGGCTGGCCTTGCCTTTCACTCACTACATGGCCTGCACAAGCCGTTCGACTGTCTGCGTCTCAGTCCCCTCCCCTGAGCGGCACCACGACACTGCCTGTTCCATGTTTGCTCTGTTCTTCGAGCAGTCAGTCAGCGAGCCTGAGGAAGTGCTTAGCATGCGGTGCCTGGCACACAGCGACAGCTGCCCAGAGGTCACACACCAGTGACACCAAGGGATTCCAGTGGGACATCTGGGGAAAGCACACGTGGCTGTAAGTTGCAATCCACACCTTGCAACTTGGTAGGGAAAGTTACAGTACACGGGTAGATTTGAAGCCCAACATAATAAATAGTAATCATTTGCTAAGGAAAGTAAGTACTTTTAAAAAATCACCTTTTTGTATAAAATAACCAAGAACAGTTAATAATCACCTCATAATTGCATGGGCTGGGTGGACCCCAGGAGACTGGTCACCCAACACCTGGTCTCTGCATGGCCTGCAGAGGGCCTTGGTGCTGCTTTTGGAGGTCAAGGAGACTGGAGACGCCTGCTTCTTGCTGCCGGTCCCTCAGAGAGGCCTCCTTGCCTTCCACCCATGCAGAGCCTTCTCCTCCAGGGCAGACTGGTTCTGTGGGATGGCCAGGCCAGGCCAGCTCTCCTCTGAGAAGACTAACACTAAGCCTGTGCTGGTCCAGCCTTGCCGGGCGGGAGTAAGCAGCGAGATGCCATCTCATTGACAGAGCGGGTTACTGAGCAGGGGTGACCACTCAGCACTGGTGCCAGTCATTCAAGGGCCCTGTGCCCAAATCCCCCAACTCAGACTTTAAAACATTTGGCCTACATACAGGTTTTGCTGTAGGAATAGAATTTCTTCCGAGAAGGACAACAATCTGCCAAAGAGTCCCTTGGGAAAGAAGCCACATACCTGGTCTGCCTTCAGCAGCCCGGTGTCCTCCGGGCCTGGCCGGCCCAGGGCTTGCAGGGAGCGACCTCTGCCGAGCTCTGTCACACTCGTCTCCGAGGATGAAGAGGGCAGCCCGTGGGCATAGATGTCCTCTTCGTCACTGGATGTCAACACCTGTTCCCGCGAAGGCTGCTCAAGCCAAGGCTCACGGGTTTTGGCTGCCAAGGCAGAGGCCAGGGGCTTCACTCGCCCTCCCACACTCTCCAAGTCATAATCAGAAATGACCATTTCCTTCTGCCCTGTGGCACTGTCTTCGACAGTGCGCCAGGGAATTGAGCTGAGGAGGCCAGGGGCCCCCACCTGTGTCAGGAAGCCCTGCCCTTGCCTGGGCTCCTCAGCGCTGCCTTCATCAGCTCTGGTTCTCTGCAGCCACTGCTTAGCACTGGGGGCCCAACCGAGGCTGGAAGGCACCAGGACTGAGTCCAGGAGTGGGACTTGAGAAAAACAGCTTTGGGGGTCATCGGGTTCTGCGGCCCCCACCGCCCAGGTCTCAGCAGAGCTGTTCTGGTCTCGGCAGGGCAGGTATCGGCTACCTTGCCCACAGCCCGCAGGAGCACGCTCCTCTTCACGTCCTGTGACATTGCTTCCTTCCAAGTCTTCCCTCGGTGGGGAGGGCGGGCTTAGCACCCCACTGGGTGGCCCTGTCTCGCCCTTGCAGGGAAGTGGTAGGCTTTTAGCTCTATTGTCTTTTCCTTCATTCAGTGAGTCAGGGGTGGGTTCAGGGACCTCCAGGACACTAAAGGTATCCTCAGGGTCATTATTTTCCTGCAGGACCCCATTCGCCTCACCACTGAAGTTGCTCTCCTGGTCAGGAGACTCTGTGCTCGACCGATCCACAGTGCTGCCCAAACTTGAGGTCAAGGACAGAAGGTCTGTGTTCAGGGACTGGGGACTGTCACCAGGAAACTCACAGCAGGGAGTCGATTCAAGGGAGCTGTGGCAGGTGTTCCTGCTTCCGCCTTCTAATATAAAATAGCAACGTTTAAAATGAGGTATGATTCCACATAAATAGTAAGAGACTGAAAAACCAAATTTTGGCTCAAGAAAAAATACATTTTAAATGAAGGATATTTAGTTGGTAAAGAATAAATCTCTTAAGTACAAATTATCCCAATGGAGGGATGTTTGAAATGGATGGGACTATGGTACACACGATGGGCTCTGGGGCCTCACTCAAGAAATGTTAACTAAGAAAAACAGGACAAGTGGATCACAGACCAATTTTTTTAAATCACTGAAATGCTTAGGAATCTGATTAACACTATCCTTCAACACTGTAGTGATCTTCAGCTGGAGAAAACTAACAGGCAAAGGGTAATAAGTTAAAAAAAACCTGAATGTTAAATCCCTCACCTAGTAACACATTTCTACCACTAAACATAAAACGATCCATCCAGATACCAGTGTAAATCTTCTATTTCCATGACTTTTCATCCAGGTTCACAGACTTTCTGGTCTAATAAATGGTGTAAGTGGACAAACCAGCATTTTTATCTAAATATTGAAAAGCAGAAAATCCAGACCCATTAAGCAGGTAGTATTATTTAAACCATGCACAGGCACTTTACAAGTGTGTGTGGTATTCTTTTTGGATATATGAATTACTTCACAGTAAAACTCCTCGGAGGGAGGAATCCGTTCGTTTCCTGAGGACCTGCTCTGCTTCTCAGAGGAACAGTGCTCCCATGGGGCTCGGTGAGGCCCCCAGGAGAGCAAAGGGGTGGCTGCGTGTGCTCTGCTACGGACTTACCTGTCCTCCTCCTCCTCTTCTTTTTCACTTTGAGAGGCTTCACAACAAGCTCCTGGTCAAAGTCTTCCGAGCTGATGACACTGAATCGCTGTGAGGTGGGCTGGCTGCCCTTGGCCGGCCCAGGGGCTGCTTGGAGCCTGGAGCCGCTGTCCGTGGAGTTGAGCGAGTTGCTCCTGCTGCTTGGCTCACTGGCCATGGAACAGCCTCTGAGCCTCATCTCAGAAACCGTGGCCCCTGAAGGCTTGTCCACACGCCGCACATGGGCCTGCTCTGAGCACCCTGTTGTCTCCAGCCTGTCTCGTGCTGAGAAAGAAGAGCTTGGCTTTACAAGCATCCCAGAGAAAGCTGACATGCTCTTGCTCAGGTTTGCTAGCTCTGACACCAGCCTGCTAATTTCAGAGAACCTAGCAAAACTAAAAGAACTGCACAAAAGATTCCAACAAATGGTTTTTGCTCTCTAGGAAATCCACGTAGCAAAATCAGTAAAATAATTCCCTATAGCTGTGTCATGAGTAACTCAGTAGTAAGGAAACAGCACTAGTATACAGCATTTCACTTCGACTCACAATTCGTAAAGGAGAGAGACACCTGTCTATAAAAGGGACTTAGTGATACCTCATTCTTATACCATGCCTTAAATACACTTTAATACTACTCAACGGGCATTTGAAATATGTATGTGTACCTGTTATTAAATTTCTGGAAATTCAAGAAAGGAAAGGTAATTTTCACCAGAACAAACTCAAGACAGCCAAGTAACTCAATGAAGCTGTGTCTGATGCAAGTGGACAGCAGAAAGAGGCCCCATGCTTTGTCCCCATGACCATAGCCAGCAAACTTCCCATCTCTATGGACCTGTCCTTCTCTCCCAATGAGGCCAAAAGGCCACCAGGGCCAGAATGGCTCCTGCCATAGCACCCTCAACACAGGACTTGGCCCACTTTGATCCACTCAGCCATCCTGTTAGTGAGTGTGAACCATGTCACACACTGTTCCCCGTGCTGGGACATGGCCATCAACCAGACAGATGGGATTCCTGCCTGTACTAGCGTCATCAGGAGCAGACTGCAGGCTCTGGAGGGCACCCTGGGGACAGGAAGGGCAGGCCTCTGCTAGGAGTGACGCCTGGGCAGGGCAGGGACTTGTCCAAGGTCACAGGCTGATGGCAGATCTTGGCCTAGAGCCACCCAACAGCCACTGCCACAGGAAGTCATTCAAATACAAACTAATCAAAATGAAACGAGGTTTAGATTCCTCAGTGGCAGTACCAAATTTCCAGTGCTCAGCAGCCACATGCGGGCAGCGCTGCCTACCGGACAGCAGGGCCTTGAGCTCAGCCTGGCGGCTCCATGCCCTCGATTACCCTGGTGGCCCCAGCATATAAACTCAAGTCAGAGCTTATACACTTCCTGTAAGAATTATAATTTTGGAATGATACTCATCCCAACTTGCCCTCTGTGACTTAGAAGGTAATTCACTCCCTTACACCATCTCTTAAGAGATTGTAAGTTTAGAGCCAAGACAGCTCTCATTACAGTTTCATCTTTCCAGGTGTTAACTGTCTGGCTAATGAGGGACTGTTTTGGATATTTTCCTACTGGCTACCTTTGTAACCTCACATTCCAAAAAGACAAAAAGTTAGTGATGCCTCCAGCAGGCCACGGGCGTGGAGCAGCCTCTCCTTCCAGTGTCCAGAGGCTAGAGCTCTGCATCCTGGCTGTCGTCCAGCCCTCGGAGGGTCTTGGGGTTAGTAGTGGGTGCCGGGTCCTATACAGGATCTCACCCCATCTCCTGCAGTTACTCATCCCTCAGCTGAAACTGCTGAGGGTAGAAATCACATTGGAGATGCTCCTGCGGCCAAAACCCCCAAGGAACCAGCAGGGGTGCCCAGCGACAGCAAAGGAGCCGCCCTCTGACTAGCTTAGCAAGGCAGCGGAAATCAGGACATGCTGCTCGACTGGGTCTTGTCACTCACTGCCCCAAGCCTCGTTTTTATAATCTGTAAAGCGAGGACACCACTTACTACTGAGTCTCTTCTCTGTGCCACATGCTGTGCAGAGCCACAAAGGTGAGCCACAAGATCCTTGCAACCAAAAATCTATCACGTCATGAGGGTGAGATAAACGGCAAGTGAAGGACTCAAGTCAAATAGCTGAAGGAAGAAAGGCCCCCCAGACTCAGTGAAGGGAGGGAGAGGCTGCCGTCACCAGGGCACTGAGAAGTGTCCCAACAGCAGTAATACCAGAACTGGGTACTGAATAAGGAGCTGGGAGGAGAGCAAAGGGAAAGGCAGCCACGCTCCAGGCAGCACAAATCCAGAGCGTGGTCGTGGCTGGGGCCCTGGGCTGAGCGGGTGGTAGCGGGAGCCGAGATGTGAAGCCGGCAGCAGTGAGGTGGAGGCACGTGCAGGCCCCCCGCAAACGGGGCCCCAGGAGCCCAGCGAGCAAGGAGGCGGCAGCGCGGCCACTCCAGCCCAGGGATGCAGGCAGCCTGGCCGGGCACAGGCATCTGTCTAGTGTTTCCTGCAGGTCTGTCAAGGAGTCAGGACTCCTATGCGACCGCTCTGTGAGCTTGAGAAGCCACACAAATGAGGGGGCCCTGGGCAGGCTGGATGCTCCTCCTCTATAGAATCAGTGCCTTCCATTTAGGGTTGTTCTGGGGATTCTGTAAGATCATGAATGCAAAGTGCTCCCCACGGTTTCTGGAACATAGTGAGGACAGAGTGATGGGGGCAGGGGGCGGAGCGGCCCAGGCGGCTGTTGTCACCATCAGGAACAAGCTCTCTGATGATCCCTAAAGGGCCTTGGATGTGTGCACGAGAATGCGTATTAAGATTTTTTGCTCTATGTGAAACAAATACTAACAGAATTAAAGGAGGAAATAGACAGCAATGCACTCATGTTAGGAGACTTCAACACACCACTCACTCCAAAGGATAGATCAACCAGACAGAAAATAAGTAAAGACATAGAGGCACTGAACAACACACTAGAACAGATGGACCTAACAGACATCTACAGAACTCTGCACCCAAAAGCAACAGGATACACATTCTTCTCAAGTGCACATGGAACATTTTCCAGAATAGACCACATACTAGGCCACAAAAAGAACCTCAGTAATTTCAAAAATATTGAAATCCTACCAAGCAACTTCTCAGATCACCAAGGTACAAAACTAGAAATAAATTTTAGAAAGAAATCAAAAAGGCTCACAAATACATGGAGACTTAACAACACTCTCCTAATTAATCAATGGGTTAACGACCAAATCAAAACAGAAATCAAAGAATATATAGAGACTAATGACAACAACACCACAAAGCTACAACTTCTGTGGGACGCAGCAAAGGCAGTTCTAAGAAGAAAGTATATTGCAATCCAGGCCTATTTAAAGAAGGAAGAACATTCCCAAATGAATAGTCTAAAGACACAATTACTGAAATTGGAAAAAGAAGAACAAATCAGGCCCAAAGTCACCAGAAGGAGGGACATAATAAAGATTAGAGAAGAAATAAATAAAATTGAGAAGAATAAAACAATAGAAAAAATCAGTGAAACCAAGAGCTGGTTCTTTGAAAAAATAAACAAAATAGATAAACCCCTAGCCAGACTCATTAAGAGAAAAAGAGAATCTACACACATAAACACAATCAGAAATGAGAAAGGAAAAATCACGACGGACCCCACAGAAATACAAAGAATTATAAGAGAATATTATGAGAATCTGTATGTTAACAAGCTGAAAAACACAGAAGAAATGGACAACTTCTTAGAAAAATACAACCTTCCAAGACTGACCAAGCAAGAAACAGAAAAACTAAACAGACCAATCACCAGCAACGAAATTGAATTGGTAATCAAAAACTACCCAAGAACAAAACCCCCAGACCTGATGGATTCACCTCTGAATTCTACCAGACATATAGAGAAGAAATAACACCCATTCTCCTTAAAGTTTTCCAAAAAATAGAAGAGGAGGGAATACTTCCAAACTCATTCTATGAAGCCAGCATCACTCTAATACCAAAACCGGGCAAAGACCTCACCAAAAAAGAAAATTACACACCAATATCCCTGATGAACGTAGATGCAAAAATACTCAACAAAATATTAGCAAACCGAATTCAAAAATACATCAAGAGGATCATACACCATGATCAAGTGGGATTCATCCCAGGGATGCAAGGATGGTACAACATTCGAAAATCCATCAACATCATCCACCACATCAACAAAAAGAAGAACAAAAACCACATGATCATCTCCATAGATGCTGAAAAAGCATTTGACAAAATTCAGCATCCATTCCTGATTAAAACTCTCAACAAAATGGGTATAGAGGGCAAGTACCTCAACATCATAAAGGCTATATATGACAAACCCACAGCTAACATCATACTTAACGGCGAGACGCTGAAAGCTTTTCATCTAAGATCGGGAACAAGACAGGGATGCCCACTCTCTCCACTGTTATTCAACATAGTACTGGAGGTCCTAGCCACGCAATCAGACAAAACAAAGACATACAAGGCATCCAGATTGGTAAAGAAGAAGTCAAATTGTCACTATTTGCAGATGACATGATACTGTACATAAAAAACCCTAAAGACTCCATTGCAAAACTACTAGAACTAATATCTGAATTCAGCAAAGTTGCAGGATACAAATTAACACACAGAAATCTGTTGCTTTCCTATACACTAACGATGAACTAACAGAAAGAGAAATCAGAAAAGCAATTCCATTCACAGTTGCATCAAAAAGAATAAAATACCTAGGAATAAACCTAACGAAGGAAGTGAAAGACCTGTACTCTGAAAACTACAAGACACTCCTAAGAGAAATTAAAGAGGACACTAACAAATGTAAATTCATACCACGCTCTTGGCTAGGAAGAATAAATATTGTCAAAATGGCTATACTACCTAAAGCAATATACAGATTCAATGCAATCCCGATCAAAATACCAACAGCATTCTTCAATGAACTGGAACAAATAATTCTAAAATTCATATGGAACCACAAAAGACCCCCAAATAGCCAAAGCAATCCTGAGAAAGAGGAATAAAACAGGGGGAATTACGCTCCCTGACTTCAAACTCTACTACAAAGAAACAGTAATCAAGACAATTTGGTACTGGCACAAAAACAGACCCACAGACCAGTGGAACAGAATAGAAAATCCAAACATTAACCCAAACATATACAGTCAATTAATATATGATAAAGGAGCCTTAGATATACAATGGGGAGATGCAGCCTCTTCAGCAGCTGGTGTTGGCAAAACTGGACAGCTACGTGTAAGAGAATGAAACTGGACTACTGTCTAACCCCATATACAAAAGTACACTCAGAATGGATCAAAGACCTGAATGTAAGTCATGAAACTACAAAACTCTTAGAAAAAAACATAGGCAAAAATCTCTTGGACATAAACATGAGTGACTTCTTCATGAACATATCTCCCCTGGCAAGGGAAACAAAAGCAAAAATGAACAAGTGGGACTACTATATCAAGCTGAAAAGCTTCTGTACAGCAAAGGACACCATCAGTAGAACAAAAAGACATCCTACATGATGGGAGAATATATTCATAAATGACGTATCCAATAAGCGGTTAACATCCAAAATATATAAAGAACTCACACACCTCAACAAACAAAAAGCAAATAATCCAATTAAGAAATGGGCAGAGGACATGAATAGACACTTCTCCAAAAAGAATTTCAAATGGCCAACAAGCACATGAAAGATGCTCCACATCGCTAATCATCAGAGAAATGCATATTAAAACCACAATGAGATATCACCTCACACCAGTTAGGATGGCAGCCATCCAAAACACAAACAACAACAAATGTTGGCAAGGATGTGGAGAAAAGGGAACCCTCTTACACTGCTGGTGGGAATGCAAATTAGTTCAACCATTGTGGAAAGCAGTATGGAGGTTCCTCAAAACACTCAAAATAGAAATACCATCTGACCCAGGAATCCCACTCCTAGGAATTTACCCTAAGAATGCAGCAGCCCAGTTTCAAAAAGACATATGCACCCCTGTGTTTATTGCAGCACTATTTACAGTAGCCAAGAAATGGAAGCAATCTAAATGTCCATCAGTAGATGAATGGGTAAAGAAGAAGTGGTACATATACACAATGGAATATTATTCAACCATAAGAAGAAAACAAATCCTACCATTTGCAGCAACATGGATGGAGCTAGAGGGTATTATGCTCAGTGAAATAAGCCAAGCTGAAAAAGACAAATATCAAATGATCTCACTCATATGTGGAGTGTAAGAACAAAGCAAAACTGAAGGAACAAAACAGCAGCAGACTCACAGAACCCAAGAATGGACTAACAGTTACCAAAGGAAAAGGGACTGGAGAGGGTGGGTGGCAAGGGAGGGATACCAGGCATTACAATTAGCACATATAATGTAGGGGGGGCACGGAAAAGGCAGTATAGCTCAGAGAAGACAAATAGTGACTCTATAGCAAGTTACTATGCTGATGGACAGTGACTGTAATGGGGTATGTGGTGGGGACTTGATAATGGGGGGAATCCACTAACCACAGTGTTGCTCATATAATTGTATATTGATACCAAAATAAAAAAAATTACAGTGATTCCTTCTCAAAACAGGACTTAGGAGACTGGAAGACTGTAGCTTTTCATTTTAAACCCTTCCTCCATTCTGTTAGCTGATATTTTAGTTAAATACATGCATTATTTGCATGTATTAAAGGAAATTTCAGCACTTAACAAGTGAAAAATACACTTAGAAATAAAACAACAGCATTTTTGGTAGCTGTCTGATACAAATTACTTTTGTAAAATTTTTCAATATTCAAATTTTCTACAATAAGTGTATATATATATAAAAAATTATAAATCTTTATTAATAAAACTTTGGGAGTGAAGAGCTTTAAAGTATTTTTTCAAGGAGCTTCATTATATAAGAAGACTACATAGATCTAGATGAGAATACAAAGTAAGATGAATTGGCTTTTTCTAGGTTTTTAAATATGAAAAGGTTTGACCGTGTTTCTAAGATGAAGGGAAGGTGTCAAAGATAACTAAAACAAATCAGAGAAACAGAATATTAAGTATAAGGAAAAGATTAGTCTTCGATCAAAGAAGGTACATTTCTTCTGATGTGAGGATGAGTGCATTTATAGTTTAATTTGGTTGATACGAAGATAATGTTTTCATTTCATGTCTGAAAGCTCCTTCTATATGAAGAGACAAAATATCTGCTTACGGAGAAACCAAGAATGCTAAACACTGTAATGCATGAAACATCCTTAACTCCTAAAGAAACAGTGGACTAGAGTAGCTGGTCTCAATGTATGGTTCCTGAGTATCTACAAGGTCTACAAGGTCGTAGCTAGTTTCAAAATAACAGTAAGACATTATTTGCCTTTTTCACTCTCATTTTCTCACAATTGCAGAGTGGAGGCTAAATAAATAATATGTGATGACTTTGCTCTTAATGTATGTACACATATGTATTTTTTTTCTCAGTTTTAATTTCTAATACTGTAGTTACCCCAGTGTAGATACCCCAGCAGTTAACCTTGCTGTGATTTATTCCTGCTTAAACTTAATCTATAGCCAAAACTAATCTAAGAGAGAACAACAATAGGTGCTGCGTCTTGGAATCTGGTGCGAGTCATGAGCGGTGTGACAAGGACCGCAAACAGTTCTCATGAGCCTTTCAGAGGCAAACCCAGATAAGGAACACACTGTCAGACTCACGTGGCCAAATGACTTGACGAGACACAAGAGAAACTTTAAGAGGTGATTAATTTGCAATTGTTTAGCTTGATAAAAAAACTCATCCTATAATCATTAATCGATGCCTGTCTTTGCTTGCTGCAACTTAAAAAAAGCGCAGGGGAGCGCTGACTTGGTGCTTAGTCTCAAGAGAAAGTCTGAGCCCTCTGCATTAAATGTCATTCTGACTCGGTTTCTCATTTTCGCGGCCCACTACAACATAACACAGTAAGTAATGATAGAGATAACCCACATAAAAGTTATTGAGGTCCTCAATAATTAAAAGTGTGAGGGGTTCCTGAGAACAAACAAAAGTTTTGAGAGTCACTGCACTAGGGAATACTGTAAAAATGTTCTAATTTTTTTTCATCTTTGCAAATAACCAATTTGTTTGTTCATCTCTAATAAGCAGCAGTAAAACTCCTAAAATAAAAAATTGAGATGATGATATCATATTCTTTGGCATGTTTTTGAGAAAGAGAAATCTAAGAAATGGATTTAGACAACTGTCAAAAATAGAAAAGATTGTGAGACCTAAAAAAAAAAAGGACACTCCATAGAAACCTAAGAAAGGATTCCATCTACACTAACAAATTTCATCATTTACCTAAGGAAAAATAGTGCCCATTGTTTTATTATAATCTAGAATCTTATTTTAGTTTTAGAAAGTAACTGGAACATCCTTTACTTCCTAGCTAATGAAAAAAACCCTCCTTATAATATCCCTAAATAAGATGACCATCTAGCTTTTGCTTAAATACTTCCCTGAAAGGAGAATTCTTTCACAACTAATTGCAATTTTATAAAACATTAACACAAGGTTTCCAGACTAGAAAGTTCCATTAACTACTTTATTAGCCACCAATTTAAAATATTTTAAATATGGGAGTGATGGAACAGTACTAAAAGGTTTTTTTATTTCAAGTATGAAAAACGTTTCTATTATTAGTCTTTCCTTTGTACAGCTCTTAATGATGTTTTAATAAGAATTGCTAAGTGTCTAACCTTGACCCTAGAACAAAAATCTAGTAATTCTTTACCCTGGCTGCAAAATAAAATCAAGAGGGAAAATTAAAAACATAAAAACACACAAGAGCCCACACCAAACCTAAGGTTTGGGATCTCTAGGTTATGAGTTCCAAGAAAATGGTCTTATTTGTTTTGGTTCTGGGCTTTGAAGTTTTAGTTCTATGGGTGATTCTGGTACTTACCTAATGTCAGAACTATTATTGGTCAGCAATTTATAAAACATTGCAATATACCAAGGAACAGTACTTTTCAGAATTTAACTTAAACATGGTTTTTAACATTTAACATTTGGTTCAGTAACACTTCTAAATGTAACTTGAACAATGAATGGGGTTAGGGGAACCAAACCCCCCACACTTCAGTCTAAAATCCACATGTAAGTTTTGACTCCCCAAAAACTTAACTACTAATAACAGCCTACTGTTAATCGGAAGTCTTACCATTAACATAATCAGTAAATTAACATGTATCTTGTATATGTATTAGATACCATGTTCTTACAATAAAGCTAGGGAAAACTGTCACAAATCTCCAAAAAATTTTCCAATGTATTTATTGAAATACATTTCCACCTGTATATATACAAAATACATCAACCTGTAAGTGAACCCACACAGTTCAAACCCATGTTAAGGGTCAACTGAATTATACTCAACCAGATACATGGCAGTTTAGTTGACATGTTTGAAATCATAATTATGAACAGGGCAAAATAAATCATTCATTCAGTATTAGACATACTCATCATCTGGGGAAGAGGCTGTACAGGATGTTTTTTAGTGCATAGGCTTCATCATAGGTATTCATGACTCTCTTGTTCTATATAACAACTCAACTGGAAAAAGATTTTGTAAATTAATACTATGTAATTATATCACATGTAGTTTGTGTGTGTGCATGCATGTATGCGTGTGTGTATTCCTTCTTGGCCGACCCAGCAATCCTGTGAATAACACAGGCAGATAACACAAGGTAAAGAAACTGAAGCTGCTATAGAGCTAGATTGTACACAGACCCACATCTTCCGAATATATAATCAGTACTTTCCACCAAGACAACTGTCTTCCCAGGCTACCCCCAACCCTACCCCACCACAACCAAACAAGTTGTGGGAAGATTTTCTGCAATATTAACTTCACAAGCAAAGGTAGAGGAAAACAGCAAGTCAGCTTTAGTGTGCTTTTAGCATCTGGTTGACTAGAACAAAACAAATTTGACCTGTTGTTCCCATAACTGCTTTAGTCCCCTAAATTCCCCTGATTTTTACTTTTTCATTGAACATTTTAGTTTGAAAATAATTATAGATTCACATACAGGTAAAAGAAATAATAGATTCCACGTAACTTTACCCAATTTCCCCAAATGATAGCATCTTTGAAAACTACAGAAAATAACAACCAAAATATTAACATCAACAAAGTCAAGACACCAAACTTTCCATCACCACAAGGATCCCCCACCTTGCCTTATTCCCCTTTTAAATCGTAATCTTAGACAACATTTGGAAGAACAGTCATTAAGCCCTTCTTCAGTTTTATTCATTCAAAATGTGAGAACTGACTTCACAAGCCGTTAAGACAAAAAGCTTGATATTACACAAAGTATTGGACATAACTGTCACAATACAATGTAAAATTCTTAAGTCACTACTATAATATCCTTTGCAGAGTGAGATTTTCAAGTTAACACTGAAGTTCCAGCTTTATGAAAGAAATTTTTTTTATTTTAACTGATATGCATACTGCATGATTCCATTTAAATGAAGTCTTAGACAAAATTTAATACGAAGTAAAAAAAAATTAGAACAGTAGTTGGGGAAGGGAATGACTGACAAAGACTGTATGTGAGCTTTCTGGGAAGAGAAACATTCTATACCATGATAAGAATATGGGTTACACAAGTATATCCATTTGTCAAAACGTACTGGGATTAGGCAACATTTTTTAGATATCACATCAAAAGCACAAGCAAAAAAGGAAAAAGCAATAAATTTGACTTCATGAAAATTTTTAACTCTTGTGCTTCAAAGGACACCATCAAGTGAAAAGACAAGCCACAGAATGGAAGAAAATAATTTAAAATGATACATTAGATAAGAAACGTATACCCAAATTACATAAAGAACACTTAAAGCTCAACAATAAAAAGATAAATAATCCGATTTGTTAAATGGAGAAAGGATCTGAATAGACAGTTCTCCAAAGAAGGTACACAAAAGGACGATAACTACATGGAAAAGATGCCAACATCAACAATCAGGGTGATGCAAATCAAAACCACAATGAGATACCACTGCATATCCACTAGGATGGTTATAATCAAAACAAGTATTGGCAAGGATGTGGAGAAAATGGAACCCTCACACTTGCTAATGAGACTGTAATAGGGTGCAGGCTCTTTACAACAGTTTGGCAGTTCCTCAAAGTGTTGAACACACAGGCATCATATGATCCAGCAATTCCACTCCTAGACATATACCCAAGAGAAATGGAAACACAGAGCCACACAAACCCTGTAGATGAATGTTCACAGCAGCCTTATTTGCAATAGCCAAAAAGTGGAAACAATCTAAATGTCATTCATATGATGAATGGATAAATAAAATGTAGAATATCCATACAAAGAAATATATTTTGGCCATAAAAAGGAATTAAATACTGATACATGCTACACATGGATATACCTTGAAAACATCATTCTAAGTGAAAGATGTCAGACATGAAAGGCCACAAATTGTATGAAATGTCCAGGATAGGCAAAATATAAACACACAAAATTTAACAGTGGTTGCCAGAGGGCAAGGTAAGGGAAGAATAGAGTGCTAATGGATATGTATTTTCATTTTTAGGTAACGAAAATGTTCTGAAATTAGGTAATGGTGATGGTTGCAGATACAAAAATCACTGAATTGTACCTTAAAAGGGTATGTAGTTAATATGTTAATAAAGCTATTTTTAAAGTGTACAGTTAAGATTGGTGCATTTCAATGTATGTAAATTTTACTCAAAAAAACTTTAAAAACTTAAAAAAAAAAGCAGTTGAGTGAGGTGGGGGAGTGGGTAGAGGTATAGATGAAACAAGCATGAATACCAAGAAGTTCACTATACTCTTCTATTCACTTTATGTTCCAAATTTTCCTTAACATTTTTCAGCTGACATGTGAGAATAACAAAGTAAAAAATTTTTTAAGTAACAAAGCAAACTATCATCCTTTTTTGTTGTTTTTTTGACAAAGGAAACAGAATCTTATATTTTAAAAAGACCAGAGGAGTTGCTGCCTTCACCATTTTTGCAGAGATATGACAGAAGATATGGTGTGTGGTAAAAATGAAGTATACTTCATCTTAAAAATGTACAAAGAGAATTTCAGTCTCCTAAACTCTGAGACAGCTCCTTACCCTTGGGTTTCTTTTCCATGGTCAACAGACATGACAATTCCTTATTCCTTTTAAATGGATGCAATAACCCAATACTGTACTGCCCAATATAGCAGCCATTAGCTACATATGGCCATTTAAATCTTAGTCTTAATGAATTAAGTTGTAAATTTACTTCTCAGTCTCAGCAGTTACATTTCTAGTGTTCGACATCCACATATGACTATTGGCTACCATGCTGGACAGAGCAAATACATATCACTGCCATCAGTGCATAAAGTTCTATTGGGGCAGCACTACCTCACTACATAAAAAACATCCACAAAGAAACTTCCTCATTCAAATTCAGGGATGTTATACTGTATTTTACTGCAATAAATAAATCCCGAAGAACAGGGGAAAAAAGCATAAAAATATCAACCAAGGAATATCATTCGTGGAAGTTTAAACTAAAACAGCCGTTAAATTTAACTTTTAGAACCACAAAGCTACAGATGTTGGCACTGGCAACTCCTCAGAGGCAAATTTCCTCATTTGTTAAAATAGATAATCACTATACTGCCAGTTTCCTAAAATCAGATGTAAAGATTATGCTGAAATATGAATAAAGCAAATTATCCTTTCAGTCAAGGATCTAATGAAAAGGTGTATTTATAATCCATAACATCAAAGAGTTTATGACCCACAACAAAACACACAGAATGAAATCCCTTCCCAAACTGAGCTCTGAGGCAACAGACATAATTAAAAGGATTTTAAAACAGATTTTATTCCATCTAAATACAAGTTGTTACATGTAGAAATGTCCTAAAATCGTGTGTGCACTTTATCCTTCTCAGGTTTAGATTTACGTTAATGCCCATCAACATGAATATGCTATCAGGAAACAGGTGCACTATTAATTCAAATATAGAATATTTTTAGCACAAAAAAAACTGAAGGTGAGCAAATTTAAAATGCTAACTCAAATACATTTTTATATTTAGGAAACAAAAAATCTCACCTTGCATTCCCTCTCAAGCTATCACTGCAAATGTTTGGTAGTGTGAGTAACATTCCAAATATCAAGAATAGAATGCTCTATGTTAAGAAATTTAAAATCAACTCCTTCCTTGCCATCATTACTGGGCACCAAAAGCTATTAGTTAAAAATGGTTTCACTTAAAGCATTTTCAAACCTTTGAAAAGGTCGCTTAAGAATCTAAGCATATTTTACTTTATACGGAATAAATAATTTCACTGTCTTTGCAATCTGTTGCCCCCCAAAAAAGGAACACTCGAGAGAATGAAAACATGGAAATTGAAACCAGCCTGGAGGCAAGGTACATAGTAGGGTCACTATGGAATCTACCTGAAGGAGAAAGTTACTACTACCAGAGCATCTGTAGACAAATTAAATCAGGCACTATTTACATATTTCTAGTTCTGCACTGACCCCATATGGTGCTTTCTTATGTTATACAGTCCTACCTAAGTTTTCATATTGAATTAGCAAATGGGCTCTATCTTTCACCAAACTTAAATGTTTTAAACAACAAAATAACATTCCATATCCCTTTCCCATTGTTCACAAACCCTCACTGTTCATCAAATCAACCCGATAAATGCATCTGTTACCCCTTGTTGCTTCCAAAGAAAAATTCTAGCAACCAAGAACACCAGATTGTAAAACACACACCCAAGAGTTAAAGAGTTCTGGCACTACCAAAATACGTTAAGAAATCTTGGCAAATAGTTAAAATCCCTTAAACCCTAATTACCTCAGTTGTAAAAATGAGTAATACAAGTCTATATCCGAGCAAGGATATGAATTAAATAGAACTGCTTCAGATTTTTGGTGCACTCCAAATACAAGGTACCTCTTCCCCCATCTCACACTTTCCCTCCCACTAATCGTTAAGCTTTCAGGGTTTGCTTCCAGGCTCCACTTGTGTTCCCCTTATCCTCGTACTCCGTCCTGCCCTTCTACTCTACCCCCATACTCCAATTCCATGCAATTACACCACCCTCCGGTTCCAAGCTACTTCTCTTTGCGCCCCCTAAGATCCCAGGCAGCCCCTTCACTCTGCTCCCCACATCTCCCCCAGTCCCCCCGTCCTAACGCTCCTCCCCTCGGTTCCCCACCCCCTCATCACCAGGTTCATCCTGCCCCTCCAACCGTCTCCCGCCCCCAGGTTCCTTCCTGCCCCTCCAAACATTGCTTCCCTGTCTCAACGCTTCATCTTGTTCCTCCAACCGACTTCCCCAACGCCCTGCTCGCTCCTAATTTAGTCCCCATTTC
>JAVSCE010000776.1:0-11471 GCA_032199065.1 Smutsia gigantea | reverse complement strand
ATTCCAAGTTTGGGAGGTTCTTTCAAAAATATTTTGGATGGCAAAACCAGAATTTATCTTCAGCTGTGATGCTGGAATTTGATAAGCTTCTATATTATCATAACTATCTGCTCATGGCAGGAAACCGTTGCAATTATTTTGAATAGCAGCTGTTGCTGGCAAAGATGTGCACTCAACAACGAGATTCTAAGAAGTTATATTCACATTCCCAGTAGATGAAGGGAATTCTCTGCCAGGAAAAGCTGTGGTGGTTATGTCTATATAAGATTTTCGATTACTGCTGTTGAATGCTAGAGGAAAATAGAAAGAGAACTGACTGAAATATTCATCACCTCCTTACATAATTTAATGACTTATAAGGAAGACAACAATCCCACCTACAGGCAATCTATCAAGAACTTGTTTAAACTCTTAATACTAATTTAAAAGTTATGCTGCTTTTTATACCATTTTTCACCCCAACATGAAAGAAGCTTCTTAAAGCCCACTTAAGATGCCAGCCAATGAGCTGGGCATGTTTTGCCAAAAACATAGTAGCTTCAGATCCCATCTAATTTCAGCCATTAGCTGTTTGGGGTTTCGCAAATACCACAGCATTCTTCTTCCCATAAGAAGGTGCTGGTGGTATCAGTTCTCCTAAATGCATGTGAAGTGTATGCATTTGGGGGAGTAGAATGAGTCAGCACATCATTAATCACAGCCTTAGAGGCACTGACTCACTCCTGGCAAAATGGAATGGCCTCATTGGGAAGAGTGTGAAAGAGAAAAAAAATATCCATTCTGGGGTCAGTCCCCTGTTTCTGCAAATGCACATCAAATTTGCACCCACTTTGTTGGGTGGTTACCAGGCTGATGAATGTTGCAGTGGACCCTGTAAAATACACCTTGCTTAAGCGGGGAGAAAACACTAGAAATTCAGTCTTGCTTAGTAAATGCAGAAAGGGCCCAAAAAGAAGATGTGAGCTGAGAGGAGCTTGGTGTCTGGCTAAGGCCCAAATTAGGGAGCCAGGCCCTGCTCTTCCACAATTCAACAAGGTAGGTCCCTGATCTGGCGGTGATTATTAGGGTGCCAACTGGAATTTTTTGTTTTCATTAAGAGGTTTGAATATCTGAATACTGGCAACAGCTCCAGTTCTCTTCGGAAATCAAAGAGTAAAGAGCAGTGCCCTTGAATCTTGTGAGACTCAGGAGCAGACCAAGAAAAGCCACACAAACTCCTACACAGATAATTGGGGGATATGAGCCAGTTTCACCTGTAAATATTTATATTATATCTGAAACTGAAATGTGTGGGCTTTACCTGGTGTTTACTTAGATACAATATGCTTATGATATGAAAATATCTTCATCTTCTGGTGCAGTTTAACATTGTCAAATTTTCATTCTACCAGCAATAGAGGTATATATAGTTCAGTAGGCTATTCCCAGGGCTTTAACCTAAAGTAAGTTCCTAAAAATAAAACCAGTAAGCTATTGAATGTTTTCCTATGAAACTTTTCTTAGGAATGTTGTTTCTTTAGTCTTCCCGGGGAAAAGATTTTATTTAAGACGTCAGCTGCTTTCATGAAGCTCTAACTTGAGTTCATTTTGTTGTGTGGTGACCACAGTTCTGGATGACGCCCCCCCTGGCACACAGGAATACATTATGTTACGGCAAGATTCCATCCAATCTGCGGAATTAAAGAAAAAAGAGTCCCCCTTTCGTGCTAAGTGTCACGAAATCTTCTGCTGCCCGCTGAAGCAAGTACACCACAAAGAAAACACAGAACCCGAAGGTTTGTGCACTACGGATGCGTGTTTTGCTTGTTTTCTTTCGTTCTTCTCTCTTTCTTTTTGACTATGCCATTGCCTCTGGTGTGCTGTGTGTTGTTTGGCCCCAACATAGTTAGGAGGCCTGCTGGCTCGCTGGTGACTGTGTTATGCAGGCTCAGATGGGACACTGTATAACACAGTCATCTGGCCCAGCATGCAGCAGCCTCCTGCTTCTCGCAGCTGAAACATTTTCAGCTGGTGTCGTTACACTGCCCCTTGATTTTGGCTGTGAACCTTGCTTGCTCCTGTAGCCAACACCTGGCCAAGTCTGTTCCCATCACCTTGCATTCCTGCAGCAGCAGTCAGCTGAGGAATGGCACTTCTAAAATGAAACAGTGAGAAGACTGTTCCAAATTTCCCAACTCTCCTCCACTCCATAAAGCTTCTGCATTGCTCTTGAAGAATGCTCATGATCTAGTTAGTTTGCTGAAGCAGGCCAGGACTTCCCATGTAATGCACGCCCAGTTGCACCTTGCCTTAGTGAAATGCATGCCTTATGGAAACTGTGAGTAGATTGTTTTTCTTTTCAGCCCAAGTACAGGTTTGGAAAACTTGCTGTTACTTAAATTGAAGTCAGTAAGATGTTCATTGCAATCCATGCTACAAATCTATCTCTAAAGTACCTGGGCTATCCAGAAAGAGTATTCATTCATTTTTTCCGACTTTCTTGCATTATATCAAGCAGGAACATTTTTCACATCACAAAATGTGGACAACCTTTTGCCATTGTGTACATTGCAACATCCACAGTGACTTCTGAGAAATGTACAGTGTATGCTAATTAAACACTTATTGTAAAACAGCCCGTGTTCTCCCTATATCAAATACTCTTGATGCAGTTTACCAGTGAATAACATTGGAAGTGACAAAATTCAGCTGTCCTTTGGCAGTCGGTGTACACTTTTGCATAAATGGCTCTGATATGATTTCTAAAAGCAACCTCGTTCCTATTTCAAGCTGCTCTTCATTACAACTATCTTCCTGGCCTGGAAAAGATCGCCATGTGATTCTGTTTAGTTTGGTGTATAAGGAAATTAAATGGACTCTAGTCCATCATTTTGGAAGAGAAATTTTACGTCTCAAAGCCTCCTTCTTCTCCTCACTTCCAAATAGAGTTGTAAATTTCATTGGCAGAAAATGAGAAGTGCACATTTCTCTGTGTTTAATTCTATTTCAGCAATAGAATAGAGTATTTACATTTATTTTTTAACCATACCTTGGTATCCAAGCTGTCCACAGTGGGTATGAGTTCTGATGTCAGCACTTACGCATCTGGAGATGTAAATGGTGACCCTTTACAGTGAGTAAAATAGATCTTTTGGTGGTAGTAGAGAATATGCTAACTTGATTTTATGCTTCAATGAAACAAAAAATTTCAACCAGTGATAATTACTATAGATAGTGCATTCCAATATTTTCTGCTTTCTTTTCTCTAGAATTATATGTATATGTGTGTGTGTACGTATATATTTGCCAAGTACAAAAACAGTATCCATATTATAGATATATACTGTTTATTGTATAATTGTATATATTATATATATATATATATATATATATATATATATATGTATATATATGTATATATATTATAGATGCTATACTGCTTTTCTACTTGCACATCAGCCTAAAAAAATTTGGTAGGAGAAGCATCTGGTTAAATTCAGGCAAACAGTGGCTAGAAACTTACTTCAAATTGTTTTACCAAAACTCAGATTTAAGAAAAAATTAGTTGAATACCTGACTTTAAGGCCCCATCCCTTTTTTTATTATAATTTTGACAGGATCTATTAAGTTTCAAAATGTCATCTGCCGTGTGTTGTGAATACTGTTTTGAATGTTTTCAGGTATGAAGAATTCCTCAGAGAAGGGGTAGCAGTGAAACCCCCTCATACAATCTTTGGATAGTTCTCAATCTGCCATTTCATCCACACATTGAGTGGCTGTCATCCTTTCACTTGTGTACTTTGATGATGGGCATTGTCTTCTGATTGAAGGTTTCCCTTGTCTAGCTCTCCTGCCCAGTCCTCTAGAATTACAAAGCTAATATTTCCCTCCTTATTCCTGTGGATTATTTGGACATAGTATTAGATTCACTAGAAGTTTTCTGGGACGATATGGTAATACTATTTACAATTTTACCCACGTCAAACAATGTCCCAGAAGTTAATGGTGAACCCTGACCTTGAATGCAAACACTTGATCTTTGTACACATTAACAGGATCCAGATCTTAGGTGGGGGTGAAAGAGAACATGCTGAAGATGAGACCTCGATGAATAAGGAGGCAATGGCAAGAAATTAACATACTTACTTCCTGTAGGATACTGAAGCTTGTCATTTCCTGGAGGTGAAGCAACTGGGTGCCTTTGGAAGGGTTCAGTAGTCATTCTGGCAACCTGGTAGATCTTTGCAAGACTGGTTCTAAAATGCTGTTAAGTACAGTCTTTCATTCTCTCTTACAGTTGCTGTAACATTTTATTATAATTAGTACAAATAAAAGGCCTCTTTATTACAAATGAATAGACTCTGAGTTATAACCTACAGCCACGCCTTGAAACGTTTTATTCTCACGTGAAACATTTTGAAGAGACAGTTCCTCTCATGGTCTCTGTGCCAAAGCATGAGATATTAACTGACCTTGGCTGGGGCTGCCCACCATTCCACTAAAGGTGAGGGCAACGGACAGGATGACTAAGCCACCCATTGTTTAATCAGCGCAATGCCAACATGCCTGTGTGACCTTTCCTAATGAGGTTGTGTTATATAGTCCTCAAGTGAAAAAATGAAAAATTCACTTTAGTTTGGAGGAAAATGAAAGTTTGAACTGGGTAAGTTTTCTGAAAATGATTAAATTGAGTCAAAGAGCTTTATGTATATTATAATAAAGTTGAATTAATTTTCTTCTTCCTCAGTGAACTGATAAAATTGACCAACTATTCTTGTATCATTTTAGGCAAAGTCTTGGTGTTTGTTTTGATTGGCGATGTCTTTGTAAGGGCCAGATTATGTCCATAGTTTATGACCACCTGAGATTTGGTACAGATAACTTGTTTACAATTGTTCACAGTTGTATATCTTTTTAAAGACATTTTTGTATTGTGTCCAGGGCCCTCAGAATCCATGTAGAGCAAATTGAAGGACTGAACTATCTCGCTGGCTTTTCAGGATACACTAAGGCCAAATTACACTTTGCCAAACACAGGTTTCTATTTCTGAGCAGCCAATTCCAAAATAAGTTCTTTAATCTGTTCCAAATGCTTGTGATTTTCAGTGATGTGATTATTTCCATAAAAGCCACTTATGATGTAATCTTATGTACGTACTGGAATTTGGCTGAAGTAGCACATACAAGTATCTGAGAGTCTACTTTGGCCCAGCACCAGCAATGCTCTTTGTTATAAGAAAGCCACGTGGAGAGTGGAGATCATTACTGAAATCTTTTTCTTACTGTTCCAGAAGGATTTTGGCAAGCGGAGATATAATCTTCATAGCTTTATTCTCTTGCTCATTTTCTTCTTTCATTGTCATATGTGCCAAAATGAAATCACTGTTTTAGAGTAACTTCTGAAAGCCAATCTATTATCAGCATAGCTGCTACTTCCTAAACGCCAGTCACTGGGCTTTTACTGATGTTTGAAGATTGTTCAAAAGAATCACACCAAGATACATAAGCAGATACTGCTGAAAATCTGAGAAGAATAAATCGTGGATTCCCAGCATTGGCTTTAGGACTGAAAGTCCTGATTACAAAAGTAAATTTTGAAAGAGTTAATGAAATACAAGAAAATACTGCAGATATCATGAATTTTTCACTTTTAATTAAGCATTTGGCCTCTTTCCTACAGTCCTGTTTTCATGTGATTTAAAAAAAATGTATATATATATATATATACACACACACACACACATATACATATTCCATCTCCCTCAGGACATCCATAACCTTTTTATTCAGAGAGGCAGCTAACCATAGCAACTTGATTGGCGGAGAGGAGAATCTGTTCTCCAGAGTGGTGCTGAAGTATGGCAGCTTTCACCAACCAAGAGAAAGCAAGATTATGTGCCAAGGGTTAAGGGGGCATGTTTGTAACTAGCGCGATGACTGTTACACTGATAATGACTTAGTTTCTTTGTCCCAGAAAAAGAACATGTCACCGTGAATATCGGTCTTGACTAAATAGTGGGAGAGAAAGAAGGCAGAAGAATGTTAAGGAATGTACTAAGGGAAATGTTATCATTTTCATTGTGACTTTTTCCTCAATTGTGCTGTCTTCTGTTACATGTATTCCTCATTTTAGTAGTCATTTACCTTTTGAGGAAAATGGGTCTAATACTATTTGAATTAATAGTTCAGTTTAAATAAGCAACCTCTGATGCTTGATGCCTGAAAATGTCTTGACTTTCAGGAAGGATATAACTGGGTTCCATATCTATCCCCCTGAGGATGAGAATTAAGGGGATATTCCTGTTTTATTTTTAAAAAATACGTAGGGCCATATGTTTTGGAACTCTAAAGAGGTAAAAGACTTTATTCCCTGCCTTTGATTTATTACGTGAAGGATGACAAAATGACACCAGAGTTCTCTTTGCTCACTGAAGCAAATGGCAGCTTAATTGCAGAGTTGTAGGAAAGATTTAAAAAATTGGTCCAAACTGAAATCAAATTAAAACCAGAAATCTGAAGGCTTTGGTGATTAATAATGAGTAAACACTATCCTCTCCTCACAAAGTATTCAAATATGTTTCTCTTGGTTGCATGTCAACTATTTCTAACAAGACAACTTGTTTTGTCCTAATAACATTAGGAAGCAAGTAATGGCATTGAAACACATTTTCTCTTCTCTCCTATTTCCCCACCCTATAAGAGCAAACACAAAATTAAGTCATATTTTAGGGATTGTTTCTACTCTCTGGAAAACTCAAAATTTGATCAAGGAAGTATGCTTAACAGCCAATAATTTGATTTCAGGCCAGAGTGGACATTTATTATCCTCTCATTAGATAGATGCATCTCAACTCAGTCTCCAGGCCAGCTTTCACAGTAGAAACTAACAACCATTCATTCTTTGAAAATATGATTGATTTTTTCAAGTGACAGGCCTCCTTTCTCCCTTGAGCCTAGGTGTTCCCATCAAGATGGTGATGATATTTTCCTGAGAAGAAGTGGTCTTTCCTTTACAACTCTCCTGACTGAGGTTTCCCTCATTAATATTGGAGGCAGCTATTTCTCCTGTGTGAAGCCAACACTGATGTCCTATTTCAAGTATTTATGTTTAAAATAACAGTGTTCTGGGAAAGTGCTTGGAAAGGTCTACAGGATGAATGACAGTGTATGGTGGTGATTTTGATTTTTAAAAATAAGTCAAAAATCTAAGTGTTGATACTTGAAAATGTCTGGAAATTGTTTTTCCATATGGGCACTGCCCCCTTCAAAGCTGTTCCGTCAAGGACTGAGTTGCCAAGATGCTTCTGGGCTCTGATATCTCAGTAACTCCTTTTTTTTTTTCCCCCTCCTCACAGCCACTTGGTAAACCACTTAAGAAATCTACCTTTCTGGCCCAGCATGGTATGACCCAGGGAGCAATGGTCCTCAGTACAAAAAGGCACAGCCTAAATGACGTTTAGCTGTTTCCTAAAATTACATCCAGCCCTAATGTGCAGAGCCCTGCCTGTATTAAGGACAGGTGCAAGAATGTGTGCTGCCTCTGGTATGGTTTTCCTTCCATCTTTTGTTTTAAATGATAACTGCTTGCCTGGCTGAAGAGAATCCAGGAATTCATTAAGGTCTCTTCCACATATTCTTAAGTAATAATTGGATCAATGCTTTCCAAATTATGTTTCATGGAACACTGATCATGTATCTTTGTGAAAGGACAGATTCTGTGGTCAAACATGTTTCCTTAATTCCACACCACTTTTAGAGAGTCACAATGCGTGGGAGTATATTAAAGGTTTTGAGGGGTCTTACAGATTAGGAATCAGGCTTTCTTTTCGGCAGATCAGTGATACACAACATCTTCCAGCTATCAGACCCTTTTTATTCATAATACTTATTAGCATCCTGTAAGTACACTTTGGGAAATACCATGCTGGCTTCACTAAGCAGGGTATTCCCATCAACACTGGGCTTTGAAAAGTAACACACTTTTGAAAATGAGGCTGTTCCCTTTCTCTCTGACCCCGACCTACTATCTTTAGGGAAGTACTAAAAGTATGGTTCATGGATCAGTGCGGGATCTGAAATTGTTTGTTATCAGTCCATGATGAGATAAGGAGCTGTGTGCCAGAATGTCAATCAATGTACTTCTCCCTTTGTCAGGAAAGTATTGCTGTCTTGCTATGAAAAGCAATGTCCGCTGAACTATATAGAAAATGTGCCCAGTGACATGATTCACAGATAAGCACTAAGCCTTTGGACCATACTTTGGGTGCCACCGCTTTAAATTACTTTGCTGATTCTCAAACTTGGCTACATGTTGGGATCACCTGAGGACTTTTTAAACACTATTGATACTTGGGCCCAACATCAATCCCAAACAAACCAGCAAACCAATAACTTGTCCAAACAAAAAGCGTGCAAAGTCTCTTGTGGCAGAGGTAGTTTTTAAAAAGCTCTCCAGGTGATTCTAATGCACTAGCTGGGTCGGAATCACTGCCTTAGAAAAAAATCACCTTGGCCTAAGGTCTGTTGTGTAATGTCAGCTGTCAATTCAGAGTTCTTATCATGCTGTTTGCATGGGCCTCTTCAGGAGGTGCCCTGTGATGAGAGGGCACTGCTGGACAGGCAGCACTTACGTGACCTTTAGAACACGTGGCCATGTGAAGTAGCCAGCTTGCCCAGCACACACACACCTTTCTCATGTTCTCTTGCCTCTTAGCCACTCCGCACTTTTAGAAAAATAATCAGCCTTCTCCATAGGAGTGTGGTAATCTGCCACCTTGTGACCAACTTTCCTTCTTGCAAGCATTTGTTGCAACACTTTTTTCTGCTCTGAAATTATGATTCAGCTTGCAAATGTGGGTGGAAGAGTCTCTCAGGACCACATGTGAGTGTCCTTAAAGTGGAGAAAGGAGAGGAGTGCACCATTATGCCGGAAAACTACTACTGCTTCTTTGCTTGACTGTTGGTGCTCGAGGGTGAGGTTGCAAACGTTGACTTGAACTGCTTGTGACCTGAGTGCCCATCCCCAAGTTATACCCGAGGTTGCTGTCATCAAGCCATTGCCCTCTTATATGGACATCACCACAAAATTATCACAGGGGCATGTATGTGAAAATTGACTTTGCCATGATTGCGAGACTTTAATTGCTATCCATGTCTCTAAATCATTCCTAACACCATAAATGACATTGACTAAGCCATTCATTTGTTACACTCTACAGCATTTCTTAGTGTGCTTCAAAATGTGCAGCTTGAATAATGGCCATGGGAAAGTATGGAACAAGAGATATAACATCCTGCATTTTATCAACACTTACTCTTGTCTTGCTTCACAGCCAATATCCACACTCACTCCAACACATCAAAATCACATGTCCACTTCCACCCATGTGCTAGCATATTTCTACTTAGGAGCCCCAGCTATTTTAAGCTATACATTCTCAGAACAGCTTCAGGTCAACCTTCAAGCATGCCCAGGTTTGGAAGCGACACGTGTACATTGGCTGGAAGATCAGATCCACACGGAGGAAGGGAAAGAGAGCACAGTTCCGCTAGGCTCCTCTGCATACAGTGAGAGTACTGTGCGTAGTCACTTAGAGGCACGATCACAAAATACCTGGGACGTGGGGGCCGCTACCACGCAATTCACAGATGAGCCAGCTAAGATACAGAGAGGGTAAGTCACTTCCTTGATAAATGACAGGACTTGATTTGAACCTGTTTTTATAGACCCCCAAAGCCTATGCCCTATCCCTTCCATGGTTGCTCCATATGTTGCTCAGTGTCTGCTCTCTTGCCCTATGCATGGGTTTGGTGTCTAAAAGCAGTTTTAGTGCAGAAAAGACATGTTAGGTTGAGAGGAATTAAATGAAGTTCACACTCCTTTCTCAGCTTTGCTATGTCAAGGACTTGTCATTAGCAGAAGGGACTCAGGAGGGACTTGCCGATCTGTGGGCCTAGAGTTAGATGGAGTACAGCAGTCAAGAGAAGAAAAGGAAATGCCCCTTACCCTCCAGGAAGTGATGACTTTGTCCAGGATGCACAAGGGAAGAGCACAATGGTTAGTGAATAGCTAAATTCAGTTTGAATGCAATACAGCTGTTTCGAGATAAAAATCGTGAACAGGTCACTTGGCTAATCTCCTTTCTTTAAGCCGGGGGGTGCTCTTCACCTATAATAGTAGAAATGAGGAAAGGTCATTTCTAGTTATTCAAAAGCGGATTCTATTCCTTAATTTTTTTCTCAGCTCTGTAAAACTGCAGCCATTGGTTAGCATGTTAAGACTTGCTCTGAGTACTTCCTCAGTTCCACAGGGTGAGGTGTTACCTAGAGGTCTGGATCTTAGCAATGAACTCTCTTTCATCACTGTATGGAACCATACTCTCTAACCCACAGGACATAATGATGAAAACCATAATTGACAATTATCCAGAATTCACTATGTGCCAAGCACACTACCTAACCTTCCCTTACTTTTCACAATAGTCCTTGGAAGTTAGTAGGTGTTTTTTCTCTTCCTTTTATGGATAAGGAAACCAAGACTCAGAGAAGTAAAGTAACTTGTCTAAGGTCACCTGAACAGGACATGGTAGAGCCAATACTCAAAGGCAGCCTAGCCTGTCTCCCTCTCTGAAGTCCATGGTCTCTCAATTACAAGAGACAGTACCTCATGACAAGTCTGGCCCTAAAAGCTCCGGGTTTGTTCGCCAGTTACTCCAGTATCCTCGTAGGAGAGACATTGCCAGATACACTAAGGAAGCAGAGCTGGAAGGACCTTGTGCCTGCTGTCAGAGAAACAATAGAATAAAAGGGGGCCTTGTTCTTCAGATAAAAGAGACAGGACTAGATTTAACTTCAAAATGTTTACAGGGCAAATTCTCATCAAATTTGACTTGATCAAATGCTTTACAGTCTGCAGTGTCAGAATTAGATGTATTTGCTGTGCTGGTGTACATTTACTCAGCTGCAGGCCAGTTCTTAATCACCTCAGGCCAACTGACCTTCCACCTCGAAACCTCGTCTCACCAAATAGCTGCTGACAGGAGTCCCTGGATCATGAACCCTTCGTCATATAGTGAGAACTGACTCGGGCACATGAAGAGAAAATCCTGCCAAACTGGGTTGGGTCACTGTCAACATCTTGTTCTGTGTGACTTTCACGGGGAGTGCAATTGCATGAAATGGTCCATTTCCTTCCCAGAGAATGGAGAAGGAGCCTCGGGAATGTGTGTGATGTGTTCTGTGCAGGACATTCTATACTGTGCTTTGGTTAGATGCTTAGCCATCAATTTTTAGTAGCGTTTATGTCCCAGGCACTTCAGGTTTATTCTTGCTAATCTTCCCATCCCGTGGGGTAGGGGTCATCAATCTTGAAGGACACAATGGGGAAGCTAAAGGGTAGAGATGTGAAATAACTTGTTCAAAGTTATACAGCTAGTAAGAGTCTTAATTGGGACTGGAAGGCAAGTCTGTTTAGCTCCCAGCCTGGTCTCTTC